>JADRCH010000031.1:16445623-16483037 GCA_019843965.1 Rhynchomys soricoides | reverse complement strand
AAGCACACATTCACACACATGCATGCACACATAGGCACACGCACGCATATTCGCAGGTACACACATGCATACATATACGTGTGCACACAATACACACATAAGCATGCACACACATTCCATACGCACATATGTATACACACATATATGATAAGCACGTGGCAGTTTAGTTATAGAGTCTGAAAAATCTCAAGGTGTGTGGGGCAAGCTACTAAGCTGGAGACCCAGCAGAGCTGATGGTGGGGCAGTTCATGGTCAAAGGCCAGAAAAGCAGAAATTCTGCTCCTGAAAGCTGAAGTCCAAGCATCATCATTTCTGTTCAAGTGTGAAGGCAAAGGAAAGTCAGTTTCTCAGTTTAATCCGGCCAGGCAGCTTCTCTCTCACTAGGGGAGACCAGCAGTTATATTCTGTTAGACCCTTACTGGATGAACAAAGTCTAAGCACACTGTGAAGGAAAAACAGTTTACTCAGTTACCAAACAAGAATGCCAACCTTATCCTGAGACACTGTCACAGATTAACCCAAATGTCTGGGCAGCTCTTGGTTGGATAAAGTGGACACTAAAGTAAACTAGTTACTCATGGATGTCCAGATGTCGGGAATGGTACAGAGAAGGTATATTCTGTATTTGTAGGGCTAACATGAACTATTAGAGAAGAATGACTTTTATTTTGTGTGGATATCTGCTTTGTATTGTAAATCTTTTTTGTGCGCACGTGTGTGAGTATTCACGTATGTGAGTGTATATGTACACATGTGTAGATGCCTGTGGTGGTTTGAATATGCTTGACCCATGGGAAGTGGCACTATTAGGAGTGACCTTGTTGGAGTAGGTGTGGCCTTGTTGGAGTAGGTGTGGCCTTGTTGGAGTAGGTGTGGCCTTGTTTGAGGAAGTGCACCACTGTGGGGGCGGGCTTTGAGGTCCTATGTTAAGCTCCACCCAGTACGAAGATAGTCTCCTCCTGGCTGCCTTGGGATCGAGATGTAGAACTCTCAGCTCCTTCTCCTGCACCATGCCTGCCTGGATGCTGCCATGATGATAATGGACTGAACCTGTAAGCCAGCCCCAATTAAATGTTGTCCTTTATAAGAGTTGCCTTGGTCATGGTGTCTCTCTCTTCACAGCAATGAAACCCTAAGACAATGACCAAAGCTGATACTCCCTCTCTACCTTATTCATTTACGCACGGTCTCTGAGTTGAATGCAGAGTTTGCTGCACAGCTTGTGTGTGTGCCAGAGGAATACTGAGGGCCTGATGTAGGGAAGTCCCTTTCTCACTGATGCATGATGGGAAATGAGCCTATTCCCTCCGTGAGAGACACATGGGGTTTAGAGAAAATGTGGGTGTGGCTAATACAACCCTTTCCTTAGGGGATTGGAGTTACAGGGTGGGGCCTTCAGGACTGTTCGGGGTGGGATGGGCAACGACTCACTCTGCAGCTCCCCCTGGTGGTTGTAGTCAGTCCCCACCAGGATGGCTCCTTGCTGGGGAGAGAGTTGGACAAAAATGGGTCCCTGGACCCTGGAATCACAGGAGGAGCAACCAGAGAGCCTCTCTCACAGAGCAGATCATAGTCTGTTGCGGGAAAGCCCGGGGAGATTTAGCCTTACTGGAAGTTCCTTCAATAACCCCATCTCAAATTAACCAGCCTCAGGCCAGAAGCAGCGTGGCCTCTGGCAGGTTAGACCAGGGTTCCTCGGAGCAAGCTGGCTAGCGGGACTAGCTGCAAAGTTGGGCTCTGGATTCAGTGAGGTATCGCAGGATAAGAAAAGCTCTTAGTGTCAGCCATGGGCATCCACAGGTATGTACCCATGCACGCAACGCGAGAGTCCTCACACCGGTGTGCTATTTATTTTACAACAATTAAATAAAGCGGGTATCTGTAGATAATAAAGGTCACTCCTAACTTGTAAAATGGCCCGTGTTAGTGTTACATATTACGGAAATTTCCCATTATCCAGTTTCTCCTTCCTCGGTTTCAGTGAAAACAGTGAACAGACAATTTTGGTTCAGTGGATAGTCTGAAGGGCCGGAGTTTGAACTCCCGGAATCTACAAAAAGCCAGAGACAGGAGTGCGGCGTTGTAACCCAAGCATTCCTAGATGCAGATAGAAGAGACAGAGGCCCCCAAGGCTCACGGGCCGGCAAGCCTAGAGGATGCACAAGGAAACAAGACACGCTGTCTCAAACAGGGTGGAGGCAAGGGGCAACACCTGCGGTTGCCCCTTGAGCTCCACAGGTGTGCTGTGCTGTGTGTGTCCGCACATAGATTGAAATAAAAATTTCACAAATTTCAGGTAGCTTTTATTATAGTATATTGTTACTATTACTCTCAAGTGTATATCATCCACGAAAGGTCTTAGAACACATGTTCCCTATCCCCTATCCCCATTGATTCCTAGAGAATAAGAGGTTTCTATGTTGTTGTTGTTGTTGTTGTTGTTATTATTATTATTATTATTATTATTATTATTATTATTAAAGAGAGAGATTTATTATTAAGAGAGAGGTAGGTGGGAGAGCCTAGGTTCTAGTAAGCCAATTCCAACTATTATTAAATAATTCAGTTTGTCAGGCATTTCTGTTTCAAATACCGCTGTGTTCAAAACCTCCTGAATAAGTAATAGTTCCTACAGCTCTCACAGGCTCCCAGTTAGTTCCCAGCATTCCCCATTCACCCACTGACCTTGACCCTCACAGAAGAGTGGGTCCCACATGAGGGTCAAAGGTCATTTCCAGCTGAGCAGTGCTCACAGTCCCCAGCAACACTAGAGGATCCACTTCATAAAAGCTTCAAAGTCTGCTTCCCTGAAGCTGGTAGACACACAAAGCCTACGATAAAAGGGTCATTGCTTTGAACGCAGTAATCTCTTTAGCTTCTTCTAAGAGTAGAGGACCTAAACTAATAGTAAAACAAAGTCTCTCCTAACAATGCTAATTATTCTAGTGGGAAGCTAACAGCAACTACTGGGTTCCTTTGTAGAAGCATGTGTTTGGGGGGAGGGGGGACAGGAGTGGGGGAGGGGGAGGGGGAGGGGTGAGGAGGGGATGAAGCTGGGAACCATCTGGGAAGGTAGGGAGAGGGAAGTTCTGTAGGAGTTTGAGAAGAAAGCTTGGGGAGAGGAGAGAAAGGGCAAAAATTTTGAGAACTCAGGAGGGAATTAAGGTCCAGGAATCATAAGCCGCAAGTCCAAGTGCAAGTGAACCCAGCAGGGAGTGGGGACCTGCCCTGGAAATACACAGAGTCAGAATGGAGCAAATACGCTGGCTGGCCAAGTGCAAGGGAACATGGAATGCTAAGCAAGATTAACTTATTTAAAACATATCAAAGTGAACAAGGCTGTAAGCAGAGAGGAATTTCCTTCTGTTGTTTTAACGCTTCTGCCTGGAATGGCAGCCCCAGGGGATGCTGGAGCACCAGAGACCCAGTTCTTATGCCGATAGAACAAATACGTGTGTGTGTGTGTGTGTGTGTGTACAGTGAGCAGGGGTTGGGGAGACATGGCCATGAGTCAGGTTGGGCAAATGTGTGTGTGAAGAAAACCCAAAAAGGACAGGAAAGCAGAGGATGGGGGTATGCTTGGGTCCAAGGCCAGCATAGTTAAGCTGGAAGGTTTTGACTCAGCAGGGCTCGGTGGAGCTCAACAGAACACGCATGCACAAAAGTCTGCACAGTATTCACTCAGGTTACCCTTAGGGATTGAACTAGAGTCATGTGCCACCCCACTGTCCTGTCCAAACACAAACCCAAAGACAGTGGCGGTGCTGTAGGACCTGGTAGAGTTACAGCCACCTTAGTACACGTGAATGTATTTATTGCATGATGTTTATACACAAGAAAATTGGCTGAGAGGACTGCTGACCCGACTCGACTTTCACGGAGTGCCACGGAGCCACGTTACATTCACCCATTCCTTCCTCCATTTCTTGTTCATCCTTTACTTTCCACAGATACTCAAAATTGTGGCAAAATGGTGGAAAATTGAGCAGATTTTGTTATGATAGCCAGCAGGGTTGGGGGTTACTGTTCAGAGTGGCCTGGGACTAGATGCTGTTGCCCCAGATATTTGACTGTTGTGGCAGATGAGGGAGGTAGTGGTTTTCCTAGTAAGCAGAAACCTTACCAGATTCCCAAGGAAAGCTGAATTTAGGTTCTATGCAATAAGAGTCCTTCTTCTGTTCAGGACACAGTCATTGGCACTGCCATGAGGGTTGGAGGGGGCTCATTTTGGACCTAACAGCCATGAACTACAACAGCCAGTAGGGGAGGGGGCTAGTGTCGAGGCACATGAAGGGCTAGTGTCGAGGCACATGAAGAAGTGAATGATCCAAGCCAGCTTTGACCACCAACCACATGAGCTAGGTACAGCACAACCTCCACTGTTTGTTGAGAACCTTCTATATTCCGGGCCCATGGTTCAGCCTTGGGTGTTTTGTTATAGCATCAGAATCTGCGCCAGTGTATTTGCTTGAACTGGGCTACACATGCCTAACAGTATCTAAACTCCTATGCAGTGGCTGCCTTAAGCCGGTGCCACTCCATTCCTCCCAGTCCCAGCTAACACACTTCTCTTACAGAGCCTTTTCTGATCCCCCAAGAGGATCAAAGCATCAACATCCCGATGTTTTGTGTTGACAAACCTGCTGGATCTGACCACCCTTGGTGATCCATGAGACTTAAAGAGTCCCAGTCACTGGTGCCTGGGACCTCAGGTTGAACACAATAAAGAAGAGTTTCATTAAATTCAAGTAACTTTGTCATCTCAGCTGTGGTGAGGGCTTTCTGTCTCCACCATAACATAACAGAGAAAGGGCTAGGGACAAGGCTGTTTGCAGAAGGAGCCAATCAGTGGTGTCAGGTAGAACCCCTCCCATGCAAACCAACTGGGATTCCACAGAGCTACATTAATCCCTTCCAAAGGCAGGTCTCCTACGACCCAGGCCTCTTCCACAGAGTCCCATCCTCCTCAAAACCACCTCTCAACACTGGCATGAAGGGGCCACACCCCCAGAATACAGACCTCCAGTGACAAACCTCTCCACACCACCCAAAAATCCTGGATAATATTGAAAGGTGAGTTATGGTCTTAAATAACAGAGGAAGTGAAAACTGAGTGTCTGGGGAAGCCCATGAAATGTTTCTGCCCCCGTTCCCTTTCTCCCTAGTTCTGATGAAAACTTGATGCTAAGAGCAGGCAGCACAGTGGCTCCAAGGAGGTCCACACCCTGGTGACTGGAATCTGTGAACATAGTCTGAGTAAAGTGAGTCACTCAAGAGCCCAGAAAGGAACACTGCTCTGGTCGGGGGACTGGAGGTGGAGACAAAAAACAAAACCAACGAACGGAGTGTGCTCAGATGCAAATGCGTGCACGCATGCGTACACTGAACCTGGGACCAGGCTACTAGCCAGCAAGTGCAGTGACCCTCCTGTTTCTAGCACTGGGGCCACAGACTTTGCAGTGCCATGCATGGCTTTTAATATGGGTGACGTGATCTGAACTCAGGTCCTCTGCAGCAAGTGAGTCCGCTCTCCAGCCCCCAACCATGATTTAAAGCTAATGATAACTATGTCAGGCCAGATGATTCATTACATCAGAATAGTCTACATCACCTCTGAGAATTGAGAGGCAGGTAGCATTGAAGAGATGCTCAGGGAAAACCTGTCTCACTTCATGAATTAAGGACCAAGAGCACTATAGTGATCCTCCTTGGTTGTCCACTTGACTACATCTGTAATTAACTGAAACCTACGTGGCTGGGCACACTTGTGAGGAATTTTTTCTTGATTAAATCATTTGATGTGGGAAGACCCACTTATAGTTTGGATCTTTGAGGTGGGAAGATATGCCTTTAACCTGGGCCATACCTTCTGCTGGCTGCCTCTGTAAAGGACACAGGGAAGGAAGCTTTTGCTCTTTGACTGCTTGCTCTCAATGGCAAGCCTGTTCCTCCATTGCCATACGAGCAAACTTCTTTAGGATTCCAGTGTTCTACTGAAGAGCAGATGAGACAGCCAGTCTCATGGGTTGAACAGCTACTGGATTCCTGTACCTTTTGTTCATAGGCAGCCACTGTATTAGCTGGACCACAGTCTGTAAGCCATTCTAAAAAATCCCGTGTCATATATATATGTATACGTGTGTGTGTATGTATGTCTCTGTGTGTATGTGTCTATATGTGTGTATGCATATGTGTATGTCTCTGTGTCTGTGTCTATATGTGTGTGTGTGTATGTGTATGTATGTATGTGTATATATGTCTCTGTGTGTATGTGTCTATATGTGTGTATGCATGTATATGTATGCTTGTATATGTGTATGTATGTATATGCATGTGTATGTGTATGTCTCTATGCGTGTATGTGTCTATATGTATGTATGCATGTATATATATGTATATGTGTGTATGTGTCTATGTGTGTATGTGTGTGTATGTCTCCGTGTATGTCTATATGTGTGTATGTATATATGTGTATGTATATATGTGTATGTATGTCTCTGTGTGTATGTGTCTATATGTGTATGTATATGTATGTTGTATGTGTATGTGTGTATGTATGTATGTATATGTGTGTGTGTATATACATATATCCATTAATTAGTTAGTTAATTAATTCTATACATTCCATAACTCTAGAGAGTCCTGACTAATACAAGCACTGGAATCCTACTCACATAGCCCTCAACAGATCTGACTTTTGCGCTTACAGCCAGTGCGTTCCTGGTGCTCTGCTTCCTGCCTGGTCAACCTTCCAGGTACATTTTTTACCTACACCACATACAGCCTGGGACTGATACCCAGCAGTTAAACAGGAGTGCCATCAGTTAGAAGACAGCAGAGGTGGTGAATTAGAAATGTCGCCTTTTAGAACTGCTCCATGGATGGCCCCTTTGTTCATTGCTTTCCAGGACCTAAAAATACAACAATACAATAGTTCAAAAAGGAAAGAGAGAAAGAGAGAGTGAGCCACATACAGATTCTCATAAAGATCAAACAAAGGGGCCGAGCTGGTAAGGCCAAGGGCATATTAAATTCCAGCGCTGCTGCCTGACATCCTTCAGATCCAAAAGCAGGGTCACCCTCTCCTCCTGCTGCTATATATAGACATGCCGGTTAGACCAGGCTTTTCTCCAGAGGCTGCACTGCTCTGTGCTATGCAGCAGTTCCCCTCCCCAGGGAATGCTGGGAAGAGGGGGCTTGTCTTGCCAGCAATTTTCCTCTTCATATTTGGTGGTATAGTCAGCTCCAAAGTCATGGATTAAAAAAAAAATGTTATTTAAAGTATATATTAAAAAAGAAATATTGCCTTCACAGCTTGCGTAGCTGCATGCTTCAACCAGGAAAGGTGCTTCTATTTAAAGACACGAGATAGCTGGAGCCCCGTACATGTGTTTACAAACACGTGGTATGTCTATGATCCCAGATATGTGCTAACCACGAGTGCTCAGATGGTTTTTCACCAGCATGGTGTTTACTGAGACAGATAGGCGGTGTCTAGGCAGCTGCCACACAGTGCCAGGACTTTAGCTGATGCTGATGCGGAAAGCGGGACCCACCTACACCTCCGGCCCTCCCACGTGGTTCTCTCTTCCTTACCCAGTCACATCCGTTTCACCACTAACCCTCAGGTCTTCTCATGATGTCTGACTACCCAGTTCTGGAACCCAAAATTGGAACCCAGCACAGATGAATTTCCAAGCCCTGCTAATGTGGAAATTGATTTCTCTGGCATTTCAAAATATCATATGGATTCTTTATCTTTGATTTCTTGCCAGTAAACATGGAAAAGCTGAAGTTTTTCTGTTAATTGAGAAGAACTGTTCATTGGGAAGAAAGCTGTGAATGTGTTGCTTATTCAAGATACCAATTAGTGGGTTTGGAAGCATGAGATTTTTAAGCAAAGAATGGGTAGGGGTCTTTCAAAGTTCAGCGAGGACTCGTGCTACTGTTACAGAGGGTGAGAATTTGTTCCCAACACCCATATATGGAGGCTAATAACTGCTGTAATTACATTCCCATGGATTTGAGCATCTTTTCTGGGCTCTGAGGGCACTCCCACACACAAAAGAATGCACATGTGCTCTCTCTCTCTCTCTCTCTCTCTCTCTCTCCTCTCTTCTCACACACACATACATACACACACACCTATAAAGTTATTCTGAACTGTCAAATAAAAATCTCCCATTACTCATTTGCAGGAGATGGACAAGCTCACCAAATGGCAACAGGAATTTGCCAGCCACAACTTCTGATAAAGCATGCAACAAATGTTCCTTCAGTACAGGCGACCTCTCCAATCTAGGGCCTCAGTATCCCTGGGTTCAACCACCTGTGGACTGGAAATGCTTGGGGAGTAAATCGCGTCTGCATTGGATGTACAAGGACTTCTCTCTTGTCCTTATTCCTTAAAACAGTGGTCCTTAACCGTCCTAGTGCCGGGACCCTTTAACACAGCTGCTCATGCTGTGTGACCCCCAACCATGAAGTTATTTTCATTGCTACTTCATAATTGTAATTTTGCCAATATTATAAACCATAACGTAAATATCTGTGTTTTCTGATGGTCTTAGGCGACCTCTGTAAAAGGGGTCACGGCCCACAGGTTGAGAAACACTGTCCTAAACAGTTTAATGTTTTTGCATAGCATTTAAATTATGTTAGGCACTACACGTAATCTAGACATGATATAAAAGGAATTGATATATGTAGGTTCATTTTATATATGAGATATAACCGAGAGAGAGAGAGAGACAGAGAGACAGAGAGACAGAGAGACAGAGACAGAGAGAGAGAGAGATCAGGTAAGTGACATGTCCTTAACAGCCAATTAATCATTTCAATGTGTTCACCTTGCTATAAAGTTAATTTGAACATTAACTGGTTAGCAGATCATGTTAAGACATTATTGCTACATTTTGAAGTTTTGACAACAATCTTGTGGTCAGATAGTCTAAACATGGCACTTTGAAAATACACATTGAGATATTTTCAGACAAGAGATCCTAGGGCTGGCTAAATGGCCTGGTAGGTAAAGGTGCTGGCTACACAAGCCTGGTGACCTGAGGTGGATCCCAAGAGCCTGTACACAGATCAGATCACAGTAGTGTAAGAACCTGTGATTCCTCCCTCTGTACCTCTGAGGGGATATGGGGATCCAAAGGAAAGTCACAGAGCGGCCATCTTGGAATGTGCAATAGGGCAGGAGTAACTGGGGACCCTGACTCAGCAAGATGGCAGGTGAGAGCTCTGTCTCCAAAGTTGTTCTTTAATTTCCACATGCATAACAGATCGAGATCTCTCTCTCTCTCTCTCTGTCACATACACACACACGGGGGGGGGGGTTCTTAGATTTGCCTCAAACAACACAGTGTGGAAGAATGGTAGAGGCCTGACACACATACTGATCATTAATCACAAAATGTATAGTATCAAAGCAAAACTTACAGAATCTAATGTTGCCTCTAAATGTTGCCTGTGTTGAAGGAACAACTCACCAATGGCAAAGGTGTAAGTTCCTGTGTGTGTCTCCACATCTTCTCAGTCCTCTGGGTCACTGTGAGCACCGAAGGCCTGGCTGTGCAGTCAAGAACACACGTTTCGGGCTCCTGTCTGCCCTCCTGGAAGACCTGATCTTGGCACAGTTCTCAGTCCCTTTCCTATTTCCCTAGCTGCCCCTCTCCCCCAGCTACCTAGTGTTGATAGGAATTTTAGAAATAAATTCAAACATTTTTATCCAAAGCAACTTACTTTTCCTTTCTCACTCCAAGCCAGAGGTGACATTTTCCCAGAGGCTGTTACAGGAAGTACAGCTCCACCCCCCACAGGAATACCCAGCTTCTCCCTCCCCTACCTCCCTCCCCCAGGTATACTCTCTTAGCTTTAACATCAAGGCTCTATAGACTGCAGTCATGGCCACAATGTGCTGTGGGCCCTCCAGTTAGAAGGTGAAGTCTATTTGCTGACATCTTGAACCAGAGATAAACTGGCTGAAGGGGAACAGTATATATAGTTCTCATGTGTGGGTTTGTGTGGCCTGAAGTTTCCAGAGTTCTCCTCTTGAAATCTGGCCCTCTTGGGTAGGTCTTGCCTAGGGCTGACTGTAAGTAGGAGAACACGTGGGGGCAGAGGTGACCTGGCAGTGTGAGGCTCCTGTATCTCCGAGCTCCTGTGCGTAAGAACCCCAGCAGGATCGGCCTAGCGTCTATACACTAAAACACTCAGTTGTGAGCCAAGCGGGCAGTAATTCTTTTGAAGGATTTGCCTGGAGATTCCACTGTTATTGCAAAAACAGTTAACTAAGACAGCCAGCAGTTTACTCTTTCCCATTACATGACGAGACCGACAAGAATGTAAGGTTGGGAGCATGGCAGGAGGTATTACTCAAGACCTAGGGACCAGAACAGACTTCCCAAAGCAAGAGATCCTTAACCCAAGAGCCAAACAGGAGAAGGAATTAGCAGAAAATGTTTCCAAAGAAAGAGATCTGTGTCTGGGAGGTTCTAGCTTGATTCAAAGTTGAATAAATGGACAGAGGGTTAAATAGACAAAGGCGAGATGGACGGTGGGTGTTGAATCATCAACATGGCGTCTTGGAGCCAAATAATGGTAGCAATACAATAAAGTGGAACATTTTGGCTTTTAAACAAATGTCAAATTTTGAAATTGAAACTGAATTTGAAATTGCAATTATGAGGGGAGCCGAGGCCTTAGCTGTGGGACACTTAGTAATGACATCATATCAAGTACATCTCTTCCAGATTCCATGAGAGGATACATTCCTTAGAGAATCACAGATTATGTCACCCAGCACCAAGATGATGAGTGAATGAACAAGCCAGTATGTTCTTCTGTTGGCCTTAGAGTCCTTGACCTTGTTAAACCACCTAGAACAGTGTGTCAGCACGCTCTAGGTCCTGATTTGCTCTGTCCTGTCCCTACTTTCTGCCCAGACTTGAGAGCATAAGCACCATTTCATCCAGCACCCTCCTGGTGAGTTCCTTTTGATCGTGCCTTGAATGTCTTAACATAACTCCTCAGTGCTTCCCCATAAGGGTCTCATCCCTCTTTCTAGCCTGGAGAGTGACAAGAGCCAGCTGGGCCTGCACCTACGTTGTGTTTGCTCTGGTTTGAAAAATAGAAACAATCAGCAAATGTTCAAATTGAGAGGTATGGGGTGGTTACTTACCAGCTTTTGCCGGTGAGCAGACAGCTTGGAAACCTCCTGAACTATGAGAGGACGAATCCAGATAGGCTCATTTGTATTTGAGCTAAATGAAAACCCTGTGATATGTAAAATTTTGGCCTAAGTTTCTGTCTGCATATTTTATTTACAGACATGAAACTTTGGGCTCAAATGTATGTGAACTCATGGAACAATTGGCCAAGAAGAGAAAACTAACTAATAGATAGATGATACATACATAGATAGATGATAGATAGATACATAGTAAGATGATAGATCATAGATAGATGATTGACAGATAGACAGACAGACAGACATTGCAGAGAGGAACAAAGATGTGTGTGGGGGGGAGGGGGGGATAATTTTGTGCCCAAACTGAGAGAGCCAAGTGCATTGGTGGTAACAAGCTCATTATCTTGACTGAGCTAGTGGCTTCTTGGTGTAGACATGTGCAAGCACTTGAATGGCAGTTGTCCCTCACTATACACAGGTGGTTGGTTCCAGAACCCTCATGGAGACACAAGTCTGCCAGTGTCCGAGACATTCCTATCACATGTCTGTACCCCTTGCATCTACCTGAGGCATCTCTTCCCTTGTTCTTGCTACCTCTAATCATCATCGTAGTGCCTAACGTATTATAAAATGTTATGAAAAGAGCACTAGACAAAATATATTGTTTTAGGGAATGATAGCACGGGGAGATGTCTGTGTGTGTTCAGCACAGATGCAATTAAACCTGTTTCCAGTTCGAGGTCGGCTGAATTTATAAAGCCTACCAACACGAGGGGTGACTGTAGACCTTAAAGATGTCTAATTGATTGCTTGACAAAAATGCTTTAGTGAAACTTTTTGTGAAAGCGAAAGGGTGAAAGCTAAGGGGTAAAAGCCAAACCTCTATTGAACAGAAAAAGCTGGATACATATGCAGTTT
Source organism: Rhynchomys soricoides (assembly GCA_019843965.1). Taxonomy (NCBI): domain Eukaryota; kingdom Metazoa; phylum Chordata; class Mammalia; order Rodentia; family Muridae; genus Rhynchomys; species Rhynchomys soricoides. The sequence goes on along the minus strand of JADRCH010000031.1, from coordinate 16,470,925 downwards.
TCAGCAAATCATCTATGAAAATAAGGAGGGAGAATTCATAAATGAAAGGCATAATGAGAGGCCTACGTATCAGATACAATGTGCAGATCTACTTGAATCCAGACTCAATCAACTGACTGTAAAATAACATTTATGAAAACATCAGAAAAACATGTACATACACTGAAAATTTGATCTCATGAAGGGATTGGTTTTTAAGTACTATAATGTTACTATAGTTTGTCTTTACAATTAAAACATATTTCTTTTAAATCATTCATAGACGAGATGTTTTTATTGCTACAAAGCAATCCAGTGGAGTTTCTCAGCTCTCTAAGGAATTGTGAAGATATTTGGTGCAAAATTAGTATTCTAGGTAATTTCCGAGATGCACAGTGATATCAGTACATTCGTCAGAACATGATATCTTTTTGCATGTGCTTCAAAATGGACTAAGCATCGGGAGCTGTGGATAGTATAGATTATCACTGTTGGGGTGGCTTGTGGATACAGACATTTTAAAAATTCCTAATAATTTAAGACCAACTGTGTACATTTCAGTGATTATTGTGGTCAGAAAACATCAGTAATACTTGTGAACAAGCAGTGTTTCTAATAGCTGGCAGAGAACTAGGCACTCCAGGATCATTTGTTGAATGAAAGAAACTCAAGAGTTCTGAATGAGGGCAAGGCTTAGGGAGTTCCATATCTCCCAGGGCTTCAGAGGAAGCCTGATTAGGCTCATGGGCACCTGGGAAGTTTCGGATCCCCTGCAGGCCCAGGGGTCTGACCAGTCCTCACCTAAAGTAAGACCTGTTGGTATTAAGGAACCCCCTGTCTCCCACTGTAGCTTCAGAGAAAGCTTGAGGACTGGGCTGGGAAACAGATTAACTCTAGGTTAGATCCACAGGTAAGTGGAGATTTCCACAACTCACAGATCCAGGCAGGAGGGTCTAGCTGACACAGGACAGTATCTGACCTTCAGAGGAACACTTGAGATAGAGCCTTTGACCCCACCCACCAGCTCCACAGGAGGGAAACCTCGTAGGATTTAGCACAGTGCTAAACATTGCAAATGCCACTACTAAAAGACAGTTAGAGTTATAAAACATACAAAAGAAAGAAATGCTGAGCAACCAACAAACAAGAGGTGCAAGTCCCATTGCAGAAAGAAAACCAACATGAAAGACCAAGATCACATCACTAACCCCACTAACAACTGCACCTGGCATAAGTGACCTGGATGGCTTCTCAGACAAAGACAAAGGGAGGAGTATAAGAACCCAAACAATTCAAAGAAAGTATAACTGAACTCCAGGAGGATGAAGACCAAGAGATGGATGGGGCATGAAAGTCAATCAGAGACATGAAAATAATGACAGAACAGCTGTGATGGTTTGTACATGCTCTGCCCAGGGAGTGGCACTATTAGAAGGTGTGGCTCTGTTGGAATGGGTGTGGTCCTGTTGGAGTGGGTGTGGCCTTGTTGGAGTAGGTGTGTCACTGTGGGTGTGGGCTTTAAGACCCTCATCCTAGCTGCCTGGAAGCCAGTATTCTGCTAGCAGCCTTCAGATGAAGATGTAGAACTCTCAGCTCCTCCTGCACCACGCCTGCCTGGATGCCGCCATGTTCCCGCCTTGATGATAATGGACTGAACCTCTAAACCTGTAAGCCAGCCCCAATTAAATGTTGTCCTTACAAGAGTTGCCTTGGTCGTGGTGTCTGCTTACAGCAGTTAAACCAAAATAAGACAACGGCTGAAGGAGCAAAGCTGAGGTGATGCTGGACATGAGAACCTGACAGGCCAAATAAGAACCTCAGTGGGAAACAATAACATAAAAGATCCTGTAGAGAATAGAGTCGAGGGTGAATGGCAGGAATCAGATTACTGGGTATACTGGCTAGTTTTGTGTGTCAACTTGACACAAGCTAGAGTTATCACAGAGAAAGGAGCTACAGTTGAGAAAATGCCTCCATGAGATCCAGCTGTAAGTCATTTTCTCAATTAGTGATCAAGGGGGGGAGGGCCCCTTGTGGGTGGTACCATCTGTGGGCTGGTAGTCTTGGGCTCTATAAGATAGCAGGCTGAGCAAGCCAGGAGAAGCAAGCCAGTTAAGTTATATCTCTCCACGGCCTCTGCATCAGCTCCTGCTTCCTGACCTGCTTGAGTTCCGGTCCTGACTTCCTTTAGTGATGAACAGCAGCATGGAAGTGTAAGCTCAATAAACCCCTTCCTCCCCAACTTGCATCTTGGTCATGATGTTTGTGCAGGAATAGAGACCCTGACTAAGACACTGGGTAAAGGTCAACAATAAATTTAAGGTGAAATGCGAACAGAAAGTGCAAGCTCTGGGACCACAGAGGGACCTAATCTTTGGACTGTGGGCCAGGTCGAGGAGACGACAGCAAAGCATTAGAGGATATTTTCAAGGGAACCTTAGAAGTCCCCAAACCTAGGGAAAAGGTCCAGGTAAAGAGGCCTGCAGAACTCCGAATGAACAGAACCAGAAAATGAAATCCTCATGATGGATTATAGCTAAAATATTTAGAACCCAGAGTGAAGAATAGGTATTCAGAGGCGCAGGAGAGAAAAGTCAAGTCACACATAAGGGCAGGCCCACGGTAAAAGCATCCAACAGACAGCCTGTGTGTGCTGTGATGGACTTCCCTTTTCCCCATGTGAGAGCCTACTTCAGATAAATCAGTTCTGTTCTCTGGGCTGAGGTCCTGGCTTGCACCCAAATCATTTGGCTTAAAGTAACCACTGCAGCTGCCATGTGCCTGGTTTCAGCTTTCATCTTGCTATGGTCATGGAGGAGCAACTGCATCTTCAAACAAGAGGCGGTGTTTCCTCAGACAGACCCTAAAGTGGGCCAGACCTAAGGGTGGACCAGAGTGGTGCCTGCTTCTGATGAATACGGCAGAACACAATGAGATAGAAACACATTTTAAATCTCCCAGCTGAAACAAGCAAAGGGTCTGAAGGTTTGATACAATGTTTCTCAAATTATTCTGTAAAGCAGAAAGGGGGAAATCTCTTACTTATACTTTTTACAAAGTTCCATTACCCTGATACCAAAACTAGACAAAGGCCCACCACCACCACCAATCAACAACATCATGAAATATAGGCCAATCTCGCCAATGAACATAGATTCAATTTTTTCTTTAGAATTGGAAGTGAGTCCCCCCCCCCATTCTAATCACATTTTCCTTCTCTCCTATCTCTTCCCAGACCCGAAGTGGAAATTTCTGGTTTCATAACAACTCAGTTGTGTCACATGATGTTTTTCTGGAAGCTGTCTTGTGAGAGGGCATGTGATGTTTTGAAAGACTATAAACGGAATCCCACAGACAGTGAGAGGACGCTCCAGCATGGCTATACCTAACAATGTGTCTCAGTCAGGGTCTCTATTCCCTCCCAAAACATCACAACCAAGAAGCACATTGGGGAGGAAAGGGTTTATTCAGCTTACACTTCCACATTGCTGTTTATCACCAAAGGAAGTCAGGACTGGACCTCACACAGGGCAGGAATTTGGAGGCAGGAGCTGATGCAGAGGCCATGGAGGCATGCTGCTTACTGGATTGCTTCCCCTGGCTTGCTCAGCTTGCTTTCTTACAGAACCCAGGACTATCAGCCCAGGGATACAGCCCTCCCACCTTTGATCACTAATTGAGAAAATGGCTTATAGCTGGATCTCATGGAGGCATTTCCTCAAGGGAGGCTTTCTGAGATAACTCCTGCTTGTATCAAGTTCTCTCTCTCTCTCTCTCACACACACACACACACACACCAAACAAACAAAAAAACCAGTACACAATGCTTCACTGGTCTTCACTTCATAGAAATACACCAACGAACTTCCCCTAGTATCCTGTCTGATTCTGGCTGCTCCCTTTGACTCATGCTGATTCAGAGGAGCCTTGATCTTTCTGCCGAATCAAGCGACTGCTACTGATTCCTGTTTGGTGTTTGCTACTGAACTGGACTGCTGGAATTCTGACAACAAAGAGTGGAATTGCCCCAAGGGACAAGTTTTAAACAGGTCCACACCCCCTTTTCGAATTAACCTTCCTTTGCCCCTACTTCTAGTCGGTGGGTTAGAAGGGAGGTTGAAATGTTTAAGAACTATAAATAAAACAGGTTTTGAAAAAGATCTAAACCTTCACAGACCCCCCTCTCCCACTTAACTCCATGCCTACTTTTTCTTGTTAGAAAACAAACAACCAATATAAAAACAAACCAAAATAAAACAGAGAAAAAAAGAAAACCAAAAAGCATGTGAAACACACACATTAACACACATAACCACAAAATCAGAAACCATAATAGATAAGGTTTAAAAAAAGCAACAAAACTCCAAACAAAGCATTGTGAGACAAAAACATCTTGAAAAATACCGTTGAATCACGTTGTATTGGCCATTTACTGCTGGGCATAGGGCTTGCCTTAAGTGTGTTTTGTATACCCAGTAAGATTATTCCAGAGAAAACTAACTTTTCCTTTATGAGTAGTTGTCAGTTGGAGATAGCTTCCGGGTTAAGTATGGGGCTCACATACACTTCTCTCAGCACTGGGACCCCATCTAGCTTAGACGTGCGCAGGCCCGCATACTTGTCTATGTGCACGCTGCCTCGGTCTCTGTGGGTCCACATGTGTGTTGTCCCTTCTATGTCTTAGCATCTCCCATCCCTACTGGCTCTTACAATCTCCTACACAGATCCTGAGGGAGGGCTTTGATGGAGACATTCCATGGTTTCTCGTTCTCCGCACGTTGTCCAGTTGCGGGCCTCTGCATCTGTTCCCATCTTCTGCATGAGGAATCCTCTGATGCTGGCTGAGACACTGACATATGGAGCACATACAAGTCATTGTTTTGCTACATTCTTTCAGCAGAGTAATAGCATTTGGTTTTCTCCTAGGTCCTTGGGCTGTCTCATCTCAGGTTCTTGGCCACCCTAGCCCTGTCAGGAATGAGTCCCATCTAATGGACTGAGCCTTAAATCCACTTAAAATTGATTTAAAATTGATTGAGAGAGTGGTGGGTTACCCCTATAACTTGTACCGCTATGGCCCCAGTGCACCTTGAAGGCAGGTCACCATTATGGATCAAGCATTTACAGCTTTGTGGGTGTTTACCTTCCTCCTCTGGTAGCACTACCATGTATCAGTACCATCAGTACTATGAACACAGTCAGTAGGGGGTGAAGACACCTTACTGACTAGTTAGGCAGCAGCTCAACTTGTGTTCCATGAGTTGTGTAGATGTCTTCAGCAATCAGCCTTACCATCAGTTTGTAGAGAGCAACCAATAGCCTTGACAATACCCTCAGTTGGTTGGGATTTTCATGGGCCTTGTGATGGTTTGAATATGCTTGTCCCAGGGAGTGGCACTATTAGGAGGTGTGGCCTTGTTGGAGTAGGTGTGTCACTGTGGGCGTGGGCTTAATACCCTCACCCTAGCTGCCTGGAGGTCAGTCTTCCACTACCAGCCTTCGGATGAAGATGTAAAAATCTCAGCTCCTCCTGCACCATGCCTGTCTAGATGCCGCCATGTTCCCGCTTTGATGATAATGGACTGAACCTCTGAACCTGTAAGCCAGCCCCAATTAAATGTTGTCCTTATAAGAGTTGCCTTGGTCATGGTGTCTGTTCACAGCAGTAAAACCCTAACTAAGACAGGCCCCTTTGGCCAACAACTCAATTAGATGTAAAAAAATCAAAGTAGTTTTGGTTTTCACTTCTCCGATGTCTAAGATGTTGACATTTAAGTGCTCCACACCCATTTGAATTTAATCTTTTGAGAAATCTCTATTTGGTTCCATACTCCATGTTTTTTTAAGCTGGGTTGTCTTAATGTCCGGTTTTATCTTTTAGTTCTTTACATATTTTAGATATTAGCCTTCTATCAGATGTGTAACTGGTAAAGATCTTTCCCCATTCTCTAGGCTGACAATTTGTCCAAATAATGGTGTCCTTTGCCATAGAAGCTTTTCAGTTTCATGAGGTCCCATTGATTTCTTCGTGTCTGTGCTACTGGTGTCCTGTTCAGAAAATCTTTTCCGTGCCAATGAATTCAAGACTATTTCTTACTTTCACTATTGTCAGATTCAGGGTACATGGCCTGAGGTTGAGGGCCTGGATTCATTTGGGGTGGAATGTTGTGCAAGGTGACAGATATCTACATGCAGTTTGACCAATATCATTTTTTGAAAATATTTCTGGCTTGTCAAAAACCAGGTGTCCAGCCAGGCAGTGGTGGCTCACGCCTTTAATCCCAGCACTTGGGAGGCAGAGGCAGGTGGATTTCTGAGTTCGAGGCCAGCCTAGTCTACAGAGTGAGTTCCAGGACAGCCAGGGCTACACAGAGAAACCCTGTCTTGAAAAACAAACAACAACAACAACAACAACAACAAAAAAAACAGGTGTCCACAGATGTATGAACTTGTGTTGGGTCTTCAATCTTATCGCATTGATCAAGGTGCCTGTTTTTATGCCAATACTATGTTGGTTTTATTCCTAACGTTCTGTACAGGGGTGAGGATATCTCCAGCAGTTCTTTTATCATCATTCAGAGTTGTGTTAGCTATCCTCGTGTGTGTGTGTGTGTGTGTGTGTGTGTGTGTTTCCATATGAAGCTAAAAACTGTTCTTTCTGTGAAGAACTGTGTTAGAATTTGGATGGGATCACACTGAATGCAGATCCCTCTTGGTAAAATGACCATTTTCACTTTATCAATTCCCTGATCTCTGAACATGGGAGGTTTTTCTGCCTTTTTAAATTTTTTTTCAATATCTTAAAGTTTTTATTATACAAATATTTCACTTGCTTAGTTACAATTACCCCAAGATTTGGGGGGGGGGGTGGAAATGGGTGTTGCAAAAGATACTGGTGCCTGATTTCCTTCTCAGTCTGTGTGTTTTTTGTGTATAAGAAGACTACTGATTTTTGTGTGTTAATTTTATATCCAGCTGCTTTGTTGAAAGTGTTTATCAAACTAGCGGGAGACACTAGTAGCTACATTTTGTCCTCACACTATCCTGATCCAAAAAAGGCCCACTCTTTCCCCTATCCAACCCGGAAGTCCTTCCTACTTGCTCAGTGATTGGCTCCTTTATTCATTAGGGGATTGGTTCACAAGAAGTCACCTGAGTACATGACCACTCCTTGTCTGCAGTCCCTCCCAGAAGAGCAGAATTAGCATCAAATTACAAACAACACCAGGCCCATCCACAACAGCTACAGTTTGATGTTTTTGTTTTCTTTTTCTTTTTGGGTGTTACATTTTATTTTCTGAGTTGGGAGCATTTTGTTGTTCTTTGGGCTTTTGGGTTGTTTTTGAGAAAGAACTTAAAAGTTGGATGGATACGGAGGAGAAGAGAATCTGGAAGTACTGGGAGGAATATAAAAATATATTTAAATTTAATAATAATGAGTATAAGAAAAAAAAAAGGAAGAAGAAGAGGAGGAGGAAAAGGAGGAGGAGGAGGAGGAAGAAGAAGAAGAAAAGAAAGAGCCAAATAAGAGGGCTGCATAGAGGGCTCAGAGGGAGAGCACTGGGTCATCTAAATGACCCAGGTTTGGGTCCCACCACCCATGATGCAGCCAGCTACCACCTGTAACTCCAGTTTAGAGATCCAACGCTCTCTTCTGGCCTCCATTAGGCATTGCATGCACACAGTGCCCAGACGTACATGCAGGCACAATGTTCCTATACGCAAGATAAAAATAAGTCCTTAAAATTATTGAGTCTGCACTCAAATTTATCTTCTCATAATAAACTTGCCCAGCTGCTATCTCCTGTCAGTTCCTACAAACCATCAGAATTGTTAATTTTACTGTTACATCTTTGCCTCAGAATAAAAAGGAAAAGGAAATCTTTCTTTGCCTGTTAATGCTGAAACATTTGTTTGATTCCAAAGTATATCATGGTTAGTATGAGAAAAAAAAAAACAATACTTTGCTTTGATACCAAATAGATACATGATTGTCAATGACATCAATGTAATGCAAACAAAAAAGGAGAAAAAAAAATTTAGTTGGTACTTCTTGCAGGCTGATACTCATTGATACTCATTTTACATTTTCCAGAATACAATTTTAAAATTAATTAAATGATGCTATTGATTCGGCCCTGGATTGTTGGTACTGTATCATCAAGTCAGAGGAAAATAGGGAAGGACCTGGGTGCACTGACCTGGTGTAATGCAAATTACAAGTGGAAAAAGTCATTGTGTTAGGTCCCTGGGAGGCACATTCTAGAGCACATGCAGAGTGCAGTCAACAGAGCTGTGAAAACAAGAAATCCCTCTGTCCTTAAAGACAGGCTAAGGCATCCAGCATCCAGGAGCACTAGAAGGCTTTGTGTGCAGACATTTACCATGAAATAACAGCCTGTGGTGAGGACAGCTCACTGTGTAAGCAGAGGGGTAAAGACACTATCAGGTGCTCCGTTCCTATACCTCTATCTGGGTGAAGGGTAATGTTTTTCCTCAAGGAAAAATGGTTTAATGGTTCCAGTTTTGAAGCATACCCTGTTGTAAGCTACTCTAAAACAATTAAAAAGAAGAAGAAGAATAGTAAAAAGAGGTAGCACAGAGCCTTCTCTACCCTGTGTTCAGAATGAAGGCTCTGATTTTCTCCTATGTCTAAAGTCAAGTCTCTTTCATCAGTGTTATCTTCTTCACTTCAGACTGCATTTCCTGCCTAGAAACAGTGTGTCAGGAGTTACTGTTACAACTGCACACTGAACTCTCAAAGCCGCATGCAGGAAATGGAGCCCTGTGGAAGGGGGATCGGAAGGGCGCCCAGATAGGGAGCCCTGGGTGGAAATGTTCCTTGGATCGTAGCTTCATCACTGCTTTGTCCAAATTTCCCCTCTACTGCTGTCCACCTTCTCTTCTCCGTATTGCAGGTGTGTGATGGTGAGCAGCCTCCAGAAAATGAGCCAATTCTGAGAGTGCCTTTTAGGGAATTAAAAGGGAAAGGTGAACGGAGCACAAGCCTTCATCTCTGGGATTCCTGGCTGCAGATACGGTTTAACCAGCTGCCTTGGATTGCTGCTGCCTGGACCTCCCTGCCGTGACACACCGAAACCCGGAACTGAGAGCCAAAGTAAAACCATCCTTCTCCGAGTTGCTTCTGGTGGGTATTCTATCACAGTAAGGACATAAATAATGAACACACAAAATTGGTACCAGAAGTGGGGTTGTTACTATAATAAACCTTACTGTGGGACTCTGAGGCTCTGGAACTAGTTCACGGGAAGCATTTTGGAGAGTTTGGAACTTTGAGCTAGAAAAGCTGAGAAAGAAACACAAGAAGCAGAGGCCTAGCTCAGAGGCCTTCTGCAGAGACTTTGCAGAGGACTGGGCTGGAGGTCATTCTAGTTATCCTCTCTGCCAGTGTCCTGAGAACATCTATGAGGCTAAACTCAAAAGTAATGAGCTAATTTCTTAGAAAGAAAATGTTAAGATAGCATAGTGTTTAGGCTTTGGTGCTGTTGCTCATTGTTCCTATCTAGATCTGCATTGAAACCAAAGGGACATTTAAAAAAATGAATTTAAGCAAGGAGAATGTGTGAATGAGTTGAAAATATGGACAAAGAAAGTTCAGACAACAAAGCACCTGTAACTGTTGAAGAGAAAGCCCACTCTCCTCGTTGAGATAATAGAAAGAGTGCCCCGAAGGCAAGACTTAACCTATCTGAAGGACTCCAATTTGTGAAAATTCATTTGCAAGGAAAGGGCCTGAACTAAAACTGTCACAGAGGGAGTCCCCTGCTCTAAAACAACTGCCTAAGAAACAGTTGCTCCTGATTTAGCCACCAGGGCACACAGAGTGTTACAGTTGTGGTCTGATGGTGCCAGGATCTATCTGGAGCTGGCAATGGAACTAGGCAGTACCATTCATGCAGTACTGGATTAGCAGCTATGAAAGAGGCAACACTGAGGTCATGAAACCTTGCATCACAGTTCCAAAAAATTGCTAGGTGTAGAAAAGTCAAAGCATCTAAAAGCAGCCCTTGAAAGGCCACTGTCTGAAACTGTGAAAGGGAAACTTGAGTTGCAATGGAGACACCAGGATGTTGCAGATACTAGAACTATGGGGCATCCAACAAGAAAAGCTGCATGCATGGAGTAGACCTGGCTCAAGGGAGAGGCTGTACGTTGTGGAGGCAGCAGAACTGTGGGGCAGGGCTTACTAAGCCCTTCAGAGCCCAGATGATCCACCATGAGCCCCAGTTGCCTAGCATGGAGCTGCAGGTTTTGGTGTTGGCCCTACTAGGGTTTCTTTATTTAGCTGGATCAATCCTTAGGTGTGTAGCCATTCTGTTCCTTTGGAATGGAAATGCATGTCTGGCTATTGCATGGTGGAAGTATGTGATTTTTAGGTTGACAGGAGATCACAATTAAGAGGTTCAGATGAGATCGGGGCCCTGGACTTAGAAATAGTTTTGGAACTGTTAAAGACAACTGGGACTTTTGAAGGTTAACTGGCTGCCATTTTGTATTATGAGAGGGCCATGAGCCTTTGGGGCCAAGGGGTAGAAGGTTGTGGCATAAAAGTAATGTGTTTGGGTGTCATGTTGAGAAGGGGTGGAGATATGCATAATGAGTGGAAATGTGATAATTAATATCGTCAATTTGTCTAGATGTAGGATCACCTTGGAGGAGGTTTCTGGAAATACTTTGGAGGATTAATTATCTAGATTCAGTTAGCCTTGATGAATCCGTGGGGGATTATCTACGTTAACTGAAGTGGGTAGATGCACCTTGACTGTAGACAGCACTATCCTATGGGTGGGGATCGTGGGCTGGGTATACGGAGGAAAGGGATCCAACCCCCTGAATTCACCAGAGCTTGCTGACTGTGGACACCATGGGACCAGCCGCCATAGACCAGCATTTGCAGCACTTCCCCACCTTAACGGACATTTACCTTGAACTGTGAGCAAAACCCAACCGTCCTTCCTTAAGGATTTCCTATTTTATCACAGCAAGACAAGTAACTGATACATCGGACATGCAGAGAAGCAAGAAAATATGACCCACAGAACAGTGGGTAAGTAAATTACAACCTACATAGAAGTGGCGACTATGGTAGAGTTACTACACAAACACACCAAAACACATGCTTGAGTTCTGTGTGCTTTAAACCTAGAGGAATGGCTGCACACAGTACACAGAAACAAAACCTCTAGAAACATAGATTCCAGTATCTGAGATGAAAAACACACAGGATCAGGTTAACCACGGTTGGACTCTGAAAACCACCAGTGAACTGATGACACAGCACTGGAAATCATCCAACAGGAAGGAAGGGGACTGGAGAAGATTATGAATCCTCGGGAAATGTAAAACAACCTAATACACATGTGATTGCTCTAAGTGTGAACCCGAGACAGCAAGACTATCTAGGGACGGAGAGACCGCCTGCCTAATGGGCTAAGAGCACTGACTGCTCTTGCCGGGGAATGAGATTCTTGGTTCTTAGCACCCATGTATTGGCTCAGGGCTGTCTGTAAGCTCTAGGGAGGGTATCCATTTCTACTGGTCTCTCTGTGTGTGTGTGTGTGTGTGTGTGTGTGTGTGTGTGTGTGTGTACAGAAGGAACACACAAAAATAAAAAAAAAATTTGAGAAAACAATGAGCAAATATTTTGCATATGACTCAGACTAAGTTACACACATCAACCCCAAGCATAAGAAACATTGATTAAGCTACACTGATTCTTACCATAATCTGATTGGTGTCAGCCTTGGGTAGAGGAATAATGTTGGATACCACAGCAAAGAACATATGTTGTACAAAGCCGTCAAGACAGACCTCTCATATTCTGTCAGAAAGGAGGGAGCTGGAAAACGATGGAGAAATCACGAGAAGGGGAAAGCCAGGGTCTCAAAGCTGCAGCCCATCGAGTATCTCACTAAGCAAAGCTGAAATAAAATCTCTTTCAGACAGAGAAGCTGGGGAAAAAATGGCCACCAGCAATCCTGCACCGTAAGCAACTATAAAATACATTCTTTATGTAGAAGAGAAAGAACATAAGCTAGTATGACAGTTTGTTTATGTTCAGCCCGGAGAGCAGCAGGGTTAGGAGGTGTGTCACTGTGGGTGTGGGCTTTAAGACATCACCCTAGATGCCTGGAAGCCATCAGATGCAGAACTCTCAGCTCCTCCCGCACCATGCCTGCCTGGATGCTGCCATGTTCCCACCTTGATGATAATGGACTGAACCTCTCTGAGCCTGTAAGCCAGCCCCAATGGAATGTTGTCCTTATAAGCGTTGCCTTGGTCACGGTGTCTGTTCACAGCAGTAAACCCTAACTAAGAAGACAGCTAGAAACCTGGGAATATTAACTAAGTGGCCAAACAGGAGGGGTTTGGTGCCACTTTAGTCTCCTCAGGAGATGATTGACAGCAGAGACAAAGTAATATGCTATGGAATCAATCATCAATGGGAAAATATATTTGACAGCAAAAGCCTGAGAACCAAGGAACAGAAGCAGACTGTAGCTCTCACAGTATACATTAAATATTGTAATGTCCCTTGAAGTTAGAATGTGATAAGTGAAACCATCAAGAATCACCACAAGTCACAGCTAGTTGCCAACAATGGGATTTTAATTCTCTTAATCAAAATAATCTGTTGTTATTACTGTCCATGTGTACATGTCTGTTTGTATTGGAAAGGGGGATGTGCTATGGTGTCCGTGTAGTCAGGGGATAACTGTGTGAAGTCAGTTCTTTCTTCACTTTTATGTGGGCTCCAGGGAATAGACTCAAGTCCAGGCTGTACAGGACGTACTTTCAGCCTTCCTCTGTGGCCTTATGACGGGATTCTTGTGAAATGTTCAACTGCCCCTAAGGGATGCAGAAACAGAACACAAAGAACAGGTGTTGTCAATAAAAGCAGGTAGCCGGACAGCAGACTTAGTTACACATCTGCATAAAAGTAGGTAGCCAGACAGTAAGTACACTTACATATATGCATGGCAGGAGACTAACTTACACACATGCATGAAAGAAGATAGCCAGACAGTAAGTACACTTTCACACATGCATGTCACTAATAGTGCCACATATGTATGGTGTGAACAGTTCACTTAAAAGACAAGGATTTTCGGGCTGTGCATTTAAAAACCAACTCTACTGTGTTTCAAAATGTGCTCTGAAATCTTTTAAGCCTCAAAATCCTGACAGTGTCTTAGCAAGGCGCCCTCTTCTTACTTCCTCCTTGTCTAAAACAGTTCCTTCTCCCTCTGATAAGCAGATGTTACCAGAAGCTGTTATGGGTGATAGTTTTAAAGACTCCATGTGCTGATTACTCAGAGATGACTCCTCCAACTGAGATGAGTGCTAGGTTAACATTTTTGTCTAATTTGTTTCTACCTTTTGACCTCTGACCTCTGACCCTTCTCCCACCCCAGCTCTTATCCAGTACATCGTGAAAACCGGGTAAAAGTTCAGGGGATGAGTGCTGTAGTGTGGAGGGTTTACACTTTTTTGAATCTATCAGACTTAGTCCATTTATAGCTGCCTGGATCCCCAAGCTAAGGCTATTCTAGATGGAATCTGCCTTTGCCTAGAGCTAAGGAAACTTACCAGTTGCTCAGCATTAAGGATGTCTTGTCTGTGATCATGGACCCCTGTACTGGCTGGTTCTATGTGTCAACTTGACACAAGCTGGAGTTACCACAGAGAAAGGAGTTTCAGTTGAGCAAAATGCCTCTATGAGATCCAGCTGTAAGGCATTTTCTCAATTAGTGATCAAAGGGGGAGGGCCCCTTGTGGGTGGTATTATTCCTGGGCTGGTGGTCCTGGGTTCTATAAGAAAGCCAGCTGAGCAAGCCAGGGGTTGCAAGCCAGGAAGTAATATTCGTCCCTGGCCTCTGCATCAGCTCCTGCTTCCTGCCCTGCTTGAGTTCCAGTCCTGACTTCCTTTGGTGATGAACAGCAGCATGGAAGTGTAAGCTGAATAAACCCTTTCCTCCCCTACTTGCCGCTTGGTCCTGATGCTTGTGCAGGAGTAGAGACCCCAACTAGGTCAACCCCTCTTCTAATAGCTTCTTAAATGCATTTCCAGCCAGTATCAGCTCTCAATAACTCTGGGCAACAGTAGACTATTGCCCATTGGCTTTCTTGGTGCTACACAATTCTCTGGAAACCTTAAGTTCCCCAAAGCAGCACACCTCAGCTGCCAAACCATGGCCAGTAGGTCACAAGCAGAACAAACGATAAGCCTATTTCTACCATCCATACCCAACACTGCTGGCACCAAATGTGTTTTGCTTACAACTGTAAGCAAACAGTTCTATCAATCTGTATCGGCACAGATCCAACAGGCTCAGGGATCAATCTCACAACACTGTCCCTTCTTCCTTTAGATAGTGGTTGCAAATTCATGCACCTGAGCTCCTGAGTCACCAACTATCAATCATATTTGATATATGTATCATCACAACTCCTTTCCATATTTGATAATTTGGTAGAATGGCCCACGGAACAGAGGCAAAGACTTAACCAGATTATTTGTTTGTTGTAAAACAACCCAGGAGCAGACAGATGCAAGAGTTGCTTTCAGTAGGAAGAGGCAGAGGAGGTGGGTACAGAGATTCATGCTGTCTCCAGGCACACCCCTGTCCTCATGACAAGTGAGGTGCTCCCTAACCTCTTGACCTAGAGAGGTTATATGAAGCCTGCATTCTGTAGTCAATCCCTAAATCTTCAGCTTCTCTCCTGTTCCTGGAATAAGGCGGTGCTGAAAGTCCCAATCTTCAAATCATAGCTGAGACTATCTGGGGACCAGTACCTCTGTATAAGACCTACTAAGAGTCACCTTGTTAGAACATATTCCTGTCACCGGGGAAATCCCAAGGGCTTTAGAGCCAGAAACACTAGTCCAGAAAACCTTTGACATCTCTCATTTCTACCTTGGAAGACAGTTGTTTGGTTGGTCCAACCCCAAAAAAATAATGCCAGGACAGAAGCCACTCACTCCTGTAGATGAGAAAAGCCACTCACTTGTGCTTTGTCAGTGACCAAATACTAGAATGAAAGATACTTTATCACTTAGGAGAGAAGATGCCCTATGTTGACCTCTGGCTTACACGCACACACACATGTGTACGTACACATGTGTACATACACATGTGTACTCAGACATAGACAAACGCAGATACTTAGGAAATTACAGAAGTTTCAAAGCTCTGTTTTAGGAACCAAATAATAGAGATTGGATATTATATGCGCACGTATACACACGTATACACGTGTGTGTTATTAGGGTCACAGCTTTATGTGCTAACAAACCCTGGACTAAGCATTGACTCCCTATACTTACCAGTACAGCCAGTGGTTGAAAGAACAAAGTGTCAGGATCAGCTTGCCCAGGCCATCACAGCATCTGTCAAGTGTTACCTGGATGTTGTGCTCTGCCTACCTGCTGGCCAGGCCCTTGTCCCTATACTGGGCCCATATGGCCATGGGAGCCTTAGCCCAACCTGCTCTTCTCAGACTGTTGCCTGGAGCCTACAAAAGGACTCAGGACTGTTCCTGGTATGTCACAGTAGCCTGTGTGCTTGGAGAGCTGGAAACTGACGGGCTTTCACTACAGCAGCGAGTGCTTCTGTCTTACCTCTGTTCTTCAGTGTTCAGACTTAGAACGAAGCACCTATTTTCCAAACAAGAAAGGTCAGAAGCGGAGTGTAAGCAGGAATTATCTTACCGGTGGTCTTTTGAAGTTTTTATAACGTGCACACAGTCACACAGTGCACACAGTCAGTGTCAAACAGGTACTCATACTCGGTTCATGTGTGTCACAAGATGTGGAAGTCAGCCAGGGTGCTTCTCACTTGTGAGAGATGGGGCAAAGCAGCCCATGATAATGTGAAAAGTTGGCTTTGGAAAAAAGATTGCAGGTCAGAATTGTGGCTCTCACCTCACTGTGACCCTGGTACAGAAAATAGCAGAGAGAATTAAAAGTCCTGCCCAGCCATCGCTTAATGTGCATGTGTCTACATGGCTCCTGGGGAGCTCTCTCTACTCCAACACAGAGAGTGGTATACATGAAGTAAAGTTGCTTTAACACCCTATCTTTACCTCTGTCCATCCTCACAGTAAATTGAGAAATAAGCAAAGAAACAGAAAGAAATTCATTGGAGTCAAAATGCTAGTGAGTTCAGCAATTTCAAATTCACGAATACCTAACCAGTTTCAAATCATGAAGCAGAAACTTCTCTGACTGAAGTTGAAACAGGCAACTCTACAAAACAGTTTTACATTTCATTATCTCTTCTCAAGAACTAGAAGAACTTGACACACAGTCAGCAAGAACGCAGGGGAGTTGGGCCAGCCCATTGGTTAATTCTGCCTAACTGACAAGTAGGTTACTCTGTAGAATGTACATTCTCTCACAAAGCATATGGAACATTCTCTGAACTTTATGGAACATTAGACCCATTGGTAGGTCTTGAAACAAGTCCCCAAATATCAAAACAGAGAAATTGAATAAAGGGCATGCTCTGACCTCATCAGAACTACCAACCAATGAGAAGAAAGGAATCTGGGAAATCCCGCTATATTGGAAAGTGAAAAAACATACTTTCATATAGCACATAGGTCAACAAAGACACCAAAGGGGAAGTTAGAGGGCGTGTGGGGAGCAGCCCACGTAAGTCTGTGGAATGCGGTAAAACAGCGCTTCCACGGATCTTTACACCACCACTATACCACTACAGACCATGCCAGGAAAAATGAAAACTCTCAAACAAATAAGCCAAGCTTCCACATTAACAGGATATAAGGCAATTAATACAAACTGAAAGAAAGAAAGAAAATTGAGGAATAGAGGTAAGAAGAGATATTAATACACCACACAGCAGAAGAACTACAGAGAAATGTCAAAGACATTTCCACATCGTCGATGTACCTCAGCAACTGTGTGCTAACACATGGTGGAAGAAACCAGACACAAACGACCATGTTTTAAACAACTTAAAGATTTGTGCCTGGCTTCCAGAAAAGATGAGGGCATATACAGAGAAAGCTAGCCATCCCAGGGTTGGGGAACATTAGTTACAGTCAGGAGGGACTCTCAGGTTAGCGGGCATATTCTCAAACTGAGCTGGGCATGTATCTGTTTTTAAAAAAATATTGAACCAAAACCCTTGCAGTAAGTTCATTTAAGGTTCCGGAGCTGTTTAACAATAGAAACCTAAAATTTAATTAAAACTCATTTGTCCCTATATTGCTGTTGAGTTGGAAAGATCATGTGATCTTGGTAAGCAGCTCGCCTTGAAGGACGGTCCTGTGTACCTAACGTTATTTAAAGAGATGAACACACAGGAAGTGCTGTTTACGGCAACTCACTTCTTGCTATGCTTTCTCCAGCACGGGTTACTTCCCCTTTGTGAGTCTCTTGACCCTCGAGAACAGTCATTGAGCGGCTCAGTGCCTGCACAGGGAGCAGGCAGAAGGAACAAACAGTAGACAGGTGTCCTCAGAATAAGTCTGGTTTGTTTGTCAGTGAACAAAAAAGGAAAAAGGAAAACATTAACACCCTTTGAATCTTACATACTAGCTACTGTGTCGGTAAAAAGTCACGCATGATTGAGGGAGGGGCTGGTGGGCGGGTCTACAGGAGAAGGTTCTGGCTTTGGAAGAGGGCAGGTCTTCTCCCCTCCCCCATCAGATCTACTTATTTTGGAGTTTCGGTGAATTTAAAGCCAGTGTTAGCACTGAGGGACTCAACTAGGCCAATGTAAGCAGAGTTCTAACATTCTGCACTGGTAAGATGCAAATGAATATGCACCATGTCATGTTCAGAATAAAGGTTTCTACTCAACAGCAAGACGTAAGGGAAAGTAAGGGAGAAGACAGTCGATAGCAATGTCAGCAAATGTTTCTGTGTGAACAGACAGACCACCAATGGCTTAGGTCCTATGGGCCAAGTACATCCCTGTACCAGAGACAGCTATGAACTAATAAACTATAGAAACACTCAGCTGTGGTAGAATAAGTTTAGGCTGAACAAAAATGGTCCAAGGTCTAGGGCCAGGGTTTACAAGCCCTGAAAGATAGTACTGGAGAAAACAGTTTAACACAGTGTCAATAGTAGAGGGTTTGTAATTACAGTAATGACCCTAAAACAACCAACAAATCAGCATGAATCCAGGTGATACAACAGTGTGATCATGTGACATGAACAGGGAATGAGCTCGGTAGTAAACAAGTTCTTAGAAAAAACCGGGAAATACAAGTGAAATATGAACAATATAATACTGCACAGCCTTCAGCTTGCAAGAAATAAAAGAGGTTAGTTTGGAAAAATTGTTTCAAAGGTGGTAGATCAAGGTCAACTCCTCTACCACCCTACATTAAGTTCTTAAGCACGGGAGGGCAAACTGCATCCGTAGGAAGGAAACGTAAGAGAATGGTCATGCCGGTATACAAATCATTTGCTTAAATAAAAGCACAGAGTTAACCATAAAAGAAAATGACTAATTAGGCTCTATGAACATGGAAATATTTCTTCATTAAAAAATGCCATAGACATGAAGGAGCCTGTCACATGCCCAAAGCAAAGGTGTGCAGATAGATACACAGTCATTAAGGACGTATAACCAGGAGCCAGAGTCTAAAGAGTTCATACAATAGAAATAAGATAAGCCTAATGAAGAAGAGACCAGATGATAACACAGCCTGCTCACAGAAAAGGAGATGAAGTAAATAATAATAATTATTATTATAATTATAAAATAGAAGGAGGAGGAAGGAAAAAGAAGGAAGAACAAGGAAGAAAGGAAGAGGAGGAGGAGGACGAAGAGGAGGAAAAAATGATCATTAATCACAGAAATCGTAGAAATTTGGGCCATACCATGATAACAACTTGTTTCCAGTCATCTGGTGTACTAGTTTGGTTTCTCTTGCTGTGGTAAACATAACAACCAATACCAACTTGGGGATGAGAGGGTTCATTCCATCTTATTCTTCCAGGTGGAACTTGAGTTGGGAGCATGAAGAAACCACAGAGCGAAGGGGCCAACTGGTTTTCTCACTGGCTTGCTTCCAGGCCTGTGCTCTGCTGGTTTTCTTATACAACCCAGAACCACCTGCCTAGGCATAGGGCATGGCATTGCCCACAGTGGACCGGGCCCTCCTGTACCAATTAGCGATCAAGACAGTCTTCCACAGACAGCAAAGGGACTGAGCAATTTCTCAGCTGAGGTTCCTTCTGCCTCAGTGACTCTAAGTTGTATCAAGTTGACAACAAGAACTGAGCAGACTTGGGAAGAGTGTGGAGTGCTCAGAACACATGCAGACTGTGCCAAGCTCTGGTGAGGAGATAAACCAGCAGAGTCTCTTGGAAAAAAAAAATAATAACAACTATGACAAAGACCCTCAAATCCCACGCTTTGGTATTGGCTACAGAAACATTTGGAGGTATCACATTGGTTAGATTCCCTGTCATCAGCAAATGCCTGACACAAGAACCCAAAAGGAAGAAAGGTCTCTGTGGTTCATGGTTTTGTGGGGTAGTTCAGCCTGTCGATCGATCGCTTGGTCCCACACGCTCGATGCATCATGAAGGTTGGAGCTGTTGAGAACATGGCTGACCACGAAGCAAAGAACAAGGCAGTGGCTAGGAACCCTTTATCTAGGACCCATCTCCTTAAGTCTCCACAAATAGTGCTGCCATCCAGGGAACTACTTACTTGTTCAAAACCTGAGCCTCTGTTGGGTGTTCAATATCTAACCCACTGTATGCTCACAAACATCTCAGTGGAAAAAAAATACAGTAATGATTTTAGCAGCAATGTCTACAGTAGCAAACACTTAGAACCACCGAAATATCCCTTGTCCATACAAGATATGGTATGTTGCCCCAGTGGAATGCTATGCAACAGTAAAAGCAACTTAATGAACCAGCTAGACTCCTTAACAGGGATGGATCTCGATATGTTAAGTCTAGAACAGAGTGAACAGGATAAATCATTATAAAACAGGACTGTCTTAGTTAGGCTTCGATGAAACACCATGACCAAAAAGCAAGTTGGAGAGAAAAAGTTTCGTTTGGCTTACACTTCTTTCTATATTGCTGTTCGTTATTGACGGAGGTCAAGACAGGAACTCAAGCAGGGCAGGATCCTGCAGGCAAGACATGATATAGAGGCTATGGAGGGATGCTGCTTACTGGCTTGCTCCGCCTGCACTCTTATAGAACTCATGACCACCAGCAATGGGCTGGGCCCTCCTCCATCAATCATTAAGAAAATGCCCTACAGCTGGATCTTATCGAGGTAAGTATCCAATCAAGGTTCCTTCCTTCCAGATAACTCTAGCTTGAGGGTCATGTTGACACAAACTTGCCAGCACACAGGACAAATATGATATGTTTACACAGCAAAGATGATGGTCTGCAAGCTTGGTGGCCCAGAAACTAGTTTCAGTCCAAGAGACTGAAACCCTTAAAACCTCCTAAGGGATCGATGTTCAAAGCAAAGGGCTTGGAATCTACCTGGACAGTCACTGGTTCACGCCCACATTCAAAGGCTGAAGACTCTAGGGTCAGATGTCCATGTCTGCATGTGACAGGAACAAGAAACAAGAAACCTACTCTGCGGCAGTGGCGTGTGCACACTAAGAAGGGAAACCTGGCAAGGGAGCGGATGCTGCTCATGGGGCTCCTGAGCCCACTGGGAAGCAGCTCCCTGGGTGCTAGGCACATGAGTGTGTGCTTTCTTGTAATAGTTGAGGCCTGTGTGCATGCATATAGCATCCGTGTCCACTCGTCCAACTGAGAGTAAATCATATTTGGGGGGAAATGTGTTGTGTTGCACATGCACATACCTGTTCTTACTGTTATTCTTTAAATAACCCAGTACAGCAATAACATGGAAATCTCCAAAGTGTGCACAAATACACACATGCACACCACATGCACACAACACATATGCACACCACATGCAACCACACATATGCACACAACACATATACATACAACACACGCACAACACATATACAAACACAATACACATACACACAACATACAACACACATACAACACACACACACACACACATACACCCTAGGATATCTTTGTGACATAAATTTCAGACAAAGAACAGGTAATTTAAAAGTGATAATTGTGATTATGGACCCATCCTCTGGGACATATGGACTATGCTATACCTTTTGACTGTCCGCTATATGAATCTCTATATGGAAATAGCCTAAGAGGACAACATCTTGGCTGGGAGATTGCTTGGGTTAAGGTGACTGCTGTGCAGGCTGAGGACTGGAGTTCAGATCCCTAGCAACTCCCATGAATGCCAGTTGCAGCGTGGCAGCTGCCTCCAGTCCCAGCCTCAGAGGAACAAGCTGGCCAGCAAGAGAAGCCATATGAGCAGCTTCCATGTTTGACTGAGAGATCTTGCCTCAGTGAATGAGGTGGAAGAAAGGTCATCCACACCATACGTGTAACCCCTCCTGTACACAGCCATACAAAGGGAAAAATGTGCACACATACATACCCCATAGAAACCCGTGTTGGTCCTGCTCTTTCACTTTATGGGAAAGCTCAGCAGCGATCACCTGTATAGCTTGTCTTGACTGAGGGAGGTCATTATAGATTCTATAGCACAGAGTACCCGGCCACTCTTGGCTACTGAGTTAGAGTGCCAGCGTCTCACCATGCGCTGCCTGTACCATCAAGGCTTTCTAACCATTCATATGCCTGTAATGGAAAGTGATGATCGCCACGTGCGTACATTATATGCTCTTTAGTCCCCACATTTCTGTAGTCTGAGGCCATCTCTTTGGTCTTGTAGTTCCGATATTTTCCCCAAACCCAGACATTTACCAGGATCACACACTAGTGAGTGCTCTTAAAGCCTTCTTCCTCCCCAGTCATCACCTACCCGATGTCTGCCCCACGCCCAGTCTCCGCCCAGCCTTTCCAGGTGTCCCCCACCATACAGCCATTCAGGATGCTTCCTGCGTGTATACTAACCTTGTGCTTGCTATGCTCCTAGACACAGACAATGCTAACTAAGCAGATGGTACACTTCTTCCCATCCCTTCCCAGCTCCAGCCTCAAATCTCTGCTTCTGAGCTCTTGTGGTAAGACACTCAAGAAACACCTGTGTCAGTGCAGCGGCCAGCGTTCTCCATGGGTGCTCTAGAAGGCAGCGATGAACCTGGCTCCTTGTACTGTGTATACTTCAAACACAATGTCCCTTGACTTCCAATGTTCACATTCAAATGTTCCAGTTCCCTCTGGCAGAGAGAGAAAGAGAGAGAGAGAGAGAGAGAGAGAGAGAGAGAGAGAGAGAGAGAATGAATAGATATCAATCTCCCAGCATGGATACCATCTTGGCAGCCTTTTCTCTGGAGCTTCTGTGCATAAACAACCCAACAGTGTATTTTTGAGGGTTCTACACAGAGACCCCCTTTGACTCTTAGAAGAGCAGCAAACGTTCTTTCTGTCCTACAGGATGACAAAAGGCCCACTGGCTCCATTTCAAATACCCTAACTGCCCAGCTTCCAAGTTTCAGTTCAAGGCCCATTTTTGTGCCTTTAAGAATAAAGTCTCACTGCTAAAGTCTCATACTAACTGGTGTGAACAAATAGCAATTCCAGGAAAGGGGGGATGGAGGTAGCCTAGCATGCTACCCCTCTCCCTCCCCACCCCCTACCGTGGAACCATCTGTTCACAAGTGGCAGCCTGTGACCACACTTGAGATTCCAGGGCCAGGGACCCAAGCCTAATTTCTCCCTTGACGCTGAGGAAATGTGACCCCTTTTCTTCTGTCGATATGAAAGTGAAATTAACAGCCATGTTTCCAGCTCCTTCTGAAATTCCAGATAATGGATATGGTGGTACCTTTGGATTTGAGGACTGGCCAGGTGCCCACGTGTGCAGTTCCCATGTCCTTGGCTGCTCCCTCTTTGAAGGACATTTGTGAAGCATTCAAGGCGACAGCCACCCGTGGGCAGCCTTGCCAGCTACCTGAGATGACTAGCTGGGATTCAGGAAGCCTACCTTTCCTAAGAGACACACCTAGGTGACAGTTTAAACAGAATTATTTAGACTATAGACTAGCCATAAAACTGTGGGTCAATTGTAACTCTAAAAGGAAGCTGCACCTTGTTAAAGGAGACTCTGCACACATGTGTACGTGCATATGTACATATCCATGTATGCACATATCTGCATACAGATGTACCTTGCTGTCCATAGTGGACTGGTATCAAATCACTCACAACACCAGCCTTCACAAATGACCAGGTCCTCTCTGGTCAGAACGGAGCAGTGTTTGACTATAGTCCTTCCTTGCACATCTGCCTGGATAATTATGTCCAGATGATGTTCAATACCTGCCGTGACCTAACTGCTATGGAACTGTTGTCACACTGTATTGTTTAGGGGCAATAATGACAAGGATGTGTATGTTCAATACAACAGAATGTTTTTCCTCGCTTCTTTTATCTAGGTTAGTTGAATTTGGGGATGCAGAGACTGATCCAAACATATGTCGGTTTCTAAGGTTAAAGATGGGTTTCTTGGAATCATCAGAGAGTACTCTGGCCAGCTCACTGTCCCCATGACTTAGTGGGTTTTTTTTTTTTACTTCATAAAATCACAGTAGGAGCTGGAGAGTCCACTCCAGGGTAGGGTTCCAGGGACAATTCCCAGCAGAAAGCCATCTGTCAGCAGTAACCAAAGAGCTCCTCCTCTCGGGAGCTCCCAGCTGGCAAAGTAACTGCCTTGGCTCAGGGCTCCTGCTTGTGTTGTTCATTGGTGTAGCCCAACCAGTACATCAGAGCCCCGTTACAAGAAAGCCTGGGAAGTGTAGTTTGGGGTAGATATCAGGGACAGTCCATACATCATCCTCACAGCAAGCTACAGGTTCTAAGGGGGATAATCTAGAAGTCAGGGCCTCAGCCAGTGGTGAGGAGTGGGTACTTAGGGACAAGGAGTGGGGAGGAGGGGCGAGTACTGGGCTGTGGAGTGAGGACAGAGCAGCAGGAGATGCATATGGAAAGCAAGCAGTCACAAGACAGCTGTAGACAGACTACAGGGCCTGGCACACAGAGCTAGTGGACTGCTATCTGGCCTCCTGGGGTCATGTAAACAGATAGGCTTTCTCTCCTTGCCAGTCAGTCTGCACATTCATGCCTGGCCCAGCTCTCAATCTGGACCCCAAGCTGCAACTGGGTCTCCCAGATCCTACTACAATAGAAAACCTGGTCCAGCCTTGTTGAACCGGCCTCTTGTTGGATCAGATCACAACTAATCCATATTAAAATGTACAGAAAGAGTCAGGGGCTTCATGAATCTCTCCTAGGCTCCTTGGGAGCTTTTTGGTAGTGAGTTTCCAGACCCCAGAAAGTAAGCAAGTTGTCTTCCAGCAAAGATGCTAGCAAGATGGCCTCTAAGACCCTTCCTGGCACAGCAAATCCAGGCTGCTATGAGACTCCAAGGCTAGGCTCCCAGAAAGACTCTCTAAGGGAGAGGAGGAGGCACTGGCAGATAGGAAGATGGAAGACAGAGCAAGCGCAGCCTGTATGCAGGGCCCGGTGGACCAGGCTTGGGCTTTGGAACAAGGAACTTTCATAGCGGAGGAGACAGTGTTGCCATCCCTCTTAGATGACTGCAACATCGTTGCAAAGGCAGTTAATGTTCTGAAGCAGCTAA
The DNA here is from genome assembly GCA_019843965.1 of Rhynchomys soricoides. Taxonomy (NCBI): domain Eukaryota; kingdom Metazoa; phylum Chordata; class Mammalia; order Rodentia; family Muridae; genus Rhynchomys; species Rhynchomys soricoides. The sequence continues at coordinate 16,446,239 of JADRCH010000031.1, read as the reverse complement.
CAGTTTTCCCCAGAGTCACATGACTTAGGCACTGGTGGGAGTTGGGGAAATATCTAGTTTCATATAGGGATTGATTTGGGGCTAGATACTTTAAAAATTATGAATCAGGCTTTAGAGACCAAAACTGGTTGAGACCTTGAAAACAAACAACAAACTGTCATGGTTTGTATGTGCTTGGCCTAGAGAGTGTCACTATTAGAAGATGTGGCCTTGTTGGAGTAGGTGTGGCCTTGTTGGAGTAGGTGTGTTACTGTGGGTGTGGGCTTTAAGACCCTCACCCTAGCTGCCTGGAAGCCAGTATTCTGCTAGCAGCCTTCAGATGAAGATGTAGAACTCTCAGTTCCTGCACCATGCCTGCCTGGATGCTGCCTTGCTTCCACCTTGATGATAATGGACTGAACCTCTGAACCTGTAAGCCAGGTAATTAAATGTTGTCCTTATAAGACTTGCCTTGGTCATGGTGTCTGCTTACAGCAGTACAACCCTAACTAAGTCACAAACCTTCTGAGAAGAACAAATAGTAAGACTTGCCTTGGTCATGGTGTCTGCTTACAGCAGTTAAGCCCTACCTAAGACACAAACCTTCTGAGAAGAACAGATAGTAAGACTTGCCTTG
>JADRCH010000031.1:16425962-16445613 GCA_019843965.1 Rhynchomys soricoides | reverse complement strand
GTCATGGTGTCTGCTTACAGCAGTCAAACCCTAACTAAGACACAAACTTTCTGAGAAGAACAGATAGGATCATGGCAAGGCTGTTTTTTGATTTTGCTTTTTGCCCACCTTTATTTGGACTTCTGCTAATTTATTTTTTATAAAGTTTCTTTGTAGACTTGAGGAGTGGGGGAAATCCAGTCATTTTCTTGAGCTTAAAGGGCATATCAGTCAGTATTCACCATGCTAAACACGAACATCACATTCCTAAACCTTTCTTATTCTGTCTCTTGTGATATCACCATGGGCCTGAAGGCTTTGGGGCCACTTGTCACAGGCTTTGGGGCCACATGTCACTGTCCTGTGGTTCCCTTGTCCACACATTCAACGAACTTTGGCTACAGAGAAAAAAATCCATCTAAAAAGCATATCTATACTAAACAAGGGTGTGGATCTCAGCACCTTTGTTTGGTCTCTGTGTCCACTGTTCTCTCAATGCCAAGGAAGAAAGTCAAAATGGATCAACATTGGTTCTGGGTACTTAAAATGGAGTTGGGAGGCCATTGTTAAATCAGGTCTCAGACAGCAGGATTACAGGGGAATGCTGGACCACAGGTACATCCCTCAGGCCCACAGGGACAAACCAGTTTCCTGGATCCTGTTTGTTCACCTTCACTGCCCTTCCAGACAAGGTACCCTTTCACAAGCTACAGAGAGAGCAAGTCCATTTTAACTCTTCCAGTGCCAGTCATGACTCCCGGCCTACAAGACTGTAAAGACCATAGCAGTCTCATTAAACCTCGGTGCTTGAGTCTGAGTTTTCCAAGTTTGCAGTTCCAATTGGCCTCAACTGAATCTAAATTTCTTTGTCCTCAACTAAGTTGAGTTCATCCTCTGTGTGTGAGTAGTTTTTTGGTGGTGTTAGGGTTGTCTGGGTGTGGTAAGTCATCTACAAAGAATCTCAAGCAGACAGCAAGCGTACTTTAAATAATTTACATTTAGTTGTTCTTTTAATTTACAGTGTGTGTGTGCACATGTGTGATGCTGTGCATGTGAAGGTCAGAAGACAACTTGCAAGATCCAGTTTTGTCTTTCTACCAAGTAGGTTCTACAGATCAAACCCTGGTCTCGCCAGGCTTTCAGCTAAGAGCCATGAATCCCTTTTCTGTGCACAATCCTTCGCAAGGCATTGATGTACTTTAGGCATTAGCTACAGAGGATTGCTGGCAATCACTCTTGGTCTCTGTTCTCAAACTAAAGTTCCATTATTAAAAATTCTTCTCTGGGGACTGGGGAGATTGCTTGGTGGTCAAAAGCACTGGCTACTCTTCCAGAGAACCTAGGTTCAGTTCCCATCACCCCATATGTTCCCAATGTAACTCCAGTTCTAGAAGATTTGAGAATGACTCCTCTGGAATCCACAGACATCAGGAATGAGTGCAGTATACATATATGCATGCAGCAAAACATCATATGCACTAGGCGTTATGGTGCATGTCTTTAATCGCAGCACTTGGGAGGCAGAGCCAGTCAGATGTCCGTGAGTTTGAGACCAGTGAGGTCTACATAGTTCCAGGACATCCAGAACTACAGAGTGAGATCCTGTCTCAAAAAAAACAAAAACAAAAACAAAAAAAAACAAAAGCAAAGCAACCAACCAACCAAACAAGACACACACACACACACACACACACACACCCCACACACACAAGTAAAATATTCTTTCAAGAAAAGGATTCTGTGTTTTCCTTTGACAAAGCATAGGGGAGAATATTTGTGGGTTATATGCAAAGGCTTCAGCATTTTATATAAGGAACTTCAGCACTCACCAAATTCAGGCCCTGGAGCCAGTTTCCTGTGAGTAGCGAGGGATGATGTCAGTTCCAAGAAAGGGCTCCAAAGCCTGAGACTCTGTAGTTGGCCACCCATGTGGGCTACTTTGGTTGTTTCAGCTCTACACAGCTAAGTGGGGCACCTTGGTCTAGAATACATTGTAGCTAAGAGAACAAGACTCCCTGGGGCTTTCTCTCTTCTACAAAAACCAGATGTGCTTTGAGACTTGTCAAGCTCCCATATGGGTACATATGATGGATTGAATGCTGGAGGCTTACTTATAGCTTCTCAGGAAACCCTGCCATGCTATGGTAAACAGACCGTGTGAGGGGATAAGATACAGAACAACAAAGCTTTAGAACCTGGGCATCAAAAGGAAGTCCAGTCTGGTAGCACAGGGCTCCCGGCTTCTGTGGCTTTCAAATGCAGAATCCTTAAAAAGAAAATGGCTGCCCTGGGCACCACTGTAAGAGAGGCTTATGGAAGGGACCTGAAAACTGCTGGAGGCAGTTGCTGGAGTTGGGGGAGGCAGTTGATTCTGCCTCCCCCAACTCTGTCAGGAGGCTGGAGGTTCAGCCTCTGGAGAAGACAGGGTGCACCAAGATTGCAACACCAGGCACAGCAAGGGGCCAGAAACCTAAGGGTATAGGAACCGCAGGAGTGGGAATTAAAATGTCTCCTCTCACTTGGATATCAGGCAGTCTTCTCGGTGGGATGCTGGAAGCTTCTCCGATGTCCCAAAAAGAAAGAGCTGAAGGTATTGATGTCAGGTTCTGTAGCTGGCTTTCACGACTTTGTGGGTTCTTTTTTTCATCCTTTATCCCCCAATTTCGCCTCTATCCTTAGATAAAAGAGAACGAAGGATAGAGGAGAGACAGACAGACAGACAGACAGACACACACACACACACACACACACACAGAGACACAGAGAGAGAGAGAGAGAGAGAGAAAGAGATCCTTGAATCTAATTTCTTTCCTTTTGTTTCTTCTTTGAGCATGACTGCTAACAAACCACAACCAACACCCCTGAACGACCAGCAACCACCTACCCTGCCTCTCAGGGCCACAGCATTTGGATACCCTCTGAAAAGTTCCCAGAATTCCAAAAGTCTCAATCTCAGAAACTGTCTGCAGGTGGCAAAACCATGCCTCTGCTAGAGCATGAGGCAAATTATAGTCAGCTGTTGAGCAGCCCAAAGCAGGCCCGTACTCACACCTGGGAGTAAAATGAGACCACTTTCTTCTATTTCTGTGGTTTTTTAAAGAAACCAAAACTCCACAATTGTTACTTCATTTCCCTTTTCTGTTTTAGGCCATTGTGTGTAATGGGAAATTAGAAACAGAGACATTTTCAATTAACTGAGCTTTCTTTGGGTCTGTGGCCAAGGCTTTCAGGAGACCCTTCCTGCTCTTTCTTCTGGAGCAGCTTTGCTTGTGACCCAGGGAAACAGTAGCAGCCGAGTAACCCTGCCATCTGTGTTAAATTGCATCTCTCCTTTTACATAAGCCATAATTTTAATTTCTTCTTTGAAACTTTGATTTATAATTGCTGGATGCACAATGAATCCTTGGGAAGTCGATCCATGCCTTCCCAAGGTCATCCCTGCTGTCCCTGAGGGCAAAGGGCCATAAACTCCAGTAGTTATTTTATAGCATTGAGTTTTAGGTGATTACTGTAAGATATTTGCCCATAGCCAATGGCTCTTACTTTTTGCTATGGGGCCCTGAGCCAGGCCCCCAAAGCCTTTTGCTGATGGCAAGAAATTACCTTGAATATTTCTTGGACCTGTACTCTTGAACCCAACGGTGGCCCATACGCACCCCAGGACGCCTAGGCGTGTTCTTTTAGGCGTGTTCTTTCTGTTTGAGATTTAGGAAAACTGTAGCCCCTAGAAATGGCTTGTTTACTTTTCTGGCACAAAGTACTGTATTTCTCAAGGTTAACACCAGGCATTTTGAGATCTGAGGCTTTTGGTTTGGCCACAGTCTCTTTGAAAATTACTGTATTTCCCACAATGAAGCACTAGGCATTTTGGTATTGGAGATCTCTAGCTATAGCTTGACCTATTATTATATTTAGCATGGTACATGTTAGAAATGATACAGATCATATCCCTTATCCGCTTGTCTGTAGGCACTGCCCTACCTTTAATGGTTCAATGACATTCTTACATTCAGTATTTGCCTTTTCAGGAAGTCCAGGTGTCTACCAGCAGCTGCCTTGTGTCAGGGTCTGATGTGGCTTTGTTCACAGAGGAGACAAACCTTGTTTCCATCTTCAGTGTCACTTTGCCAAAGGCCTGGAATTGAGGGCTTGCTTGTTATCCCAGCTTAACTGGGAGGTGGAAGATTCGTTAAGGGCTGCAGCCTGCTGGAAGACACTTGAATCGCTGGAAGTGTGCCCTTGAAGGGGACATTGGGACCTTGCTTATTCACTCAGCTCAGCCACCATGAAGCATGTAGCTCCCCCTACCATCATGTTTTGCCTTCCTACGTCTAAATGGAATTAGCCAACTATCAAAGAACATCTCTAAAACCTGAGTTAAAACGTCTTCCCACCTTGTAAGTGGCTTGGTGGTATTTGTTTGGTGTGGTTCTGGGTATTGAACTTAGGCTCAGAAAATGCCCTACCACAAAGCTGAAAACTGTGGCCTCATTTTTTTTTTTCTTGTAAGTAAAATCTTTCTAAGTTAGCTAGGCTTATCTAGCGCTCTCTCTCTCTCTCTCTCTCTCTCTCTCTCTTTCTCTCTCTCTCTCTGTGTGTGTGTTATACATGGGTATGATGGGAGGGGCACATATATGTGCTCAGAGGCCAGATGACAATTCTAGACACTCTGCTTTATCATTCTCCATTTTAATCCATTGAGCTATGGTCTCTTGCTGAACCCAGAGCTAGGCTGATGGCCACCTAGCCCCAGAAATCCATCTAGCTCAACTCCATTCTGAGATTACAAACACCTTAAACTTGGACTCTCATTCTTGAGCAGCAGGTGCTTTTACTCACTGGACCATCTTTCCAGCCCCAGCTAGGTTGGTCTTGGATCTCTCTGTAGCTCAGGCAAGCCTTGAAAATCCAACCCTCCTGTCAAAGCCTCTGGAATAACCACCACTATCTAATGCCATGCGTGCCTTTACAAGTTATCACAGCATTTTTGTCACAGCTCAGGAGCTACCCCCGCCTTTTACACAGGATCAGAACATTTCAACCTCAGACCCTCTCAAATTTCTTAGCGCTGTTCCCAGCTCACTCTGCTGTGCCAGCCTCCCCCTATTCAACTTAATGACTCCACGCTTGGGCCTAGGCTTCCTGTTTTTACCACCATGCCTACTCTTCCCGGTGGCTCAGACTCAGACGTGGTCTCGAACTCACACGCCTCTCACTCCAGGTCAGCATCATTTTAGGAGGTCACAGAGGTACCAGTACAGCCGAGTGTATCCAAGTTGTTCTTCCACAGCCTCCCTGGTCAATGGCCAACATTTGTAATCATCAAATTAAACCATTTTCCCCCGTTCCCATGGCCAAGCCTTTGTTAAGTCCTGCTGCATCTCTTCTTAAAATAGCTCATGAGTTCATCTCTTGCTGCCTCCACACCCACTCATTGTCAAGCCCGCCCCTCTCCCCCCCCCGTCTCTTTCTTCCCATCCAATTGACCACAGCTTTAGACTCTCCTATGATTTTTTAATTTTCTAGGATTTCCTTAACTTAGCCTAGAAAGTGTGAACCCAGTGCCCCCAGCTTCCACACTGGCCATCCCAGCACTTGGATGATCCCTTCATTTCCTACCCCTGGGCCTTTTCATCTGCCCCACCCCCGCCATCCCTTCCTCTTCTCCTCTGTCCTCAGATGAGCTCTCTTTATCCTTCAGACCTCCCTATGAAACGATCCCTCACTCACACGTGGCATTCCTAATGGATAGGCACCATTGATGTTCAGTTTATGATCCTCTCCGTAACTCTAGTAGCAGTCATTGGGTCGATACTGATGGACACCTGTCTTGTGTAATGATGCTTCTTCAATACCTGCCTGCTGTCACTTAGACATGGTTTCAGCATGTCACTGAAAGCTTTACATGCTGGAAACTTTGCTCCCCAGTATAGAGATAATAACAGGTAGACACACAGCTAGGAGGTGGCTCCTAGAGAGACAGTGACAGTTCACACAGCTGCTGTCTGAAGGGATGTGTTTTTCAAAGGATTCGTTAGTTCCTTCCAGGGCCATTTCACACCCAGCCTCACACCCCCGAATCTTTCTGGTTGTGTCTTTGCTCATGACTCTTCTTTCTTTAGTTCTTCCCCCACTATGATGCTGTCCCTCATGATGCAGCCAGAAGGCCCTCACCAGAGGCCAACCTGATATTGGACAGAAGTGAGCTGAATAAATCTCTCCTTGTGTTCCTTAAGCAGCCTCAGTCATTTTTACAGCAACAGTAAATGGGCTAATACCCTACCACAGGGTACAGAACACAATATGTGGTTGGTAAATGCTTCTGGTGTATTTGCATGTGTGTGTGTGTGTGTGTGTGTGTGTGTGTGCGCGCGCACGCATGCGTGTCTTCGAGAGGTTAACCGCAGGTACTGCTCCTCAGGTGCTGACTTGTTTTTGAGACAGTCTTACACACTGGCTCTGTTACTCATCTATTAGGTTCAACTGGCTGACCAGCAAGCCCTGGGCATCTCCTGACTCTACCTTCCCTGATGCTGAAATTACAAATGCACAGTATCACACCTGTTTGTCTGTCTTTGTAGGTTCTGGGGGTTGAAGTCATTCCCTCCTACTTGCCAGGCAAACATCAACAACTGAGCTATCTTCTCAGCCCTCATAAATATGGATACGTTTTCTATGTTGCTTTTTATGTTTTTATTTTCATTCCTATCTTAGAAGAGAAACAGAAACAGTCTAGACTGTGTCACCCTTAAGTGCAGTGCTTGGGAGTCCTCAAAATGTCATAGTAACATGGTCTCTGCTGTCTTCTACCGTTTAGTGCACAGTGGAGATGCTAAGAGAGTCTCCTTAAGAAGAACCAGTCATCCAATCAGATGGTGCCTTGCCACATGACTTTGTCTCCTTGGTTAAACTGTCCCTTAAATGAGTTCAGATTAGGGGTGCCCAGAAGACTCCCCAAGACAGTACACATTTGCTATCACTCTTGGCTGCCCATCAGAACTTGATGGTGCACATAAATAGCTGGAGACACCACATGCTTTTATAGAAGGACATGGCAAAACCAAGATGGTACTCACCAGCAGGTTTCCACTCCTCTCTGGCTTTCAGAGTATAGGAACGTGCTGTGTAGGCTACAGGGGTCTTGAGGGGTGGTTACCAAAAAATTTTACTCAGCTGAGAAAACCGTGAACCACAGTAATGTGACAGTGGCAAGAACATTTCAGGAGAAACCAACTACTTTCTGATTGTATTTAAGGCCTGCTCCACAAGAAGAAACACATGTTCAGCACTTTAAATATGCCAAGAACCTATGTTGGGGTGCTCGTAGGCCCCAAGGGTGAGTCTATCATTTTGCTGAGTGACATGGAATCAAACAGCCTTCTAAATCTATGTCTGTACTTGCCCAGCAACGCGGCTCTCAGACTTGACAGTTAACACAGAAAGTGCAGAGAAGAAGTGTCAGTGGAGTGCTCAGCCCCAGATGGGACGTCTCTATCTCAGCCCCCTCCTACACACACACACACACACACACACACACACACACACACACACACAAAGACCTGGTAGAAAGGTTGTCCGAGACGGGGGTCAGGGAGCCAAACTGTGTTCTCTGGGCATGATGGAACCACTGTGTTCATGAACACAGAACATCTATGGCTGCTTGCCTAAGAACTGCATGACATCAAGTTAGTTGACAATCCATCATGGACATGTGGGGGCCAGGAGGATAAGTCCCCTAACTGAGGTAGGTGGTGGCTTCTGGAGAGGGAGAGCAGGTGTTTTCTTTAAGGGTGTGGCCCCTAGTAGGTCAACCATGCTGCAGTATGTGGCCCATGCCCACAAGTAAATTGACAGTAAGGATTGGATTTGATGGGTTACTAAAAAGAGCTGGGCATGGTTGACCACCTTTAATCCCAGCACTCGGGAGGGAGAGGCAGGTGAATCATTTGAGTTTGAGGTCAGCCTGGTCTACAGAGCTAGTCCAGGACAGCCAGGGCTACATAGAGACACCCTGTCTCAAAAAACAAATGCGCAGGGACATGAAATTGGGAGGGGTGGATCTGGGAAGAGTCGTAAGGAGAAGAAGGTGAATGTGCTCAGTTATCCTGGACGGAATTCTCAAAGAGCTACTTCCATATATTACAAAACAGCAAAAACAACAACAAACCAAAGCAAAACAGCAACTAGTTCAGATTAACGGTAGACTGTGAGGTAAACAAGACAGGACAGCGTAGGATCTTGCAACAGCCTGATTTTAGGTTCAAATGCTGTGTCTAAATTGAAAGCACATGATTGACAGTTAGTGCTAGAATGAGCAGACAGTAATTTACCTTAGCTTGTGTGGGCTAGCCTATAAGAGCCCAGCATTCCCCATCAGAGCCTTAATCACTCCTGATGAGGCCCACAGGGAAAGTGGGTTAGGGCTTCTCTGTGACTGGGGTATTTTTGTGTGCCACATAGCAGGTTGATGGACGTGTCTCCTGAAATGGATGGAATGTTTTCATTCCTCTCTCCATAACTACGTGTCAAACCTTCATCTCTCATGGCATAGAGTCTTCGTCTGTCTTGTGAGACTGTAGCGGAGTACACGAGATTGGAGAATTTACAAACTCAGGGATGCTCTTTTCAGCCGTTCAGGAGGCTAGGAGTCCAAGATCAAGCAGTTTCTACCTGACAGGGTCGTCTGGCTACATCTTTGCACAGCAGAGGTGATCACACAGAGAAGGCAGGAAGAGAAGAAAAGAGGGCTCTGATTCATCCGTCCTGTTTTCAGAATGACTCCTACGATACACGTGGCCTCTGGAACTCCAAGCTTTGTTGAACTGTACCAGTCTGTGGCATTTTGTTACAGGAGGCCAGACTGACTAAAATATCCCTTTCGCCGCTCCCACAAATCTACTGTAGAATCAGCTCCATCGTCCAACAGGAGGTGGCTGTTGAGTTTACTTTGTTGTTTATGTGTGTGTTCACTAAGTAGTTCAGGATGGCCTAGAACTAATGACCCTCTGCCTTGGCCTCATGAGCTGGGTTTGGGGATCCAGCATAGCTTTGAGTTTTCTTCACGTGCGGTAACAGTCATTTTCTATGTAAGAGTTTACTCATACAAAAGCAGTCTGCTCTTCCACTCATCTCCAAACTCCCAAATCTACATTTAACCAGAGAAAATAGCCACTCAGCATGACTTCCTGTATCCAGGGGCAGGGCGGTTTCTGCTTTCCATCTTCTCCGCTGCCCATTGGCTGAGTCAGCTCCCTACTGTCAGCCCCTGGGCTTCTTTCCAAGATTTCTTTACAACAAGTAGCAGAGACGAACGTTTTTTAAATACTGACTGTTTTTCCCTAGGTTTTAGAATCTTCGAAGTTTCCTGGTCAAAGAGTTCGAATCATCTTTGGCTTTTATAACCAAGGACTTATCTACAAAAGCCACAACTACATGCGTGTTTATGCTATGTGCCTGCCTCCAAAGTGCCACAGAGCTTGAGTTACCCCTGCCCCACCAGTGAGGTCTAGTCATGTCTCTTTACTCAAACTAGTTTGTGTAGTAGGCCTTGGGCTTCCCTGCTGTGACTCAGTAATCACTTGGCTTGCTGTGCTTCCAGTCAGAGCTCTTCCACTAGAGACAAGTCTCAACACTCACCCCAGCCCTTCGCCTACTGTCTAACGTGGAGTTTGTTGCGTGGTTAGTATGGTTACACTGCAGGAGATTTACCTGGACAGATTGTGAAGGAGAAGCAAACAGCTAAACAGAAAGGCTAGGAAGCAGTCCTTCCCTCCTCCAGGCACACTCCAGAAAGGTGGCGTTCAATGCAGGCCATCTAGTGGATCCTCCTGGGAAAAGTGCCCAGGGGGGAGACAAGAAAACCATTTCCCAGAGCAGGGGGATGGAATCCAGCTCAGAGACTGGAATTCTCACAGGAGGAAGAGCTGCAAATCCCCCAACTCCTGGGGGCGTGCTATCCCTTCCCTCTTCCTGGCGTGGGTGTGTGGGAACCCGCAAGAATGGAGGCAGTCGAGCTGTTACTAAGTAAGCGGCTGGGGAGCTGGGGCCTTAACTTTGATTTAGCATGAATTCTGGCCCAGAACATCACCCTGCCCCCCACCTCTCCTCAGCTGAGGGCCGCACAGTACAGGGTGTTATTCATTCGCCAACTGTTAGCTGGGGCCCCAGTGTGCCATGCAGACAGCGCTGGGATTGAGTCAGAACTAGGGAAGAGACTCTGCTGTGAAGAGCTGGGAGTGGCGCATGTAGGTGGGATGAGAAATACAGAATCAGGGAAGTTTTTACACAAGCGGTAGGATTTGGTTCCTTATATTTAAAAAAAAACAAAAAAAAAACACACCTAGGCAGTTGTTTTTAAAAAAAAAAAAAAAAACCACCATAAGAAATATACACTGGAATGAAACTGTCCTTATGTAATGTGTATGTAACATGTAATACATAATATTCAATCTATCTAATATAGTGTCACACATAGCATGCATATATATATACTAACAATGAAATACAAAAAAAAATATAGAATAAACAAAAAGTGCATGTTTTCTGTGCACATGCATGTCCATTCCTGAGGAGCCACCAATGTGTGATCTAGTTCCTGGAGGTGGAATCTGAGGCAGACTTAGGAGATGTGAGCATTTTGTCAGTGGGAGCTTTTAGGAAGGAGCAGCATGAACTCCAGATGGACCCTGCCACTGTTATCACTGCGAGACATGATGCCTCTGTCATAACAGTCTTCTCTCTGAGTCTGCAGGGAGGCAGTCACAGCCATAACCAGTGCTACCTTACAGGGTCCTTAGAGAGTGTAGTGCCATGTTTGCATAGAACCAGCCTGCATCCTTCTGATGCTTCATGCATCCCTAGATGCCTTAGATTCTTAGTATCTGGGAACACCCTGCTCTGGTGAAGCAGAACAAGAAGAGATTCCTGCATCTTCAGTCCTGAAGTTCTTTCCAGAGATTTTTGTTCCTTACTTGTCAAAACTGTCTATGTGGGAAATCCAGATGTGAAGGTCTGATTGTTAAGACCAGTTCTATTTTCTAGTACTTCTCATAATTAGAAAGAGAGAGGAGAGGAGAGAGAGCGGGTAAGAAGGGGTGAGAGGGGAAGAGGAAGGGAGAGTTAATTCACTCCAGATACCTGGCTCCCTACTAGTTTTTTTCTGGCTTGACCACAGGGTGAACCCAAGGCTGTGAATCATAAGACTCGCTCCATGAACACTCTGTTCCAAGACTCTGAACTCTGAGAACTTTTCATGTTGCGTTCAGATCTTCAGGCAACTCAGTATTTCTCTGTGCCTGCCAGCCATGAAAGGAAGGCTTGTGTTTATCTGCAATTGTGGGGGGATGTCTGACTGCAGAAGCAGGTCCTCAAGCCCCGCTTCAGTGACTAACAGCTTCGTTCCGTTTAGACTTCCTGGACTAGTTATGTGCCCTCCTTCCCTCCTGACAGCATGTATTTAACAACCCCTATTGCACACGGCTGCTAGCTATCTGGCCATGTGCCGTTCACACTGCCCAGGAAGCGGCCGTTGCTCAGTGTTGGCAGGCTCAGCACCCAGGAATGCAGATAGCTGTAGAATGAAGGTACAAATAACCACCATCCCCAAAGAAACTCCATCCTGAGTGAGTGGCTTGCTCAGGGGATAACTCACCCACAGCATCCTGAGTGAGTGGCTTGCTCAGGGGATAACTCACCCACAGCTGAGCCCCTCCCCCTCAGGAAGTCTGGGTTATACCTACTTTGCTGAGTGCCAACTTATTCTGGGAGGGGACCGAGCAGTCTCTTGAGGTCAAGCTGTTCAAACACAACACGACAAACATTCTTTCCTGTGACTTCTTCTATCATCCCCTTCCCTGCCACTTGTGACCAACAGTCAGCATATGCCACAAAACCATCTTAGCTGCAGATCACTCTCTGGCTTTGGTGACCCACTTTATCCCAAACACCCAAAAGTATCAAGTCTGCTCTTGGCCTTGGATTCCCTCCCATCTGGCCTCTCACCTGCCTCAGGTCCTCTGTGTCAGTCAGGAAAGGAAAGGTTCTGTGTCAGGAAACCCCCCCCCCCCCCCAGGCCTTGGTGACTTGACACAGGAAGAGTTTCCGTCTTCCTGGTGTTATGTGTTCAGTATGTGTGAGGGGCAATTTCTACAATGAGGTAGGAACCTAGGTAGATGGGTCTCCTCTGCCCACACTGCCACAATCACGGTGACACAGGAGGAAACAGTGTGGAGAATCGCAGACTCCCACAACTTCTGCTCATGTTTCAATGGCCCCAGCAAACTTGACAGCCATGCCTGATTACAATGGGCACAGAAAAGGACATTCCTACCATCTACCAGAGGGACAGAGACTAAAATATTCGAGAATGGCTTTTAAAACTACCAGACTATCTTCAAATCAATAATGCATTTGAGCTTGGACTTGAGTGTCAGCCACATTGACCTTAACAGACCTCCTCCTCGACTCTCAGATTTGCTTGCCCCTTCCATGACAATACACTCACAGTCACAAGGGGAAGAATTTCTGACTGTGGAGGCCAGCCAGTACTTCCTGCCAGAGGAAGGAACTGCTCATCAACCCAGAGATCAGAGTCACATTGTTAAACAAGACTTCCAGAGAATTCCCCAAACACCCTTTTAATCCAGCAAGTTTCATTTGGCCAGCCAGGTAAGTTTCCACAAGCATGTCTTAGACCCAGATCACGGGCCAGGGACCCTGCCAGGTGCTGAGGTCACTGATAACCACACACAGTCTCAGAGTGAAAGAACTCTAGTGGGGGGCCTGGAGAGATGGCTCAGCAGTTAAGAGCACTGACTGCTCTTCCAGAGGTCCTGAGTTCAATTCCCAGCAACCCCATGGTGGCTCACAACCATCTGTAATGGGATCTGATGCCCTCTTCTGGTGTGTCTGAGGACAGCGACAGCTTACTCATATAAATAAAAAAATAAATAAATATTTTTTTTTTTTAAAAAAAAAAAGGACTCTGGTGGGGACATGGTGGGGACATGCAGGCAGACATATTTAAAAACATCCATCTGAAGAAAGCCTTACCTGCTGTACAATCTCAGTATCTCTGGAAGACATCGACAGCGAGCCAGGGGGAGCTCAACTGGAATGTATTGAACTGAAGGCCAGGAGCAAGCCTGCCAATAAGGGAAAGGTATCAGCCTATGCTGTTCTCACGTAGGCTGCCTTTACAAGACCTGAACAATATCAAGCTAGTCAATGTTTTAGCATGGGTGGGGGTGGAGGGAGCCCCCACCCCAGCTGAAGCGCTATTGTCAGTTTATGGCTGCTAGAGAAAGGAGATTCTTTTTAGAATGTGGACCCCTGAAAGGCCAACCATGCCCCAAAGCATAGCCCCCCACCCATGCATATATGGGTGGCAAAAATTGGACTCAATGGGTTACTTTTAAAAAAAGACATGAAGTTAGGAGGAAGTCCAGGGGTTCAGTGTGAAGATCAGTCCTCTACATCCGAATGTAGAGCTCAGACGTGGGAAATCAGAGATTGAAGGCTTCAGAGGAATTAAACACACACGGCTACTTAGAGATGAAGGAGCCAGCGTGGTTAGGAACCTGGATGTTGGAAGTGCTGCAGATAGGCCTTGGCTGACAGTCATCAAGGGAGTGAGAGCCCAGTCCTGTGACAAGAACAGAAATGAACTGGGAAATGAAACTTTCCAGAGCCTCTAGGTAAGGACCCTGTGTTCCAGTGTAAGGACTTACAGAGCCACAGTGTGCCAGGCCTCTGACCTGCAGACCTGTGAGCTGGTTGTTGGAAGCCACTGAGTTTGCAGCAACTATGATGCTACAAATAATCAATGATACAGTGGATAAGCAACATAGCTGCTAAGGTGGCCGTAAAGACAGCCATTGCTTAGAATTTAAACAGAAGAGGCATCAAGTAGGAGGACGGGATGATTTTATCACTGACTTGTTCTGACCTGCCAGAGCACCCAGATAATAAGTGGATGGACTTTCGCTCGATTGCTATTGCTTTATGTTTTTATATTTTCATGTACATGCATGTGCACACATGTGTTCCTGGGTATGTGCAGGTGAGTGCATCCACGGTGCATGTGTGGAAGTCGGAGGATGACCTGAGGTGTCAGTACACACAGGGTCTCTCTTGCTCACCACTGCAAATGCCGGCTAGCTGGCTCACGGGCTTCTAAATGTTGTCCTGTGTCTGCTGCCCGTGTCACTGGAATCGTGGAGTTCCAGATGTACTCTATTACAACGGGCTTTGCGGGGCTCGGGGGTGCAAACTCAAACTGTCCTGTTCACACAGCAAGCTCTTCACCCCCTGAGCCATCCCCCTGGCCTCTGCTTTCAGAGTCTTTACTAATGGTTCTCAGCCTTCCTAATGCTGAGACCCTTTAATGCAGTTCCTCATGTTGTGGTGACCCCCAACCACAAAAGTATTTTGTTGCTGCTTCATAGCTATAGTTTTGCTACTGATATGAGTCTTAATGTAAGTATTTGATATGCAGGATATCTGATATGTGACCTCCAAAGGGGTCACAACCCAGTGGTTGAGAGCCACTGCTCTAGACAGTCCCTACTGCCTGCAGCTGGGGGCTGCTCCCTTTGCCTTGCTCCTGGTGAGCTGCTAGTACTCGGAGTGCACACACATTAGAATGTTCCTGATCAGGCAGCTACAGAGCAGCAGAGTGGAGACCTGACCCCAGGGCCTTCCACTCCAGTCTTCCTCCTTTTTGGGTGGCCTCTTGTCAGGTTAAGGCTGCTCATGTGCTAAGACAAGTTGGTCGGCTCAAGCCTTCTAAAAGCTTTGTAGCAAAACTCTTGGAAAGCCAGCTACAATCAACCACTAGCGAAAGGCTGCCAAGTCTTGTCCAAAGCAAAAGCCAAGCTGATCTGACATCACATCTACCACAAGAGGCTGCTTAGGCTACTTCTGCCTCGGTCTGAGCAGGCTGCTAGAACGCCACAGCACAGCTTAGGTGGCTTGAGCAAGATGTTGATTTATTTTTTATCGTTGTAGAGTCTGGAAGCCCAGGATTGAGCTTCTGTGCCAAAAGCTTCTGTGTCTTCTTTTGGTGCTGCTTTGGTTTCTTCCTTGGCTTACAGACACTCACTGTGCCCTCTGTAAAAGAGAGATGGCAAGCATTGCTCTTTCAAACTTTTAATACAGACATTAACTCGATCACGTACTCCTCACTCTCCAGGATCTACTACTACCACGCAGGCAGGGATTAAATCCTCCCCGTGTGAACTGGATGTGAACATCCAACTCACAATACCATCACATATGTGCCTCTGTGCTGTGGTCAGACCTCAGGGCTGCTGGAGGCTAGACGGTGTCAAAACTGCCTAGTTGGGAAGGATCTTAGCGATCTAACACTAATAGTTAGAGATATAACCCAATGCTAGCGTTATTTGCTTAGCAAGCATGAGGGGTCCTGAGTTCAGTTCCCAGTGAACACACATGCATATACACATGCACACACATACACACACAGACACATACACACATGGACATGCATGAGACACAGAGATTGCATTCTAAGTGTGTGTGTCTGTGTGTGTGTGGGCACGCACACACGTACACCATGGTACACGTGAGTTCAGAGGACAATCTTCAGGACTCAGTTCTCTCCTTCCACTGTGTGGGTCTCAGGGATCAAATTTAAGTCATCAGCCTTGGTGGCAAACCTCTTCACCTGCTGAGCCATCTCAAGGTCCCCACTCTCATTCTTCCCCGTCCTGCCTCTGTTTAACAAAATCAGTAGTCACACTACTGATCATGTGACGGTCATTTCCCCCACACTTGCCTCAGGAGCTGTTGAGAGGTGGGCAAGCTGGGCAGGCTGACCACCACGAACATTGCACAAGGCCACATGAGCAGTCAGAGATGCAGCAGTGGCAACAACACTTACCGGCATGTACATCACAGTTTATTGCCACGGGCTGCTGTGGCTTGTTAGTCTTACAAAAGTGAATACACTGCTCATTTGTAGATAGCTGCATTTCTCAACCCTGGAGCCTGGTAAGGCATGGGAACAGGTCCCTGGGCTGTTACTTTAAGAACCTGTTTGCTGAAAGTAGAGCCATAGGCCAGTGACAATTGTATTAACCTTTTCCAGTGTGTCCATTCTCCAGTCACTGAGACAAATTCTTGACAAGGAGCCACTTGAGGAGTCAGGGTTTAGGTCTGGGAGAGAATAGTGCTTTGCAGATGGGAAGCCATATTGGCTGACGTCAGCTGGGTCATGCTGACAGGAGTATTCCCCATCTCTGTTTGTGGGAACACAAGACAGCTCTCTCACATCCAAGTGGCAGGGTAGGAGGCAGAGACCTCGAGCAAACCTGTAGACTCTAACCCATAAGCTCCACCCCTGACTGAGCCTCTGGTTCTGTCAGTGTCTGTGTCTGTCCCTACTTCACAAAACAATACCACCAGCTAGGGACCAAGTGTTTAGGCTGAGGAGCCTGTGAGGAACATTACACATTCAAACCATAATGTCCAGTAACAGGAAAACAGAGACAGCATCTGAAACCTCTGGGCAACATTTGTTTCCCCAGATACCGGATATGCATTAATAATAGTAACACTACAGTCGCCCCCTCAGTGTTCGCAGCATCCGTTACCCGCAATGCAGCCAAGCAGATTTTAAAAGACTTTTGTCAATACTGAACACTCACAGATCGCTTTCTCTTCCTCAAATGTAAAGAGCTCAGGGTAACGCTCCTTACCTGGCCTGAACATTGTACTGTGTTGAGGCATTTGATAAGATGGCGTTGAGTCTGTAGGAGGTTATGCATAGGATACAGTACTACACTATTTTATATTGAGATTCAAACATCCAGGTATGCCTAGGAGTCCTTGAACCAGAACACTGTGGGCAACCAGGTACGACCGCTTGGATCTAGAATGTCCCGCAAAGGTCTATGTCTAAGACTTGTTCTCAGGCTGGCCCTATAGAGAGGTAGTAGACACATCAGGAGGTGGACCTAGTGGGCAGTCAGTCCTCTGTCATTGCAGATATCCCCTTGTAGGGGATGGTGGGACATTTAAAACTGTGAGCCAAGGTAAACTTATTTCTTGATTATCTCAGAGGCTTGATACAGTAACTGATGACCGACCAATGCTCCAGAGACAGTTGTGGGTAGATGGTGGGTGTCTTTGCTCCTCTCTGAATTCCTGTGGCTGATCAAGAATAGCTCACGTGACCTTGCTTCTGCAGATTCTTCAAAAATTAGGAAAAGGAGGTTTATAATCTACACCAGTTATCAAGCTATTAGTGGGGCTCAGAAACCTAAGTGTGTACAGTGGTTGCTCCCCTGTCACTGTAACTGGACACCATGACCGAGGTGACTTATAGAAGAAAATTGATTTTGACTTATGGTTCCAGAGGGTACCAGAGGATCCGCCATGTCAGGGAATCATGGCAGCAGGTAGCTAAAGCGGGAAGCTCAAAGCAGGGTACAGGGCTGGGGGAAGGGTGCTAGAGGGGAGGGAGAAGAGAGAGAGGGAGAAAATAAAAGTAGCAAGAGTTGGGGGCTGGAGAGATGGCTCAGTGGTTAAGAGCACTCACTGCTCTTCTGAAGGTCCTAAGTTCAATTCCCAGCACCCACATGGCAGCTCACAGCCGATGCCATCTTTTGGTGTGCAGATAGACATGCAGACCCATATGTTTAAAATACATAAATAATGAATCTTTTAAAAAAGCAAGACTTTTTATACTCTCAGAGCCTGCCCCTGACACTTTTACTCCAACAAGACCACATCTAAACCTTGCCAAATAGCACGACCCATTGAGAACCAAAGGTTCAAATATTACTAGGGGCAGTGTCATATACCTTTGATATCAGTAGTTGGAAGGCAGAGACAGGAGGATCTCTGTGAATTAACTACCAACCTGGTCTACATAGTGAGTTCTAGGCCAACCAGGGTAACATTAGAGTCTGTCTCAAAAGACAAAAACAAATAACACACATGCACACGCATGTGCACACACACACATACACACAAATACATGAGCCTATTCAAGGCATTTCTCATTCAAACTACTTGGAGGTGTGTGTGTGTTCTGTTGATATTAACTTTTTAGAACTGGGATTTTTTTTAAAAAAAAAACTTTATTAATTTTCTCTTTTTTGTTTTTTTTTTTTGTTTTTTTTTTTTTGGAGACAGGGTTTCTCTGTTTAGCCCTGGCTGTCTTGGAACTCACTCTGTAGACCAGGCTGGCCTCAAACTCAAAGATCTGCCTGCCTCTGCCTCCTGTGTCCTTGGATTAAAGGCATGCGCCACCACACCCGACATTGATTGACTCTCAAAACAACAACATGAGCTAGAGAGAAGGAGATTCTCCTCTGATAGAGGTCCAGAGTTAGGCTCCCAGCACCCACAACTGTAACTCCAGCTCCAAGGGATCGAACATCCTTTTCTAGATTCTGATTCTGAGCACCTTCAAGCACGTTTGCGTGTATTTCCCAACATACACACAATTTAAAAATAAATCTTTAAAACAACAAATCCATGACTTAAGTAACAACATTACTATGAAAAAACCAAGGGGTGTCGGCAAAAAAATGTTAACAGGGGCTGAGGTTTTAGCCCAGTTGGTAGGGTGCACAAGGCTCTGAGTTTGAGCCTGAACACTGCAAAACAGCCATGATGGCATATCCCTGTAATCTGAGAAGATCTGAAGACCGAATACCTTCTCAGCTGTATTGCTGGTTCACAGATACCTTGGGACACATGATCCTATGTAAAAAGGAAAACAGTTGTTTTACACTTTCTGCACATCTGTTAGTGTCTGTCTTACCAGAAGGCAGCGGGGCCCTCATATCTGGCTTTGTACTGAGCCTGGGGTAGGGGCATCATGCATCAAATGGCTCCTAGCTTTTGCCATAGGATGGAGAGATAAGGTGACAGGGCTCCGTGGCCATGCGCCCTGGAGGGTCCCAGAGACAGAACCCACCATCCTTCTTAAAACCCATTGGCTGGCACACTGTTACTCAAACTCTCTTCTCGGATTCCCCACAGGCATCCCAACACTCCCCGGACCAGACTTCTGCCAGAATCAGTAGCAGCCAATGGATGTTCCCTGGGTCTTCACTTCCTCTATGCCTGGGGAAGGGATGAGATGGGGCGGGGTGGGGCGGGGGGCGGGGTCCGCATGCAGATCTCCTGAGCTTTCATCTGGGGGCTTTCCGGTGGTCAGCCACGCCTTGTAGAGCTGACAGCCAGCCCCAGAATTCCCCATCCCCGTTGGTTTTTGTCTCCCCTTGTTCTTACCGGGTCTTCAGCGCTCTTCTACAATGTAGGCTGGACAGAAAAGGCGTTCTGACTTCACAGGAGGAGAGAGCACGCACTCAGTAGAAAAGGGGAAAAGATGCCACATTCTCTTTCGGGAGAAAAAGCTGAAAAGCAGTGGCATGGATTTGCTTGCTGTCACAAAGCTAAGCCCTAAACAGGTTAATCCTAGCAAAACAATGCCTTCTCTCATCCTTCCTCCTGCGGGTCTACGTGGCATGCTGGGCTTTCCTCATGTCCTGTCCAGAGAAGCCTCATTGTGATTATCTGGCTGCTCCAGTGAGCTCAGTAGGGCTGTCATACCTTACCTGGGATCTCTTATGGACATTGCATCAGAACTGGAGAGAGAGAGAGAGAGAGAGAGAGAGAGAGAGAGAGAGAGAGAGAG
>JADRCH010000031.1:16394158-16425952 GCA_019843965.1 Rhynchomys soricoides | reverse complement strand
AGAGAGAGAGAGAGAGAGAGAGAGAGAGAGAGAGAGAGAGAGAGAGATGGGAAAAATAAAAAAGTCAAATAGTTTCTCTGCTGTTCTTATGACACTGATTTTCACCCCCTTATCAGAGTCTCACTTTCAGCTCACTGAGCTGAAGGCCTAGGTCTTACTGATGTCGCACACAGAGCCCTGTAGCTCATAGGGATAAATAATGTCTTGCATGGTAATGAACAAATGTAAGGTCTCAGCCTCCACATCGACAGGGCCTCATCAGTGGCAGCGTTGTGTTGCCCTTGACCGCTATTATCATTTAAATGTCCTCCACAAAAGTTCCTATGTTGGAAAATTTAAACCCCAAGACATGTTTCTGTTACTTGAGGTGAGTTTGGGGGAGTTAAGTAAAAGTAGATATATCCCATGATGACTCAGATGTCTGTGACAGACCTTAGCTGGCTCTGTCACCACCTGGTGCCCCTGCTAGCATTCAGCAGAGACCCTCTGCTGGCCCATGCTCTTAGACCTCTCTCTCTCCCGAACTGCAGGTCAATCAAATGTCTACTCTGTATTAATTGCCCCTTTCCACCATTTTGTTTTAGCATCAGGGAATGGACCAAGACAGATGCCCTCTAAGACATTAGAATGAATTCTCAGTCTCTGTGCTCAACAACGGGCTTCTGGTTTAGTTATCGAAGAGGAATTCTTTGCAGCCTGGTGCCATCCCTTCTATCTCTGAGGCTGATTGTCTTACGGACACCCATGCCTACACATGGGATTCTAGTCAGTACTAACGGGAAATGATACAGAAAGACCCTGCAATATAACAAACATTTGAGAAACGCAGAGGACTGGTTTAGGAAAGATTGGTAACCTTAAGCAAGAGGACATTCCAGCTCCTTTCTGTTTTCCACGTCCCTTCTCTTGCATATGTCAGAAACCCAAAGTTGAATCAAACAGCATCCAGGGCCCAGCCACAATGGACAGGAAATGATGCCTCTCAGTCTGCATTGGGGACACTACAGCTAAGTCGGTCTGATTGCTTTTCTGCAGCTGTCCCTCTTGGGGGGTAGTGGAGGGGAGCCAGCAGAGCCTGGCTCCAAGCTGTGTGCAGCCTCTCATCCCAGCAGGCTGAGCAGAGGAAGCTCCATGAGGAAGGACTCCTGAGCCTTTCCTCTTCCCCTTCACAACTGCCATTTACTTTCCCAATGAAACAAGGGCCTCAAAATCAAAAGCCATCTTTTGGGGTCCCGATAAGTTGAAGGATGTTAGTTTTGACTCTCCTCCGCAAAGCTCTCACCCCCCCCACCCTCACCCCCCACAAACCCGAGTTAACCAGACAGGGTTTTCTCCCTCTGTGAGACAGCAAACACCCAGAGGCAAGCTTTGCTCTCCCCACCTTCCCACAAGCAAGATAACAGCATCCCCCTAATGGGTGGGTGGAGACTGCTGGCATTAAATAGCCAGGTGTCAGGCCCCTCCTCTATGGGTCTAAATGGGCAAGAACAACCTTGGTCTTTAGCTCATTTTGTTGACTTTAAGAGAGCTATTAAGAGCTATAAATATCAAGGAAGCTCAAGACTACATTTATGCTTACTTCTCTAATTGGTGGCATGACCCTGAGAGAGCAGGACCAAGAATGAGGCAGACTGAAGTCTCATGCAATAATGTCCTTTATTCAGAGAGCCAGGCAATTTATACTCTGAGGGTTAAGCAGCATGAGAAAAGCATCCAGTCACAAGGACCAACTGCACGTGGCAAGACCATATTTTCCCATAGAGGCACGTAAACAAGTAACACTCATCGGTTGTAGTAAATAATCTGAAGTAGATCTCTTCTATCAGCCATACCTGGGAAGGCCATGAAACACATGCAATTCCGCGTTTTGAAGGAAATGAGGTCACAAGACTCTTGTTTGGTTTTCTTGGAGTTCTCTCACGAGCACTTAGAAGACCCCTCAAATGGATGAAGGATTAGTTTTGATATTATATGCAACAGTGTTTTATTCAGCCACAAGAAATGCAACAATGTTATTGTCAGGAAAGCAGGCGAAACACATTAGTGGTGAGCTCAGTGCTCCGCTGTCCTCAGAGAAGCTCCTGCAGCGGATGCTAATTAACACACCCACAACTGGACACGGTGCAGAGACACGGAACACACGGACAGTCCTAGAAGGACTGTCTCCATCAAACCCTCAGGGCTCAGGGATCACTGAGGAAGAGGAAGTGGAAAGACTATAACACCCGGAGGAGATGGGTAACTTCAAGGAAACAGTGTCCTTCAGACAGACACAACAGGACCGATGCACATATGAACTCACAGACACTGCTGCACCATGCACAGGCTCTGCACAGGTTCTAACCAGATGGTCCCAGCGCTGAGAGGGGAAGAGGACACTGGCTCCCACCCCTAACCAAGAAGCAATCTACAATTAAAAGTGAACATCCTCACGCTGGCACCTCACTGGGTATATACCAACCACACTCCAGGCCAACACAAAACAAACTTAATGGTGTTTTTGTCTCTCTTTGCTTTGTTTGGGCATCTTTTGTCTTGTTGGTCTCTTGTTTATACATTTTAGTTTCAGATTTTGATGTTTTGTGTGTGTTTCTTGTTTTTTGCTTCTGTTTGTCTGGTTTTTAGTTTTGGTTTTGTGTGTGTTCTTTTTAAAAGGGAAGAGAAAGGGCCTGATGGGAGAGTGAAAAGTAGAGAGGACCTGGAGGAGTTGGGAGAGGGGAAAGCATGATCAAAATATATTGAATAAAAACATTCATATTAAAAATAAGCAAATAAGACTGAGGAGTGCTGGTGCATGCCTTTGATCCCAACCTGAGGCAGGCAGATCTCTGTGAGTTCAAGGCCAGCCTGGTCTAATAGAGTGACAAGACAGCCTGGGCTACATAAAAAAATCTTGTCTCAAAAAACAAAATAAGGGGGCTGGAGAGAAGGCTCAGTGATTAAGAGCACTGACTGCTTTTCCAGAGGTCTTGAGTTCAATTCCCAGCAACCACATGGTGGCTCACAACCATCTGCAATGGGATCTGATGCCCTCTTCTGGTTGTCTGAATACAGTGACAGTGTACTCACATACATTAAATAAATCTTTAAAAAGAAAATGAAATAAACAAACAAATAAACATAAAATATTTTTTTTAAAAAAATCAATAAATACCAAGCAGTCATCATAAAGCCAATCACAGAAAAACATTCCTTTGAAAATTATAGTCGGGGTCAGAGAAATGGTTCATTCTGTGAGAGTTCTTGCTGCCAAGCCTGATGAACTGTGTTTGATCCTCAGGACCTACATGTGGAAGAGAACCAACTCCTCAGGTTGCCCTCTGACCTTCACGTGTGCCATTTTACGTGCCTGTGGGAACACACACATGCACTAAATGAAGAAAAATGTAATAAAATGAAAGTGTGCTCGTTTTTGTTTTTAGAAAGAAGAGGGGCTGGAGAGGCAGCTCTGTTGCTCTCCCTGAGGACCTATGTGTGATACCCAGCATTCAGGTCAGGTGGCCCCCAACCACCTGTAACGGCAGCTCCAGCTCTCTGCTGGCCTATGGCAGAACCTGTACTTAAGAGCACACAGACAATTGAAAATAAAATAACATCTTTTTTTTTTTTTTTTTTAATGGAAGGAAGGAAGAGAGAGAGGGAGGAAGGGAGAACATCAGAGTCAAAGACCAACTGGCTTTCACCAGAAGTGGAGAAACCCTGGTAGAGAAAACATCATGTCTGTTATTTGGATAAAACACAGGAAACAAAGCAGGGCCTGTGTCCAGGCTAATGCCAGCTTTCTGTCCTGACATCGGGATGGATGAAACTGGAACTGCCTGGATTTCAGGCTGGAAGCTGCATCTGAACACCTGTTGTTTGAGGAGTCTGCAGAATTTTCCAGTAGTGCTTAGAACATGCAGAGGCAAAGTGACAGCACAGTAAACCTCTTTTGGGCCTCCTAGATTTCAAGACCACAAACTTACACTCCATGCGTTCAAAAGCTAGCTTGATGTTTTCTCTCACGGTTAACGTTTGTCACTTGAGTTTTTCTTGGCTCTAAGCTCAGGCCTCTTTGGACCCTTGCTCTCCTCCCACGCTGAGGGAACCCAGATAACTCTTGGTTGCAGCTGCCACGCTGTGGTTGTGAAGGGGCTCTTGGAAAATAGCTGGGAAGTTGCTGGGATTCTCCTTTGAACATTTTACTTTGTTTCATGACATAAGACACTTTAGCTTTGTTCTTGTGGCTAAATCTCGATTCCTGGCATCTCCCTAAACAGTTCGTTATTATCAAAGGACTTCATGCATTTTAAAACAAAATTAGCGCACTTTCCCAAGGCTTTCTTTTTCCAGAGACTTCAGCTCTTCAAGATCAATCACGTTGGCAGGAAGGCCCTGAAGGAACTAATTGCCACTCTCCTCATCTCCCGCTTCTTTCCATTTTTATTTACGTACGTCCTTGGAAATTTCCCAGGCTTCGGTTTTGCTGTCAAGCATCTTGTTCCTTAGCTTGACACCACTCACTGCTATGTCATCGATTTTTGGTTTAGTAAATTTGTTGTTTATTATCATTATCAAACTTCCAGAATATTATAAAGTTGATGCCTACATCCTTATTAGAAATGACTTGAAAATATATTATTTTAGCATGATACCAAGTGATACACACACATACATATATACACATATATACATATATGCAACAGCATTTTACTACATATGTATATATGTTATATTATATGCATATATGTATATATGTATGCATATGACTTGTACATGGCAAGAACTCACCAAAACCAAATGAATTATCAATCAATCAAAGGAAAAACTAGGGGGAAATAGTTTCTAAGTGAAGCAGGTACTGCACAAATTACAGTCTTTATTATAGGAAAGTCCTTTTTGACTCACTACAAGATCAATCACTGTGATAGGAAATGAATTAACAAACGTAATCAATTCACAAAAGATCATGGAAACACCAAGCAACAGAATCAGGCAGAACAGTGCACACCAATAATCCTGCACTGGAGAGGACCCCAGCTTGAAGGCAGGGTGGGGCCACCAGGCCAGATGCTATCTTACACACAGAACTAGAGTTTTATAGTGTGTTTTAAAAAGATTTAATTCATTTATGTACTTATTCTCTCTCTCTCTCTCTCTCTCTCTCTCTCTCCCCAAAGAGGACAATGGATCCCCTGAAGCTGAGTGAAGCTGGAGTTACATATGGCCATGAGCTGCCAAGCATGTGCTATTGACTTCGAGCTATCTCTCAGCCCATAACTTTTACATCTACAAATAAGTTGAAGCAACCAACGAAGCAGTTCAATGTTAGTAAGCAGATTTTGCAGAGCCACTTGAGGGCTGCACTGAGGGAGGTTAAGGCTGGTGACTGCCACATTAATCATGTGTTCCCACACTGAGGGAGGTCAAAGCTGGTGACCATGCAGTGTACATGTGAATCACGTGTTCTCCCAGACCCTGGCCTCGTCATTCCGTGTTTTTACCACTTTGTTATACATGTAAAAAGGGGAAGCCGAAGTAGGAGATAGGATCAAAAAGTGACTGCATTTCCTCTTACAGTCATTTGGGGACATTGTTGAACTGGCTCAGACTGGTTCCAGGATGTACCTTTCCTGGAGTTACTGATGACAGTTGATGATGGTCCAGGGCTTCTTTTTACCTTAGAATTACCTTCTTTCGTCCAATAGATTGGCAAATGGTTTCCATCTATTTTAAGATATGTTATGTCAGGAATAGAGAAATGGCCCAGTAGTTAAAAGTTCTTGCTGCTCTTCCAGAGGACTGGAATTTTGTCCCTAGTACCCAGGATGGCTCGCAACTGCCTGTAACTCTAGCAATGGGGTATCTGGCGCCCTCTTCTGGCATCCACAGGCACTGCATGCATCTGCACATACACACACACACACACACACACACACACACACACACACAGATGAATAATTAAAATAAAAGCATTTCTTAAATGTCAAAGATAGTGTCTTCCTTTCCATCCTAGGACTTTAGACAGTTTTGTACACTTTTTATTGTTAAAGGGAGAACTGTGGGTTATGTCCCAGAATTCCTAAGTTAAAGCCTGATCTCCATTCCTCAAAATGCATTTGGAACTGGGGTCTTTCAGGGCTGATCAAGTTGAAACAAAGTCACCGGGGTGAGCCCTAACCCAATATGACCTGTGTCCTCATTAAAGAGACGAACACAGACACCGAGGGAGGAATGTGCACAGGATGAGGGAGGGAAACTATGAGAGAAAAACCAACAAGGGGGCCAACACCCAGATCTGAGACTGCGTGAAAATACATTTCTGATGTTTAAGCCATCCTGCATGTGGCATTTTGTTATGGCTTCCCCGGAAAACTAATACTCTCTGCGAAGTCATCTCAGCATGCCTTTCCTGGCTGATGAAACTTTTGGTTTTTGTGGTGTTGAGATGGAAGCATGCTTGCAAGCTCTCTGCACTTGCAGTTGCCAGTCCTTGAATAAAGAATTGGCTTCCCTTCTTCTATGCTTGCCCCACAGGAAATGGCACTGTTAGGAGGTGAGGCCTTGCTGGAGTGCACGTGGCCTTGTTAGAGGAAGTGTGTCATTGTATGAGTGGGCTTTGAGGTGCTCTATGCTGAAGCTCCGCCCAATCCAGAAGAGAGCCTCTTCCTGGATGCCTTCGAATCAAGTTGTAGAGCTCTCAGCTCCTCCTCCAGCACCAAGTTTGCCTGTGTGCTGCCATGCTTTCTGCCATGATGACAATGGACTAAACCTCTGAAACTCTAAGCCAGCCCTGATTAAATGTTTGTTACTATCAGAGCTGCCTTGGTCATGGTGTCTCTTCATGGCAATAAAACCCTAACTAAGACAGCTTCGTTTTTGAAGATAAGCTTTAATGGTGTGTTAAATAAGTCTGTGTTTTTACCCTCTGAACAGTGTAATTTGACATGGTTGAACCTCACACTTGTATGTAAGCTTTCAGGGCCGAGCATTTGGTATTGGGTCTGTGTGCTCGTCCCTGGAGAAGACTATTTCTCCTGGTCTCAACACTCCTTAGTTCCTTGTGGTTCTTTGTGTAGGGGTGAGGCCTTGTGTGTTTTTCTCCATCCACTTTGGCATGATTGATGTCATCTTTAGGCATGTTTAGGCAGTCATGTTGGTGAGACTTCATGGGTGCAGCTTTGTAGGAGACACATTCACACAGCAAACTCTTTTGGTTTTTGATCTTTTGGCTCTGAGAATCTTTCTGGTCCCTCTTCCACAATGTTCCAGAGCTATAGGTGCAGTTGTTTTGTAAATGTATCAGCACTCCACAGCTCTGCATTTCGATGAATTGTGTATTTATGCAGTAGTCTCTTCTGTTGCAAGAGACATTTCTTTGGTGGGGGGTGAGGACTACACTTATCTGTGGGCCTAAGAACAGATGATTAAAATATAGTTAAGGATTATGCTGCTTTAGAAAAGTGGAGGTTACATGTTCTCCTCCAAGATCCAAGACCTCACGAGCCCTGGGTAATTGGCTAGGTTTCTGGTTATGATTTCCTGAATGGTCAGCCCCGAAGCATGCATACAAATAACATTATAGAAATTAAACAGATTGTATTTTTGTGTTAAGGAGTACACACACACACACACACACACACACACACGCAACCGCATGCACATGCAAATGATAGTAAACAATCAGGACAAGACTGTTTGTGCCTTTATTCTCACTACTTGGGAGGCTGAGGCAGGAGAATCAAAGAGTTTAAGGCCAGCCTAGACTACCAAGTGAGGCCGTAGCTCCTCCCCCCATACACGCGCGCACACACACACACACACACACACACACACGGAAAACAAAACAAAACAAAATAAAAATACTGCCCAATAAACTATCACCCTGGCTGCCTCCTGTTTGGCATTGTGCCTTCGGTACTAATTTCTGAATGTGCTATTGTTGACACCCCTGTTATCTGGGGTAGTGATCATCATTCCAGCATTCTCAGCGGATTTTCCTTCCCTCCCAGTGGGACCTAAGCTAGCCTGCTGCCTGACAGTCCTCCGATTCATGTGGGAGTTGGTGGTGTTATCCTAGGTCAAGCAGACCTGAGAGGTTTTCAGTATCCAAAGGGCCAGCCATAGGGGACTTTCAAATCAAATGAAGCCAGGCCCAGGGAATACCAGGGGTAGTAGAGGTGTGACCAGGCTGCAGAGGCTGTATGTTATGTCACCCCGGGGCTCCAAAGGAGGGTGACATTGAATATTCTGTGTCAGAATGGCTCTGTGATGTTAGTAGACATAAAATCTGACACAAGCCCATTGCAGTTCACCTGGGACAAATGATTTCACCAACCGGAAGCTGATGTTCTATTCACAGCAAGGTCTCCCTTATGTGTGTGGTAAAACAGCGCTCACCAAGGCTGATTACTTCTCTCACATTGCCAAGTAGAAAGAAAAGGCCCTGTCTCCACAATAAAAGGGAAGGTAGTCCCCTTTGTTTAGAAATACACCAGATACCTTAGAAAACCACGGATTTGTCTATGATCATACCACCCTGACCGAGTCTGAGCTTGTCCAAAGCACTGTCAGGCTGGTTAGCACCTGGCTGGAAAAAAAAGGAGGACTCATCCCTTCACGTCGGCAGGAGCCAATACAGGAAGCACTTGGCCCAGTGCAGAAAATTAATGGCAGGAGGGCATTTGCAATAATTATGTAATAATTAAATAATTTTAAATGATGTCATTAATTAAGATAATTAATTAGTAACTGGCAGATACTGACTCAGAGGCTGAGTTCAAGCTGCTCTGGAAAGGGGCCTCAGTAGGACAATTCCCTTTGAGAGGGACTCAGGACAGAAAATGAAATATGACCACATTTTCGGTGCCCAAGGAGGAATGAGCAATATATATTTTTAAATGTTTGTGTTTGGAAGGTGTGAGCTGTGTGTTCTCTGGGGCAAGAGGAACATGCCACATCACTGTTGAGCAGCAGGGTGAAGCATCCCAGTCCCCTAGTGCCTACCCTGGACACAGAAGGTCACAGTAGCATCCAGCACTTAATGAGAGCCTCCAAAAGAACACTGTGCGGCCTGGAATCAAGAATTCTCCTTAGCTGTTTTATTTATTACGTAACTAATACACTAGTAACAGTCACATAGCATTTTTAAAGATATGTTTTGTTTTAAGTTATGTGAATATGGAGGTTGGTATGCATTCATGAGAGCATAGGAGGGTCCAAGACTAAAGGCAACCCTGGAGCTGGAGTTTCAGGCAATTGTGAGCCTCCGTGTGGATGCTGGAAAATGAACTTGGATTCTTGGCGCAAACAGCAAGTGCTCTTGACCACTGGGACATCTCTGCAGCCCCTTTGTTGTGGCCAGCAAGGTAGCTCAGTAGATAAAGGGATGTGCAACACAGGCCTGCGACCTGAGTTCAACCCCCAGCATCCACATGAAGGCGGAAGGAGAGGACTGACTCAAAGAAATTTTATAGCCCTAACCCTCACTCGATTTGCCGTGTCACATGCATCACCCAACACACAAAATGCATACACACACACAAATGCACCTCACAGCATGCATGTACACACACACACACACACGCACACACCCTCTGCATGCACATACAATGATAATTTTTCAAATAGCTCAAAACAGTAAGATTTGGGGAAAAAAAAGAAGAAGGGAAAAAGTGTGGAAAAGATAAATATTAGTTCCCCTCAAATTTTAGAATAATTTTTTAAAGAATAAAAAAAACAAAAGATTAAGAAAAACAAATAATAAGATAAACACTGAGAAATTAATGGATCTAACTAGCGTTCGTGTGGCAAGAACTATTGAGAAAAAAGAAAAAGACAGACTGGTAATACAAGAAAAATAAAGGATGTCATCCCAGATACCAAAATGGCAAGAGAAAGAAATCTCCCAGCAAAGTTCAGTCTGCCAAATTGTGGGTGTGGGTGGGGGAATGAAAAAGATGGCTCACGGATGCTGTAGGTGTTTTAATGTTGAAGCCACGACTGCAACCTCCAGAGGCATCCCAGGCTAGTGCCAATACTGCACAACAGCCTCAGAGAAGACAGAAGTGTCCTGACACACAGGTGGGTGGAGGTGTTCACTTCACATTCATGGCTAATCTCCCCTCCTATCGGTTGCTGTTCCTGCTACTATGACAAAACACCCCAACAAAGGCAAGTAAAAGGAAGACTTGCTTGTTTTGTCTCACAGTTTGAGGGCTCAGTCCATCGTGCCGGGGAAGCCAGGGTGGTGGCTGGGAGTTTCAGGCAGCAGCCACAGTCAGTCAGGAAGCAGAGATGCCACTGGCTCTGTTGGCTTTCTCCTTTTTATTCAGCCCAGGACTCCAGCCTATGGGCTGGGTCACCCAATCCCACACAGACATGGTCCGAGGTATCTGAGGTGATTCTAAATTCTGCCAAGCTGACAGCCTAGGTTAACCATTAGATCCCACCTTAAAATCTTGTCTCATTGAGGAGTAGTTTCAACATTCAAGTCTGGATGTGAGACAAACACAGTTGATAGTATCAACAGTATCAATAAACAAATGTATTAACCACGTGATATATCAAATCGAGTTGGGTTTAGTCCAAAAATGACATCTAGAATAATTTGCTCTGCCTTAGTTACTTTTCCGTTGCTGTGATAAAACACCATAACCAAGGCAACAGAAAACAGGTTTATTTGGGCTTACAGTTACAGAGGGCTAAAAGCCCACCACCAATGTGGGGGAGCATGGCAGCAGGCAGGCATGGGAACTGGAACAGCAGCTGAGAGCTCCTGTCTCCATCCCCATGCCTGAAGCCAAGAGCTGGGAATGGTGCCAGTCTTTTGAAACCCCAAAGCTCACCCACATGGGCACACTTCCTCCAGGAAGGCCACACATCCTAAGCCCCCCCAAACAGTACCACCAGCTAGGGACCCGAATTCAAATGCCAGGGACTTATGGGGGACACCTTGTTCGACCATCACACAATGCTGTCCAATTTAAAGGTGAAGCATCGTATGATTTTCTCAATAAATGCAGAAAAACAGTACTCTTAACTGAAAGTCAATAAAAACTAATATACGAGACATTTTTTAAAAACTATATTAAAGCAGCACAGAACTGACAAGATTCTAAGTGGGCAAGATGAATTCTAACACCTGTGCTTTGAAGGCATCGAACACCTGGCCTCACAGGACAGTGTATAAAAATCAACACTGGACATGATCAGAGAGGCCTGGTCTCAGGGCACCCTCCCTCCATAAAGCTAAAAATCAACAAATTTTAAGTTGGTCCTTAAGTAAACTTCCATCAATACTGAGCAAGGCATAGAAAATCAGCTTTCCCTACAGAACCACGACCACAAGCATATTTTCTGGGTGGTCCAAACAGTTGGTGTTCTGAAGTTAAACTTCTGTACTCACAAGGTCCTGCCACGCTGAAGGAAACAAGCGTGGACTCTCTCCAGGAGAGATGTGCCTTCCTATCTCTAAGATAGGTAAAACCCCAAAGATAAATTGTCAAGCAACCAAAACAGAGTCGGATCTGTGCAAGAATGGTAATTAGAGACACCCAGCTGCCAATCCCTGTGTTCGTGTGTGTGTGTGTGTGTGTGTGTGTGTGTGTGTGTGTGGTATTAAAGCTCATGTTTTCAGGAAATAAGGAAATATGTAGCCCAGGCTACCCTCCAACTCAAAATCAACCCATCTCAGAATCCTGAGTGCTAGAATTATAGGTGAGACTACTGCTAGTGGCTTGTGATACTGCAGACTTGAACAATGACCAAACAGTACTCCTACTGTTGAAGAAAACCACAAAGTTAGAATCCACGTGTTAAACAAAATAAGAGAAAATACATAAAGTGATATTTTAAAAGTGACAAGCTATTGTCACTCAGTACAGCCCCCATAGGACAGGAGAGCCCTTTGGAGACAGTGGCTGAGTTTCTCACAACCAAAGGGAGACTCTAAGCTGTAAGACTGAAGAGACCTAACCATTCCCAAACTAGACCAAGTATAAGAAATGTGCTCCACATCTCACTATCTTGAAACTGGAGAGCAATGCACACAGACCACACTATCAGAAGAGCAAGAGGGTTAAAAACAGGAAGACACGTCACTGGTAAACAGATGCCAAACTTCCCAGTGGACCACGGGAGAGAGAAGATGGGGGGACCCATCATCTATGTGCCAAAGGCAGCAGATGCCATCGGAGGATTTTTAGACCAGTGTAAACACAGTTCAAGAAAGTGCAAAAATCAGACATATTTAGAAACAAAAACTAGGCTTTCCAAGAATGGATTATCAACTAGGATAACCATAAAGGATGGGTTTTAAGTACAAGAGCAATGGTAAATTGAGCCACCATAAAGGAAACAACAGAAAAGACTAGGGTAGGTAACTGGGCCACACCTTTACGGTTGACAGTGAGGCCGGAGAAATGTGGAAATCAATGGGGTCTCAGGCTAGGTGGGTGTGGAAAGGCAAACGGAGCATTTATGAGCCTCCATCATCAGTGCGAGGCCGCTGGACCAACTTAGACTTTGAGAGGATAACTGCTTATTTCTGTAATTAGTATTAACAGCAGAGAAACAGTTGCTACTGCCATTCAACCAAGTACTTTTTCAAAATGAAGTGATAAAAATATTAAATTAATCCAAAAGGAGGTAAGAAAAGGGAGGAAGGTTCTTAAGGCTTTGTTATGAAATCCTGATGGTTAACCACTTGTACTAGACAGCCGTCAGAAGGGCCAATGGGTGGGATAGTGAGTGCGTGGAGTCGCAATGGACACTCATTACCGACTATAGGAGAGGGAGGGGCAAGCAAGATAGGGCAGATGTTTATCTCAGTGACTCAGGTCCTAGGGGCTTCTGGCTTCCTCCTGAACACTTGATGGCCTCACAGTGTTTTCAAACACGTGGATTAGCCAGAGAAGGCATAATTCATAGCTGCTGTCCTCCAGTGTCCCCAGTAAAATGGCTCTGTTCCCCAGAGGACCCTAACAGCCTTCCTTCCTTGACTGGCTTGTGGGTCCACAGAGCCACTGAACCATCTGCCTCCGAGGGAATGTCTCCCAGCTACTGGCAGAGCTGCTTTCTCCAGGAAGAAAGGTGGCCTTTGTTGGATTAGAGGAACTCTCTTCCCAGGCTGAGACAGCTTTCCCAAGTGAGGGAGCGTGGGGTCCATTGTGCAAGCTTTCCTGTGCTGAATCCCATGATAAATTGAGACTTTTGTTTTGTTTTGTTTTTCTTCCTTACAGAGGAAATTAAACGCAAAGGCCTCTGCATGCCTGGCAGAACCAACAAAGTCAGGAAGTTCAAGTGACAAGTGACAGCTCCTGGTGGCTCCAAACAAAAGCACCACCCCCATCCTGAGAAACAGAAGCCACGATGTTACCTCAAAAGGCACAAAAAACAAACAAACCAACAAACAACATACGGTGCTTTAAAGACACACACAGCTTCCGGCTCTAGCACCTCTGTGTAGAAGACTTTCCTCAGCCATACTGTGGACCTTTACTTGGCCCACATAGACATCTGCTGGATTAGTATATATGGGGACTACTACCAGACTAGTCCTTGTCACTGGCAAAGACATTGAAGCACAAGGTGTGTGCCAGAGTCTTATCTGTGTCATGCTAAGACACACAGGAGTCATAGGCAGGGCAAGGCAGAGACTGGGAGCCACTGGGAAAACTTTCAGCACAAAGGGTGAGGCCCTTGGCTGGGCTGCAGGAGGGTGTTGAGACAGATGTTGGTCCATTGCATGCAGGGTGGAGGAGTAAGAGTCTTTAAATGCATAGTCTGTGTGATCCAGCCTGAGCAGGCTGTACTCACTGCAAAGTTATCATCTTACCATTGATTAAAAGGCACAATAAAAGTCCAGGAGCAGGGAAATTCTGAGCTAAGACTGTTGGGGCTTCTGGGCTTGCTTCAGTGCTCTGAGCCACGAGTTCCTACAAGAGCTGAGAGGAAAACCAGAGGATGTGTACTTGTAAGATTGTGACTCAGGATGCGGGGCAGGAAGAGAGGCCGGAGAGAAACCGCTGCAGCCATCTGTTTCCTAGTCTGCTCCGGACAAATGAATATCTGTGGGCCGGCACCATCTGCCACCAGTGAGAGGGCAAATGTCACTAACACTTCTCAGACAGAGGTGGCTCAAGGCTCTTGGAGGTGACATCCATTTCTGATGCCAGCTCAAGTATCCTGCATCCTGTCTACTGGTGCTTGAGGAGGTTATTTATGTTTAATTTCCCCTGAATATCCTTGAGCATGTTGGTTAGATCCACATGTGTGGAGGGCAACTGTGACAAGCAGATCAAGTCACAACACCCTCCAGAGTGGGTAAGAGACACAGTAAATTCAAGGGAGGTGACAGGCACACACAGGCACCGTCCCAGGCAGTTTCCGCTTCCAAGGCTTTGCCATCATCATCAAACCCTTGCGGTTTTGGGAAATGGTTGCTCTAGTGATGTCCACGGCCACACGTGACTGGGCATGACTGGACCTCAGTCGCCCTCCTTCCTCTCATCTCAAATTTATTCCTGCCTGTCCTGTGGTATCACGGCCCCTGTGGTCCAGATGTTCCCTGTAGGGTCCCTGTGGCTCTGGGCACGTGACTTCTTGGGCCTCTAGCTATTACCCAGTATCTTCTATTTTGGAGGTGTGTTGGAAGTAGCCATATTTTATTTTTTTGTGTCCCTATGAAATATGGCAGTTACCACAGATACATAAACAGTCACTGCAGCATTCCTTTACTGGGGTCTCCCAGCCCCAGCACACAAGCTGTACACAGGGGTCTTTGGATATTTGGTGTGTGAATGAAGGACCAAATGCTGTTCTCACTCTGGTTGGTTTTGTGTGTCAACTTGACACAAGCTAGAGTCATCAGAGAGGAAGGAGTCTCAGTTGAGAAAATGTCTCCATGAGACCCATCTGTAAGGCCTTTTCTCAATTAATGATCTATAGGGGGAAGAGCCCAGCCCATTGTGAGTGGTGCATCTCTCCTGGGCTGGTGGTCCTGAGTTCTATAAGAAAGTAGGCTGAGCAAGTCTTGTAGAGCAAGCCAGTAAGCAGCCATGGCTTCTGGATCAGCTCCTGCCTCTATATTCCAGCCCCACACGAGTTCCTGTTCTGATTTCCTCTAGTGATGACTATGATCTGGAAGAATGACCCTTTCCTCTCCAACTTGCTTTTGGTCATGGTGTTTCATCACAGCAATAGAAACCCTAAGGCAGCACCTCCAGGCTGGTATAAGAGTATCTCAGAGTTTTCTCTGTAGAGGAAAACCAACAGATATTAGAAGTTTATCCATTCAAAAAGGAGAGAAAGCTTGCTCAAGTGGGAATACAGAGAATCCATGTGGTCCTTCACTTCAGGTGGGACAGTTGGGTTACATGAAGCCAGAGACCTCTCGGGCATCTGTCTCTCCTGGTCCCCCAGCTGGGTCCTGTGGCCTCTTCCCCAGTTTCCCCGAGCACAGTTCAGAGAACCATGTCCACGCTGAGTGGTCAGGCAATGTAATAGAGGGGGTGGAGAGGTCTAGCTGCGTATGCATGGCAAAGGCTCTGAACACATTGTTAGGAGTCTGGCACAACTATGACGTGTGAAAACTTTATTTAAAATTTAAACTTGACTTTGACAACGCAAGCTGAGCACACCTAATCCAGACATCACAGATCTGAAAGGGGCCTTGAGCCCAACCTTTCTGATTGGTCACATGATGCCCGGAGTGCAGACCTTTCACATACTTGGGTGTAACCACTTACAATCAACCCAGACTCTGTGTATATTGTGTATGTGGAACATAAATAAATTCTGTGATTGGACACGACTCCTGTCTCCAAGATATTTCATTATGTATACACAAATGTTTCAAATCTAATAAATAAATATGAGGTCAGAAACTCTTCTGGTCCTATCATTCAACTGGGACCCTCTATTTACATCTTGGGCTGGCTTGGGCTTGTGGAGGTCTTACCTTTGGCAGCATTTAGGAAGGCAGGCTTGTTTGCAAAGGCGGGGCTTGTAAAGACCAGTCTACTGTAACCATGTGCAGACATCCACTAGGATTTGTTTACCTTTGTTCTCCAGTGGAGTTCAGGCAGATGCCCTGTAAATGATGCTTCCGGCCCTGTAAATGATGCTTCCTTCCGGCTTCCTTCCAGCTTCCTTCTGCTGGGGAATCCCAGTGGGAAATTAGCTGGAGCATCCCATGACCAACAGGAAGCTCTCTCAAACACATGTGTGGTTTGAAGATGCTTCAGTAAAACTCATTTCACAGTGGGGTCTGTATGGGAAAAAAGATTCCATGCAAAATGAATGGGAGCGAGCAGCTGTTTGCCTGTGTTCGTACCAAAGAGTGACCCACAGCGTAAGGTATGACAATCGTGCCCCAGGGCTACCAATCAAGAACCACTTTTACAAAATAAGCCCTTCATCCTTAAAATGCTTCAAAATCTTTCCACACATCTAAAGAAATAATTTAGTGTGGTTTTCACCCATTCTTTAAAAATTTACTCAGCAAAGTAGACAAAGACTTATGCTTTTGTGGGCAGTTACAATTTGAGACGGTGCCTAACTGCCCCTCCCCCCTTTTGACAGCTCTGAAGCAACCATTAAGCCCCTGTCAGGCCTGTGAGGAAGAGGAATCTGCTTCCGATTTTCTTTTGCCTGATTTTCTATCAGCCTTCCGGAGAAGTCAGCTTCCAGTGTCCCAGAGTTCAAATCGTTATGCTCTGAGTTGTAATGTGCTCCGCTTTCTGTGACAAATGAGGGCAGTTTCTCCTCATTCTTCGAATTCTCTGAGTTCCTCTGAAGATAATGTTGTTTGTTACACCTCATAGCCAGCTTTCAGTACAGGCTGGGTGGACGGGAGACAGAAAAGAGATCTCTATGACAAGTGGCTGTCTCTATGGCGCCCCAGATTACTACCTTGTAGTCCTAAGTAGTCCTGGGTACTTAGGAGACTGAGGCAAAGAGCTCACTTGAGCTCAGGGGTTCCAGGATAGCCTGGGCAACATAGTGAGACCCAGCGGGGAGGAGGGGATATTGTTAATGCTCCTATTGATTTCAATTGGGACAACACCTAGCTATTCAAAAGCTAAGTGCAGACCATGAAAACAGTAATATGTAGCAATGATTCTGACTCTCTCCAGTGAGAGTTTTAACTCACTATGATTTGAAAGTCGGTAGCTTACTGGTTTAAATGGTGTCTTATCGGCCCAGGTGGACAGTCTAAGCTGGCTGTTCTCCTCAATGGCCCCTTTGCTCAACCGTCTGCTACACTGTGAGTTTCTGGCCCGATGCATTCCGAGTGCTGATTAGCTTTATTTAAAAATCTATCATTGCCTGGAGGCACCTGGGTCCATCCGCAGAATGTGAATAATTGCAAGGACTGAACAAAATTAAGCACCCAGGATCATCAGAGGTGGCTTTGTGCAAGGCTAAAGCCCAGCTGCTGCCTTCTTAGAAGGTGAATCGGGACTAATTGGATAATCTAGAGACCAATTAGCCCGAAGGAGGAGAAAGAAGTCAGTGTAAGAGACACATTCTCCGTTGGAGGAGTGCTGTGTGCATAAGATGCAGTTTAACGAACTGAAATTCTATGTGATAGAAACATTCAAACCCATCTTCTTTGCAGCAGTGTAAGACCGTGGAGATGCTGAGCCAGAATCAGAGATTGGGCTTTTCTGGTATGGGAGAGTTATGGACATGGGTCAGGCTGTCCCTTCAGCTACAAGACAAAGTCTTCATTGTGTCAGTTGCTGTGAATCATCCTTTGAAATGAAAATGGTCTCTAGACTTACTTTTACTTAGCACTTAGGTAGTTTTATATTCTACTCTAATAAAAGCCATAAAGATTCTGCTGGTAAAAAGTCATGAGCCCTTTGCACACTTAGCCCATTAAGAAGGCACGGGCCAAGGGTAAACCTTCTAAGAATGTCACTGCATTGGCATATAACCAATCAAAGTCTGAATCTGTCACATGCTTGATGACATAACATGGGTGGCCCTTGGGGTGTAGAAGGTGTGAAATCGACCCCATGGCCTCATTTCCTGAGTCCTCTAATCAACAGGCCTCGATAGCTTTGGGCTAAAATGAGGTAATGTTTGCATTTTGTAGCATCGACCACTGGAAGTAACAACTAGCAGAAACCAGTAGTCAACCCAGGAGTCCCAGTGTCACGTGTATTTCTGATGTCCAACCACAAGCCACGAACTCCTTGGTGCTCACTGCACACACAAACATTACACAATCCAAGTGGGGCAACAAGACCTGGAATGACAGAGAGGCACACCGCCTTGGTTTTGTCTAGTGTCCGGAGATAGGAGCTAGTAGTGCCTTTCGCCACTACCTGAGTGACAGGGGGCTGGGCTGATGATGAAGCAGCCTCCAGGATGGGAGGAGCCAGCAACATCACAGATGGGAGAGGCCATGGCCTCTGTTGCCCTGAACCAGTGAGCAGGAGCCACCCGCTCATTGCAGAAAGCCCAGGATCTGAGCCCTTGGATAAAGCACATGAGCCCATCTCCACACTCCTCTTGGAGCAGGAAAGGACCTAGCATAATTTGGAGACACAACTAGAGACAGAGGGTTGTCTGGGAGAGGGCTGGCTGGGAAACAGCTGCCATGGGGGGGGGGGGGCTTCCCAGCCTTCCTCTTCTTGTTTCTTTTGTTGCTAATTCTTCAATGAAGTCACCATTTTACTGCCCTCTCCCCCCGCAGCTGTTTCTCCTGGATGAGCCTGAGACCAGCGTTCAGACCAGCTTCTTACCTACACCAACACTTGGCCTTCTCTGCCCGGAGGGATGCTTTCCAGGGCATGAAGAGTATCCCTCTCAACCCCCAACTCTGACAGCCTAATACAAGGTCCTTTGTCCCTACCAGGTGGCTTTTGAAAACAGCCTTTCCCAAACAAAGAAACTGAGCTGAGAAAATACATTGGTAACGGTGCCACTTGTTGACTGAATCAGCTCCCAGACCCTCCACTCAATCCAGCCCTGAACATCCTGTTTGGGGACAAGGCTGAATTCACCCCGGTGTAGAGAAATGTTCCGAAGAAGGCCCAGACACCATCCTGTATCAGCTCCAGCGACCTAGTCACACTTCAGAGTTCCTCCTTGGGTGTCCTGCAATTGCTCCTTTGGAACTGCCTTGGAAGCTTACCCCTGATGGTGCTGTTCCCAGGGAAAGGAGGCTGCCACAACTGGATGTACCCAAATGTGGGAGGCAGTTGGCCCTTCGTGGTTTTAATGAATCTCTGCCCTGCTTTGGGAAGTGGCTTTCAAATAGCGTGTTTTGTTTCAAAAAGTGCTCAGTGTATATCACATAAAGCGTTTTCCCATTTGCTCAGCAGCACTAGGCATAGTCACACTGTTGGATAATGGTAATCTATCTCTACAAGTTGTCACCATGCAAGACCAGTGGTTCTCAACCTTCCAATGCTGCAGCCCTTTAATAAGAAAAGTTATTTTTGCCACTACTTCGTAATTTTGCTACCGTTATAAATCTTAGTATAAATATCTGTGTTTTCTGGCGGTCTTAGGTAACCCCTGTAAAGGGGGTCATAACCCACAAAGTGAGAACCACTGTGCTAGACTGAAACTCGACCGTGATAGATATGAATTCCCTAATTAATACCCTTCCCAAAGACAACTAGGCATCTATCATTTATCTTTCCTCTGAGTTTGATTACCAGACATATAAGTAGGAACACCCTTTGGGGTCTTCCTCGATTAGTGTAACAGTTTTAAGTTTTAAAACCCATCTATATTGTGGCATTTCGTTACCTTTTTAGAATGAATACTAGCTTATGGTTTGGATATGCCACATCTTCTTCACCCGTCTGTCTGTCCATGGACACTCAGGTGGCTTCGCAATGGATGATGCTTCTATGAACTCAGCTGCACACACTTCAATGCTTGCTCTCAGTTTCTTTGAGTGTTCATCTAGAAGAGGACACCACCTGGTCCCTTGATAATCCCATGGCAACTTTACACATGGCCAGCAACAGGAAACAAGGGTCCCAATTTCCTCTCTCTCTTCATCAACATTTGTTTTCTATTTTTAAAAGTCATTCCTGTTGGCATCAGGACCTCCAAACTGGTGATATCACACCCAGGCAACCTGCATACCTACTGCCAAGGCAACAGCCACCACCATATTCCCAGAATCCACTTGGCCCACCTCCCACCTTTACCTGTGGCTATGTCACTCTCCATATATAAATGGAAGACCCCCCTCTCTCCCCCCTCCCTTCCTCCCTTTCCCTCTCTCCCTCCCTCTCTCCTCTTTCTCTTCCCCCTTTTCTTTTCTCTATCACCTTACCTCCCTCTCTTTCAATAAACCCCACGTGGAACTGTTTGGCCTGGTGTGGTTTCTGGAGCTGCGTGACCATCACAACATTGGTGCTGAAACCTGGGAATTTCTATGCAGGTTGCTGCGGAATTCAGGCGGCAGTCGCCATCCGGAGTGATCATGAAGCCACCACTGCTGCTGGAGGCCCGACCCCACATGGACTGCCACCACCACCATCACCGCCCACAGCTGCTGCTACACCGTGTGGACTCTATCCTCTGGCACCTGCAATAGTCTATCTTCACTCTACGTGTTCTGCTTGTTCTCCATCCCTACTTCTCTTAGCCATGAACCTACTCAACCGCCACCAGATGACCTCACAACCCTAGATCCAGCTAATGAACCACCTCCCTTCCGCAGCAGACCTGATCCCACCCCACTGAAAACCCAAACTGCTGCCTCAGTTTCTCCTTCTCACCAGGGTACCCCAGGGCCTACTATCTCGACCTCTCCAGACTCCTCCCCCCACCCCTTCTGTACCAGCTGCAGGTCGATCCAATTGCCCTGCATGGGCATCGACCTTCACCCCTCCTATCACACGGTCTAAGGCCACAGCCAAACCCCCAATTTCTTCTCCTCCAGAGACATCTGACCCAGCACGGGTCCTTCCTCTAAAGGAAGTGGCTGGAGTTGATGGTCTGGTCAGAGTACATGACCCTTTCTTGCTGAGTGAACTCTTTCAAGTAGAAAGCAGACTGGGTTCGAATACTTCTAACTCTTCCAGCTTTATTAAGGAGTTCCAGTACATCACTCAGTCTTACAGCTTGACTTTCCATGATGTTCATATGATTCTTACTCATAATTTACTTCCATTTTGTGCATCAAAAGCACAGGCAGATGAAATTCACCCAACAGATAGAACATATCCAGTCAGATCTGAAACCCTGTCTGACCAGGCCTTGATGGAATTACAATTCCGAAGGTGGTATCTTAGCCAGAGACAGGTTTATGACATGCCTCTGGCTGGCCTAAGAAAGGCAGCCTTAAAGCTAGTAAATTTTGAAAAACTCCAAGAGGTTGTCCAGGACAAACAGGAGAACCCATCTCAATTTTTAGAACACCTCACAAAGGCTCTATTGCAATACACTAATTTAGATCCTGAAAACCCAGAAGGTAAGCAACTTCTGATGACCTACTTTTTTTCCCAGAGCTACCCCAACATAAAAGCTAAACTTAGGTGGTTGGAGAAGGGGCCCCTAACTCCACAGGTAGAAGTTTTGGTGCTGGCCTTCAAGGTGTACCATGAGAGGGATGAGAAAGCCCGAAAACAAAAATACCACATGCTGGCAAAGGCCATCCGACCAGCCTCAGCTACTAACCCAGACTCCTGAGGCTCAGAGTCCACCAGACCCCTGCTATAGATGTGGCCAAAAGGTCACTGGGCAATGGCTTGCCCCAACCCCAGCAATCCAAGGGGACCATGTCATATGTGCCATCAGGAGGGACATTGGGCTGTCGATTGCCCTCATGTTATGCAGAACAGAGGGACATCACTCCCAGGTAACCCTCCAGCAGACCTCCTAGGCTTGGCTATGGATAACTGAAGGGGCCTGAACAATCTTGACCCAACCACTAGCAGGGAGCCCTGGGCAGCTATCATGGTATGTGGGCGGCCCTTCTCCTCTCTCTTGGACACTGGGGCCACTTACTCAGTCCTGACAGAGTTTTGGAGACCCACTTCACCTTCGAGTTTTCCTATTGTCGGGGTAGGAGAACAACCTTATCTCCTTCATCAGACCCCACCACTGAGTTGCATTTTTAGGGGTGTACCCCTCACTCATTCCTTTTTGGTAGTGCCGACATGTCCTGTCCCCTTATTGGGAAGAGATCTTTTAGCTAAGTTGGGAGCTTCTGTTTCCTTTGCTCCCCCCATTCGCCTAAACCCAAGCTCGTCAGCAGTTCCTCTGTTCCTTCTCCTGGCCAGTCAGCCTACTAACACTAACGTGTTGTTTCCTTTACCAGCTTCTCAGGTGGACCCCCGAGTTTGGGATGTCCAGAACCCCTGTTGCTAAACATCATTCTCCTCTTGTCATCCAGTTACTGGACTCTACCTGCTGTGGTGCTTCAGAACTGACAGGGGCTAGATGTCCTGACAGCTAAAGAAGGTGGTCTTTGCCTGTTCCTCCAAGAAGAAT
Source organism: Rhynchomys soricoides (assembly GCA_019843965.1). Taxonomy (NCBI): domain Eukaryota; kingdom Metazoa; phylum Chordata; class Mammalia; order Rodentia; family Muridae; genus Rhynchomys; species Rhynchomys soricoides. The sequence continues at coordinate 16,403,497 of JADRCH010000031.1, read as the reverse complement.
GCTGTTTCTATGTCAACCAATCCAGGATAGTGAGAAACAAAACCCAGGAGCTACAGTCAGACACACGGAATTTCAGGGAGTGTGAGACCTCCAGTTCTGGGATTTTTGAAAACCCTGTATGGAACTGGATACTCCCTTTCCTAACTCCTTTCCTAGTCATCTTCCTGGTGTTATTTGCCCCCTGCCTCATTAATTTTGTTTCTACATTCCTTAAACAGCAAATACAAAATATTTCTAACCAAACTATTAATCAGTTCCTGTTACAGGATTACCAGCCACTACCCACAGAAGAGCTGCTGTCCACAGAGAAACCTGATGCAAACGTTTACCAGGTGGACCCCAATGGTAAAAGTCAGCTACACCCCAAAATTGATGATGCCCCTACACAGCAGGAAGCAGCTTAAGAGACTCGACACCCTGATTCCCTTTTCACCATCGGCTTCCCATCCCTTTTTTCTCCTTTTTATAATGAGAAGAAGGGAGGTGTGTTGGCATCAGGACCTCCAAGCCGGTAACGTCACACCCAGGCGACAGCAAGCCGTACTTACCTGTTGCCAAGGCAACAGCCACCATATTCCCAGAATCCACTTGGTCCACCTCCCACCTTTACCTGTGGCTACATCACTCTCCAAATATAAATGGAAGACTCTCCTCTCTCTCTCTCTCTCTCTCTCGCTCGCTCTCGCTCTCTCTCTCGCTCTCCTCCCTTCTCTTTTTGCTGCCACCTTGCCCCCCTCTCTTTCAATAAACTCCATATAGAACTGCTTGGCCTGGTGTGGTTTCTGGAGCCGAATGACCATCAGAGAAATTCCAGGGCTGGAGAGATGGCTCAGTGGTTAAGAGCACTGACTGTTCTTCCAGAGATCCAGAGTTCAAGTCTCAGAAACCACATGGTGGCTCACAACCATCTGTAATGGGATCCGATGCCCTCTTCTGGTGTGTCTGAAGAAAGCCAGTGACAGTGTACTCATATAAATAAAATAAATAAATCTTTAAAAATAAAAGGCATTCCAATGGGTACAGCCTGGGCTTGCATCTCCTTGTTGTCTAGAGCCGAGCATCTCTCGAGGTGCTTGGTGGACAGCTGTGTGTCTTCGCCGTGTGTCTTCTCTAGAGAAAGGCCTGTCCACTCCCTTCACTCGTTTGTAAGTAACTTCGATGTTGTGTTGTTATGATAGGCAAGTATGGGTTTTTTTCATCTAGATTGAGACATTCCTCTGAGACTTGTCACCAGTGAGCAGCCAATGTCACGGCCCCATGATTGGACTCTTGATGCGCACAGTGCCTGTCGAGTAGCACTGGATACAACAGCCTATTTGCCCATGAAAGATGTGAGCTTCTGAGACAGCTGACCCCTCAGAGTCACAAAACAGCCACGTTAACACACTTAGCTCTACAGGGCAAGAAAGGCCTTGTCCTGACTGCAGGCTTGGAGGAATCGGTCTGCAGAAGGAGCCACCGGAAGCTGCCCGTTGGCTTCCCCTGGGGTCCCTCTCCCTGGGATCCTGTTTTCAGCTTCGAGGCCACCTGGAACCCAGCCTCTTGTCCAGAGAAGGACTTTTCCTAGGCCAACTCCCCTCTCCATGTTCCACTCCCACTCAGGCCCGTTATACTGAACCCCTTGGGGAAAGAGGTGTTGGCTGGACATCAATATTTTTCAAAGTGCCAAAATAATCAAATAATTCCCAAATGCTGTCCAGTTACAGACCCTTGATGATCAAACACTGCCAGCGACCTGGCTGGAAGCATATGCCTGGGTTTTTTTCTCTGCTGTTTCCTGACTTGATCCGTTAGTCCAACGTTGGTCAGGGTGTGGAAGGGCGGCAGCATGGGGGATGGGGGGGTGCCTCTCCGGCCTTTGGTGGGGGTAGGCGGGGAAGTGACCCCAACCCGCACCTCTGGGTGCAGGACCTGGGCCCAGCTTCCTCCCCCGGGCTGCGCGCGCCCCCCGCGCGCCCCTGCTCTAAAGTAAACACGGCGGAGAGGACCGGTGCCCGGCTCGCTGCTGCCTTCCGGGGCGAGCCATGGCGGAGGCGGTGCCGGCCTCCCCTGCGGGTGGCCGCGGCCTGCACCGGGGTATCATCCAGTGGTGAGCATCCGGAAGGGACCAGGCGGGACTGGGCTGGGGGCTGGGAGCCCTGGAGGACTGCAGAAGAGCACCCCTGGTTCAGGAGACCTTGGAGAAGGACAAGGGATCTCACACACACACACACACACACACACACACACACACACACACACACACACACGGTACCATATCCGCACCGGCGTGGGGTTTCCACCTAGCTGTCCCCGTGGGTCACAAGGGGGACAATCCAGCCTGTCCCGGCCAAAGCGATGCCTGTTAGGAAACCTGGAACTCAGGCAGGCGTTGGCCTGACGAGGAAGCGTTTGTTATTTTCCTCCAGGCATGAGCTTTAAAATGGAAGTGTCTAACTTAAAACAACTTTTAGCTTCAACAGTGCGTTCCGTGTTATTTGTGAAATTCATTTCTTGGCTATTTAAACGGAGGAAAAACTAGAAAGAAAAATATCCTCAGCTCGTGGGACTGAACTGGCTTTTGCAGCTCTTTATTAATAGGAAAATAATTAAAGCCAGTCCTCAGACTGTAGGTTTAGAAGGTGGTTAGTATATGTAAGCATACATTTTTCTTCGTGTAAGCTTTAAGAAATATTTCTCAGGGGAAACTTTTTTTTTTTAAAGAGTCACCTGAGTAAGAAGTAGGGGAAAGAGAGAAGAGTATGCTTATGATTATAAATAGTTACTACTTTCTTCCAAAAGAGAATTTATTACCCTTCTCAACTTGAGTGAGGAAAAACCAATGTAATCAGACCCCCTTGCCTGCCTTCTTAGCAGAAAGAGTCAGTTCTATGCCTTAATTTCCTACTTTAGTTCACTACTGTGTTTCTGGGTGTTGAGTTTTGCAACCGAGATTTGAAAGAATGATTACAAAGTTTAAAATACTTGGGCATCCTCTTTAGGTGGCTTGTGAATGGACCTCAGGTCCCTTCCAGAGATAACTGAGGATGCATTTTAGCAACTAGTCCGATTCACACGCCTTGCCCAGAATCTCTCTTGCTACAGGTTTTTCAGGGTTGAGAGAACCAGAAGACTTCAATTCTCCTACCATTGGCATTCAAACCACTGCTCCAGTGTCTAATATAGAACCTTGGAACAAAGAGATCAGGCTTCCCAGAGGGAGGGGCAGCAATGGCCAAGAGCTGGGAGGCAGCTCAAGAGAGAGCAGCAAGAGGCCCCAGATGTTGTCCCAGATGAAGGAAGAAGGGCCCTGTCTCTGCGTTGCTTCAGTCCCTGTTTTCCAGTCAGTGTCCTGGTAGGAGGGACAATGATCTATTAGTGGGGTGGGGTGCTATCTGGGACATAAGTGCCACTGTCATCTGCACATGCTAAATTATCCCTGGGAGAAAAGTAGGGATGTTGGCTAGTCTCAGGGAATGGAGGTAAGGTCTCCATGTCAGAGGCAGGAAAAGACACAGTCAGACTGGGGAACACAAGACTAGACACAGTAGTGTAGATACAGACCTTTGGGGCCTAGCTGGGTCAAGCCTTGGCACCCAGCCTCAGGTAAAACAGGGACATTTTGGTGGCACACTAGCAGCCCCTTAACCAGAGTCACCTGTGGTGGTCATCTGCCTCACACCCTGTCCTCAGAGCCACATTCATAGAGATTAAGTTTACCAGAGCAGGTACTCCTTGGGGCTGTGCTCCCTGGGGGAGTGGGGGGCGGCAGTGTGCCAGCTGCAATGTCTGGGGCTTTCTTGCTTCTAATTGCATTATAATGGGAGAGATAAAAATGGCAATCACTGAAAAAAGAAATCAGGTTAATAAAGAAAATAGTTTAATAGCTCCTCCATAGTTTTCGGCCCTTGTTCGTGTGTCTGCAGCAGGACAGAGCATTATGGATAGTATCTTAGGGAGCAATACTGCTAATGGCAGCCATAAATCAGAGAGGAGGGGACCCCGGGTGGAAATATCCCCATCAAAGGCACACCCCAGTCGTTTAGCCTCCTTAACCGTGTCCAAAGTTTCCACCATAAGATAGAGGTCAGGCTGTCAGTCAGCCTGTGGGGCTCGGGGAGCAGTCAACATCCACGCCATCCTACCTGCCTGGACTCCTTCACTGTCCACTGTGGTATTATTTGGCAAATCATTCTCTAGCCTGTAGCTACCTAAATCTCAGCTGCCGCTCTCTAAGGTCCACTGGACAGCATCTTCTTCTTCTTAGCAAGCAAGTTCTCCTCCAATAAAACCCAGTCCTTCACAGTGTTGACAACTGAAAACCCAGTCTGTATTCCCAGCCCTGTCCCGAGGATAAAAGAGGTCCTTTCTACTGCCTGTGACTTCTGCAGTTCCATTCGGTAACCTAGAGAGAGAGGTCATTTGGTTGGACCCACCTGTGTCTGGTCATCGGAAAATCAGCCACCAGTTTCCTGTTTCTGCCCCCCTCCCCCTGCAGGCTGGTTGACAATTTCTGCATCTGTGAAGGGTTCAGTGTGCCTCGATGTCTCATGTATGAGATTTATGTCGAGACCTGTGGGCAGAGTGCTCAGAACCAAGTCAACCCAGCGACATTTGGGAAGGTAAGTGTGGAGCTGTAACCAGGCTGTGCTCACTCAGCTCTTGTTTCTCTTTGGGGTTTTCTAAGTGACAGCCCCAGGTGGCGTAAGGATGGAGATGCATTCTGAGAAATGCTAGGTTATGCCGTTGTCCAAACACAGACTGAGGTAGTAGTGTCCCCGATGGTAAAGCCTTACGGACTCCTGACTGTCTCTGAGGAAAGTCTAAAGTGCATTAGGGTCTAATGGGGTCTCAGCAGATATAGTGGCTTTGTCCTCAGGAGCGGCCAGTTATTTGTACTGAAAATCTACTTCCCTTCTCCACACTTTACAGTGGTTTGGGGGTCTCCACCCTTTACAGTGTTATGGGGAATGCTGCAGCATTGTTTCCATGGCAACCCTAACACTCCCCACAAAGACCTGGTTTGCTGGACCTGTACTCCTGCATAGAACTGCCCAAGCTCTCGGAACACTGGTCTGAGCCACTTGTGATACCCAACAACTGATGCTCCTGCAGCTCATTCAGATTTAGAGAACTCACTGGCTTTGGAAGTTGGTGCTCACATCTAAGAACTTCACCTGAGAACGCTTAACAACCAACCAAATGACAGTCTGCGACCCTCTTTGTTCAACAGCTGCTAGGAGCAACTCCTTAATGGTAGGCCCTGATTTAGATGCTGGGGTCCAGCAGTGAGATTGAGAGGGAGCAAGTCCAGCCCTCTCTGAAGCTGGATTCTAACTGTCCAGGCTGCCAGGCTGAGGCAGATTATCATTGGGTTGTTTCGTGCTTAGCAAAATAAACCCAGAATTATTAAAGCCAAGGGTCCCACAGCTGGCCACGACACATGCCTAGCAGAGCTAGCATCCTGAACCAGGTTCAGAGTTCCAGCCACTTGTTGATTCCACCAAAACAAAACAACAACAGCCAAACACCCTCGAGTACAGAGACATTGGAGGTCACCTGGTCTGGATGATGCCCATCAGGTACAAGAGCCTTCTCAGCACCTTACCTTGACTGTAAACGGGAGAACTGTATGCCCTGCCTGAAGCTAAGTGAGGAGCAAGCAAGCACATTCCTGCCAGGGAGAGGGTGGCATTGCCTCTGGACAAACATGGCGCCTGCCAGGATTTGTAGTCCGACCACAGAACACTGGCTGATGAAAATCGCTCAGGTCCTCCGGGGGAGGGAGGTGAGCACAGTTGACAACCCACACCAAATATCCTGGTTGATCTTAAATGGCAGGTGAAGGGACTCAAGCTCAGGCCTAACAAGGTCTCTGACAGGCCTTCTCCCCCACCCTCTGCCTTGCTAAAAATTGTTAGACGACTTTCCTAAAGCCAGTCCCCAAGGTCTATTCCCTTATTTGGCCACTTTCTCCTCCAGAAGCTGGCTTCCACCTCCAGCTGTCAAAGCACTGAAGGCCAGCAATCAGAAGCCCCCATTGGCTCACCTAATTAACATGCCAATAAAAATGGAACACCTCATCCTAACACTGGGTTTTCCTTTTTCCCTTTACAAGCGGCCATTTGCCAATGGCCATGTTTGTCTCCTCCTATCCAGAGGCAGCCTTTTGTCCTACTCTGGGACAATACCCCTTCTCACTCTCCTTTGTTCCCCTCCCCTTCTCCTTTGTGTTCTATCTCCTGTCTTTGTCTCTTATTCCTGCCCTTTGTCTCTCTGGGTCAGAGAAATCCCTTTTGTGCTGAGAATTTGGTCTGGTGAGTCCTGAGCCAATACCTACCTATCTCTTAGAACTACGGTGACTAGGAGCCTGCTCAGCGGGGTCATAACAGTGACCATTCACTTCTCCCCCTGTCTTTGCAAGGGTCCTCATGTATATAGATATACAGAGTTGGGTTGTTTTAGGGTGTTATTTGATCACTGGAAAATGTATAGCCTGATTGTTAATCTTCCTCCTCCCCTTCTCCTTCTTCCTCCTCCTCCTCCTCCTCCTCCTCCTCCTCCTCCTCCTCCTCCTGGTGCTGCTGCTGCTGTCTGGATAGTAAAACCAAAGAGTTTTATAAAGACAAAAGATCTACTTTAACCAGGGAGATTATTCAGGGAAAGGCATTGCTGAGCAAGCATGAGGACCTGAATTCAGGTTCCCGGCATAGAAGCTGGGTGTGCAAGTCTGTGACCCCAGCACTAAGGAGACAGAGTCAGGTAGATCCAGGGTCTTACCTGCCTCAGGCCAACTGGTGAGCTTTTTGTCATTAAATACTATGTGATCCTGGTGTGACATCCTGCTTTGTGAAGTCCTCCACCATGGCAGGCACCAGGACTGTTTCCTGACATTGCTGTTGTGACCAAGCATGTGCCTATGCTTGTACAGCTTGTATGCTATGTACAGCACGTGAGGGATCTTCTCTCAGGCATGAACCTGAAGAGTGATGAGGGAGAATCACAAAGGTGTCTGGTCACACACACAAGGACCGAACTCTTCCCAAAGTGGCTTCTCCTTACCTCCCAGTAGCAACCCCGGGGATGCTGGTATGCTTTCTATTCTTCCAACTCAGTCCTCGCAGCTGAAGCATCCAGCCACTGACGGCCATTCTGTGTTTCTAAATGTGCTTGAATCTTCTAACGTGCCCACTGCTCATATAGGGACAACTGCTTCGTCACTGAGCTTTGGTCACAGCTGCTCTTGACCACCTTCCTGCCCACCCATTTCAGTTTGTGGACTTCAGCTTGTGGACATTCCCTTGTGGATGCCACCCAGGGGCACCCAGTGCCCCCCTTCTCTGGTGTTCAGGGCTGCTTTCCCCTTTGTTCTGTTCATTTCTTTTCCTTTGTTTTTATTTTCTTTGGGGCTTTTATCCTTCCGGTCATTCTCTCTGTTTCACTTTAATATGTCACCAACAAAAATAAATAACCCCCCCACACACACACACACACAAGTCCAATTAAGCTAGGTCTCCCAAGACCGGTTTATAAACTGCAAATACTCCCACATAAAGAAACAGATTCAAACCAAAGAGAGAAACTACATTAAAGGTGCACCACTGTGTCTTAAGATGGGCCAACTCTCCTGCAGCCTCGAGGGCTGTCATTCCATCACTCAGGATTTTAGGAAAGGTCATCAGAGGCTCTGCTGAGCACTGGGTAGCCTGGCACAGCTCAGAGGGAGGAGGGTAACTTCAGCAGGGCTCAGTCTCCCCTTTGCTAAGGTTGTGGAAACTTTTCTTTCTCCATCTCTCTTAAGCCGTTAGAGGTTGTTCACTTCTAGATGAAAATTCTCTTACTCCCTCTTTTTAAGACCTAGGGTCCAGGAATACATAGCTCAGTGGTAGAGCTCTGCCTTGCATGTGGAGCCCCGGTGTCCAGCCTCTGCACCAAACAACAAAGAAAAGGTCCTGTCACCAGGCTGTTTCATACTGCAGAACATTCCGAAGGAAAGAAACGAGACCCCTGCGTCTGACCTCTGCGTTTATTTTGAATTCTTTGTCTTAATGTTTCCCTTAGAATCCACTCCCCGAGATGCCAAGGTTCTAACATTAAGTTTGGTTGGCAAGTTGCCTAGAGAATAGGCCAATGGAAGGGACCGATTGTTGGGAATGTATCCTGTGTGCCAAAGCTAGCCGGGGAAGGGAAAGGAAGGAGAAAGGATATGACCACAAAGCATGTTTACAAGAGAAACAACAAAATATCCAATTCTCACTTCCTCCCTCCTCCCCGGGGACGGAGTTGATTCCCAGGGAGTTCCTGGCGGGATGGGCATGCAATGTGTGATGCTCATTCTGGCCGCAAACCCTATCTTCCACGGATTAGGGAGTTTCCGGAGGTCTGCTTCCTCTGCTAAAATAGTATCAACAACTGTTTCTCTGATTAGAATTGGATTGTGTCTCCTTTGTGAGCAATGTGGAAATGGAAAAGTGTTAAAATGGGGGGGGGGGAAATGCTGGCCTTGGCCCCACCCCCAAAGGTGTAGTTATGCACATGGTCCATTTGCACACATGTGCACACACATTCGTGTGAGCAGCAGGAGCTGGGAATAAGCACAGCTCTCGTTCTCGTGTCCTTGTCACTGTGCCCTGCTGCCTCCCTCTGTCCTGATAAGCTGGTGAGCAGGCAGCAGTCCTCCCTGGAAAGCCCTGGGTGAGGTGAACATCTCTTGTCCCCCAGCCCACTCAAAACATGGCAGCTTGATTCTTGAAAGCCCAGCCTATTATAGTGTACAAGTTTTTCATTTTGCTTTGTGCAAGAGACCTATCTGTTCTGGAACTTGCCTTGTAGACCAGACTAGCAGCCAACACGCAGAGATCTGCTTGTCTCTGCCTCTCGAGTGCTAGGATTAAAGGCCCAACTAGTGCCCACACTCAACTCAGCTTTCAAGTGGTGTGGTCTCCCCTTCTCCTCCAGTGCTGTGGCATGCCACAAAGCAGATGTGAGGGCTTGTTTCCTGCCTCACCTTCCCACCCTGCTGCCCGGTGTTGGTTGACCCTTCCTGGGAGGCAGGGGGGACAAAGGAGAGTCAGAGAGGCTTTACTCTATAAAGGGCCAGTCGGACCCTTTGGTGGTGGGCTCTTTAGTACCTGCCTTGGGCACATTCCAGTATGTGTCCCTTGGCTTGGTGGATAAGTGTTCTGAAGGAGCCTGCTAGCGCTTGCCTGCTTTCTGCACATTTGAGAATAATACAGGACAAGTCCAGCTTTCTCACACACTGCTGGCTTGTGGTCACAGGAGAGGCATGGGAGTTCTTGGCCTGAGCAGACTGGCTGGTGCTCCCAATGGCCTTTCTGTTCAGCCACTGTGGTCCTCCTC
>JADRCH010000031.1:16342494-16388074 GCA_019843965.1 Rhynchomys soricoides | reverse complement strand
GACACACACATAAGAAGACATACAGAAACATACATATAGACACACACAGACAGACACAGAGACACAGTGACACACACACACAACCATACATAGACACATAGACAGACACATACAAACACAGAGACACACACAGACACAAACACACAGCATACACACCAACACATAGACATACAGACACACACATAGACACAAACAGAGACATAAACATACATACACAAACACACAGAAACAGCAAAAGTGGAGGGACCGTCTATGAGGTCGCCCTGGGCCATTTCTCTCCATGCTCAGTTCTGCAGAGCCCGTTCCTCGGCAAACAAAATATAGCCACATATGAGTAATGATCTTTACTTGGGGAAACACATCTATTAGGGACTTGATAGTCAGAGTTCTTGTTGGGAGCTTGTTATGCAGTTCCCTCTGCCCAGCACTTGTCTAAGTGACAAAGCAAAGCAGGTGTTGTGATAAGCTCTGCTTGTGTACAGTCTGCACTCCGAGAGCCACTCTTATGAGAAAACTTCGAATGGGAACTCCCTGCCAGCCAAGTTCCCAGCCTCCAGCCAAGGCCTGACCTTGCACAGGCCTTCCTGAGGCTCGCTGTCTCTGACCTGAAGGTTATCTTTATCTACGCAGTTGCACAAGTCTGTGAATATACTAAGAAAGCATTGAATTTCTCTAAAGGGTTGAGCTGTGTCTCTTACTGAAATTGTTTTTGAAAAAAATCCCAGCAAGATTTTTCTCTTGACATAAAAGCGTATTCAAAGGCGGTATGGGGAAGCGGGGAGTGCAAAGGCCCTAACAAGGCAGAATAACTGCAAACACTCCATCTTACTAAGTTCTCTGTGGGGCTGCAACAACCAAAGTCTTGTACTTTCTGTGGCGACATGGGAACCCAGGCAGGGGAGAGACTCTAGAAATATGACCAACTGATTTTTAATTAAAATACATTACATGTTATTTATTATGTGTGTGTGCACAGGCGTACCATAGTACACAAGTGGGGATCAGAGGGATCGGAGGAAAGCTTGTAAGAATGAGGTCTCCTTCCACAATGTGGGTTCCAGGGATCAGGCGTGTGTTATCAGGCCTGGCTGAAAGCACTGAGCCATCTTGCCAGCCCTCAGGTGAAGGCAGAGGTACACAACGCAATAGAAGAGGGTAGCTTCGAGAAGAAAACCACACATCCAAAAGAAAAATGAACTTCAGTAAAAACTTCGGAACTTTTATGAAAATTGGCTCAAGATAGATTCAAGGCTTAAACTTAAAATGTAAGGACCATAATAAACCTGAGCCAGGCATGGTGATGCACACCTTTAAACCCAGCATTCAAAAGGCAGAGGCAGATATCTATGAGTTAGGGGCCAGCCTGGTCTACAGAGTGAGTTCCAGGTCAGCCAGGGGTATGTAGAGAGACCACGTCTCAACCTCTCTCCAAAAGTAGAAAGCTATGCTCCCAGCTAGTCTGGAGGCTGAGGTTCCCAATTGTTTGAGTCTGAGAGTTTGAGATTATACTAGGTAATATCAGCGAAATCTCTCATTACAAAGTTAACAACAGTAGAGACAACAAAATATAAAATATTAAAACTTTTGTTTTTTTGGTTTTTCGAGGCAGGGTTTCTCTGTGTAGCCCTGGCTGCCCTGGAACTCACTCTGTAGACCAGGTTGGCCCCGAACTCAGAAATCCGCCTGCCTCTGCCTCCCAAGTGCTGGGATTAAAGGTGTGCGCCACCACTGCCCGGCAAGAATATTAAAACTTAAAAGTAGAATAAGCTTAATGGGACCTATGGCTAGGAGGGGAGTTCCCAGACTGGCTACCAAATGCATGAGCCCTAACATGAAAAGCTTTAGACTTTTCCAAAAGTTCTGCAGAGGAGATGGAAAAGACACAGACTGAAGGAGAATGCATGCAGTCCACACCGTCATCAGACTCTAGAATCTAAGAACGAGTATGCAGTTCATACCACTGTCAGATTCTAGACTCTAGAATCTAGAAAGAGTATGCCATCCACATTGTTGTCAGATTCTAGAATCTAGAAAGAGTATGCAGTTCATACCATTGTCAGATCTAGAATCTAGAAGAGTATGCCGTCCACACTGTTTTCAGATTCTAGAATCTAGTATTTAGAAAGATCATGTAAAGCCGAGCAGTATGAAAACTCAGAACAATCCTATTAGAAAACGGACAAAAGACAAACACTTCACAAAGCCAGCCCTTTCCTCGGTGCTCTGTGCCTACATGTCTGTGAGACTGACAACAAATAAAAAGGCCAATTCCCAACGAGGATGCTGAGGACCTGGACCAATCCCACATCATTGGCGGGAATGTAAAACGATGCATCACCCTAGAAAATAGTTTGGCAGTTTTTAATAAAAACAGACACGAGCACTGTCCAACCATCCTTCGATCACCTAGACATTTGTCTCTGGGATCGACAAGTAGCATCCACCGTGCAGACCCTCACAAGAATGTTCTCAGTGGCCTTAGTAGTGACAGCTCAGACTGGAGGCAGCCCAGGTGTCCTTCAGCAGGTGACTGGTTGACCTAATGGTGTGCATCTGTGCCGCAGAAAGCTACCCAGCAGTAAAGAGGAGTAAACCATTGATGTGCGTGGAAACTTGGATTGATCTCTGTGGGACTCTGCTAAATGAAAATAGCCCCAACCCTAAATGATTCCATTTATACAGCCTGTTCAAATGAGGAAATGAGGGACTGGCTTGAGGTTGGCAGAAGGGACCGGTCTCGGGGTGGGGGGAACAAGCAATGGGCATGGTTATCAAAGCACCACCCCTCTGGGCATCCTTCTCTCTGCACCTGATTTACTGTCCTCTATTTTGCGTACTATCCCTCTTTTGTCTGTGTGGTTTGTAAATATTTTCTTGAATTCTGTATCGTGTCTTTTCATCTTTTCAAACTTGTCCCATGAGTTTCTCTAGCACAGTATCTCGGCTGTGATGAGAGACACATGAATCTGGGAAGGTGATAAGATTTTTTTACACACACATATACAACACATATACACATATACACGCACATGCATGCTTACATGCACACGCATGTGCACAGGCACATGCATATGCACATGCACACAAACCATTCACACAAGCGTGCAAACGTACTTAACACACATGCACACACTCACAGGTGCATGTGTACACATATGAGCACACAACACACACCCATTCACACGCACATGCACGTGCACACAACACACACAGAGGCATGCACACATGCGAGCATGTGCACACGCATATGCACACACACACAAGTAGAAGCAAAAACAGAAACTGTAAGTAAGATGGTTAGGCTGTATCAGTGACAGTGTCTGGGCTGTGATAAGATACAGCTGGACCTCTGTCCCTGAAGCATCTGTGGTCTCAGATTCAACTACCCGTGGGTGGGGATTAGTTGGGAAAATTTTTTTTGACTGAACATAGGAACTGTTTTTTTGTTTTTGTTTTTAGCATTATTTCCTAAACAATATGGTGTCCCTGCTTTTTACGTAGGAATTCCATTGTTCTAGGTACTGTGAGTGAGCTGATTTTGAGTGTACAGGGGTGTGCACAACAAGGTCTCTGCACATACTGTACATTTCATGTGGAGACCTGGGGCCGGGCAGCCATGGCAGTGGACTTCCTCAGGGACTCAGTGGATTCTGGAAGAAGTGCCTGTGGATGTGAAGGGAGGGAGGGGTCGCACCATAGTTTGTGAACAAGTTTACCAGTGGGTGGAACTGAGCCGAGCGTAAACGGCATCTCTCCCTTAATTATTTCTTATGGCTACCTATAAATCTATAATTACATCAGTAAAAAATTCAGTTAAAAATAATAAAGCAAGCATAACTCCATAATCCTGGAGCCCAGGCTCTCAAAGCTTTGTAAGCCACTCCCATTCCAATCCTTGCTCCCCTTCAAAGCTCTCTTTGCCCTTCTCCTCACCTGAGAGGTGAGAGATGACAGTGTCTGTCTCTAACAGATCTGAGGTGCCCGGGACTCCTTAGCATGGGGAACCCAGCAAGGCAGAGCCTGACTGTGCACACCTGGAAGTCATCAGCCCCAGGGAGTGCAGCTGGGTCTGCTTGCCCTCGCTTCCCCAGGTTCAAAACCCGAGGGAGAGCCTTCAGATGAGAGTTTTTGAGGTTTCCCCCAAAGCTGTCTGCCTCACCGAGGCCAGTGGATCTTTATGAGTTGAGATGAAGGCTAATGTACAACAGCTCTGGTATTCACTGAGGGGCCGGATGGGGATTCCACTGGGGAGGGAGCCTTGGGCTAGGGGTGAGTTCAGTGGTAGAGCATGTCTGTGAAGTCAAGTTACAGCCTCACCATGGAAAGAAAGATAAGTATTTCTCACCAGAACCATTTTAGAGTGGTGCATGAAAGCTCTTTAAAGCAACCGGCTGGGACACTAACCTGTGCCTAGGCTGCTCGAGAGTCCGGTTTAACCCCTTCCCCTCACCCACACACACCACACACACTTTCTGGACTTTGTGTCAGGGAAAAGAAATGGAAACACCCAGCCACCCACCCCCACAAAAAACATTAGCACAGAGATTCATCCAAGAACAGGAAAGGCGGCTTTCAGCACTATGCCACTGTCCCAAACACTCAAACAGGCACATAGCCCAGTTAAATACACTCACTGTCCAGACAAGCCTGTCTTGTTTGCTCCCTACTGCTTCAACATAGCTACCTCATCAGTCTCCACACCCCTCCCTCCATATCCCAAGCCGAGGAGGAGAAATGTCCCAAGATGCAGCAGGAGGCCTGGTGCCATCGCAGGGACCAGGACCCACATGTCTGCTGACTGCCTGCAGAGATGACAGGGCACAGATGGAAGTCTCTGTGGGAGAGGTGGGTGTGGTGATTCTCACCCTTGACCTGGGAGAGGCCAAGATCTGACCAAAACTTGAGATTTTTGTTTGCTTCTTAATCAAAATGACTGTAAATGTGCAGCATATGAAAAAGAAGTCCAGAGTTCTCTCTCCTCTGCTCGGTCTCCAGGGTTGCACGAGTTTTCAGGGAACAGGCCTCCCAAGAGCCCACTGTGTTTCTTGGGCAGCCAGACTGAGCTGTGGACCCAGAAACTCAACAGTTTGGGGTCAAGGTGCAAAATGTTTGCCTCTTTTGTGGGAGTGTGTGTACACACGTACATGTGCATACATGTGTAATCAAACCCAGGGAAGCATCCCTTTAACTTAAACCCCAGTTTAGCACACTTTAAAGAAAATGTCCTTTTCCATTCTATTTAATATAAACTCGGAAAAGAATTATGTGTGATCTCCTGTTTCTCTTCGGGATGTAACAGAACTAACTTTTGCCCTCCTCCCTGCCACCACACATGCGTACACACAAAGATACATATACACACAGGTGCACATTTGCATATACACGCATACACACATAGCCACGCAGATACGTATACACACAAACATACATGCAAACACATACATACACACGCAGCTACATATGTGCACACACATCATATACATACACATATATACATGCAGACACATATGCATGCATACACATTCGTACACACATGCGCATATAGGTGCGTGTGCGCGCGCACACACACACGCGCACACACACACACACACACACACTCACTGCTTTCCCAGCTTAGCAAGCTAAAGGCCTTCGCCACTGTCTAAGCTGTCCCTGACACGCTGAGCCTTTGTACTTGTATTTCTTTGTTCCCCTGCCAGCTCATGAGCTCAAGGGGCTGCCTTGGGGTGGCAGCCTGAGCCTGTGGAATGCAGCTGTGGATCCGCAGCTGGATCCATGTACCAACAAAGCACCACCACCACGGGGGCAGAGTGCTCATCTTCCAGCCCCCCCTCCCACCTGGGGGAAAGCAGGCTCATGACAAGCCAGCTGCAGCCTGACAGTTGTGGCCACCACCTCTCGAGGATGCCAAAGAGTGTCCCCTGCTTGCCCTAGCAAGGGCCTCTCTTCCTTGTTTAGTCAGCTAGGGTATAAGAAGGAATGAGACAGAGCCTTTGGGGCCAGGACCCCCCAGCGAGACCGCTGATGAGTCTCCCTACTAATGAGGTGTCCAAGTTGCAACGAGCTTTTTGGCCCTGTCCACCCTATGGTTTCCAGGGCTGGTTAGAAGATGTTAAAGTTGAACATATGCATTACCCAGTTCTCTTAACAGCTTAAAAAAAAACTTTCTGTGTATGGGAAATCATGCCCTGGATGACACCCTTGCTCGGCAAAGGCTTTGGAAGCAGAGGCCATCCCTACCCCCACCCCATCCTCAGGAACTTCTCCTTGGCTCCAAGCACCCCTCTCTGGCCCTTGTCTGTGGAAAGCCACCAGAGGCAATGCCTGGTGTTATTTGCTGTCTGCTTGTGAAACTTGATCCCCTCACCCCCAGAGGCTGGAGTTTGCATAAGAAAGCAAATGTGGACAACTCACACTTTCAACACTTCCCACAGGTCGTCATTTTGCAATTAAGTTGTTTATTAAACCTAATGGGTCAGGAGCCGGTTAAATACTTGAATAGAAACCCCCCTCCATGCAGAAGATGACTAAGCAGCAGTGCTGGGTGCCAGCCTCTCTTCCCAGTAGCACAATTCTTGTACATTTTAAATTTCAAAACACGTTTACTGTGGTGTGTGTGTGTGTGTGTGTGTGTGTGCAAGCCTATGTCTGTGTGCTGGGAAGGATGGAACCCATGTGTGTGTGTGCATGAATGTCTGTGCCCCCCCCGTGTGTAAACATCTGTGCTGTGTGTGTGCGATTGTGTGTGTGTGTGTGTGTGTATGTCTGTACCTCTTGTGTGTGTGTGTGTGTGTGTATACATGTCTTTATCTGTGTGTTGGGAGGTATGGAGCCAGTGTGTGTGTGTGTTTCAATGTGTGTGTGTGTGTGTGTGTTTCAATGTCTGTGTCTCTGTGAATGTCTGGGAATGGAGCCCTGTGCCCATGTGTGATAGGTAAGTTTCTACAACTCAGTTACATCCTCAGCTCCTACATTATTGTGACCTTGTCAGGTTCATAAGTACCCTAAACGTACAGAACAATAAGTAATCGCTCTGGACTCGGATCAGGATGTCCTCGGGATTCTCAGTCTGGTGCCTGATCTGAGAAAAGGGCTAACAATTCTTTTTTTTTTTTTTTTTTTTTGAGACAGGGTTTCTCTGTGTAGTCCTGGCTGTCCTGGAACTCACTCTGTAGACCAGGCTGGCCTCGAACTCAGAAATCCGCCTGTCTTTGCCTCCCAAGTGCTGGGATTAAAGGCGTGCACCACCACTGCCCGGCTGGGCTAACAATTCTTAACTGCCGTCCCTGCAGGTTGGTCTGAGGGTTAGGACAAATGAAGCAAAGCACCAAAGAAATAAGGGATTGCTGCATCTTCCAGGTGCCTACAATGAATGTAACGAAACTGCACAAGTCTTTATAATCATTAAGTAGCAATGTGTCCCCGTCTGAATCTATGTTTACATTTTAACTTCATATCCAGAACTACCTGTGAAGAGTCACTTCTGATGCTTTCAGATGTGGTAAGAGCACCCTGCAGGTGGACCTTGGGGACAGGAGGACAGGGCTCTGCCCCAGCGCTCAGGCTTGGCAGCACAGTCTGAGGGTGGGATTTATTACACTGCTATCTTCTTATCTGTGTAATTGCTTTAAATTGCCTTCCCTGGTGCTGAGCGATGTGCCAGGGAGACTGAGGTGCCAGCGTGATGTAATGGAAGTCTGGATTAATGACAGTGATGTCAAAGCCCAAGAATGTGGAAGCAAACCAGAGTTAGAGCTAACACCATGCTTGGAAGACTTGTGGGGATGTCTGTCTGTCTATCTTGTCTGTCTATCTACCTACCTACTTATTTAAGCTCACTGTGTGTCCTGGAAGTATATCTTGGTCTCCTCAGTGTCAAGTGATTATGAAAACAGATTAAAGTAATGTGATTCTCATGCTATATAAAGCAAGCAGGTGCTTGCTGGTCCCCAAAGAAACAAGGGTTCCCTGGGTTTTCTCCATGGGGGACTCAGAATCTAACTGTAGGTGAGTCTGGCAGAAGTCTGAGTCTGCACATTATCAAATATTTAGAGACTCTGGGCCTTAAATAGGACTTGAGTCATCTGACCCCATGTCTTTCCTGTCCAGGGCCACCAGAGCCCAAGGATCTTACTGAAGGAAGCGCAGCTACCAGCTGCTGCAGCAGGATGTCACCTCTTTCCTCCCTGGACTCCTACCTCCTCCTGGTCTGCTGACCTTGCCCCTGCCCCGTTGTTTATTAAATCCTAACAGCCTAGGTTAGGATGCAGCAGCTGAGGGGGTAGCCTGTGAGGACCACAGGAGACTAACAGAGGTGCACTGCTGGACCATAGGCTTGTTCTCTGTTCTGCTCTGGTGATTACAAACTGCCAGAGGCTTGGGACAGCCCCAGAGGACCTGGACCTCCTCCTCAGCAAGCTCAGCTCTGGTATTGTGTGTGGCTTCACTGGGGCCATAGTTTAGCAATGACTGTGCTTTGGCTCGGGGCCTAATAAATGTCCCTATTGTCTAAATCAGAGGGGCACTGGGGAAATGACGCAGGGGCCAGTGAGCTCAGAGACACACAGCCCTCAAGGCTGGCACCCTGGACTCCACCCTCTGACCTTATTCTCACTGTGTTGAGCCCGGGTGGCAGTAGATTCCAGTTCAGAGACAGTGGAACTCAAGTCTACCCACAGCCTTACTTGCTAGCCCAGATTTCCAGGTTCAAGCACAGCCAATGTTTGCAGTGTTCCCTGGGTCCAGTCTGCCAGGTCCTCTCTGCACCAGTACTTTTGACTGAGACCTCCAAGCTCCCACATCTGGACCTAAGGCCAGACCCCAGGAGTCCTGTGTTCATGGTCACCAGCCATGTGGAACAGCTGTGCTGCTGTCTCCGGTTCATGTCCTTAGTCATGCTGGTTTCTTTATTTTTAAATTAATGTATACTAATTGTTTTTTGAAAATGGCTTTTAGCTGGATGGTGGTGGCACACACCTTTATCAGGAGAAAGAGGCAGACGGATCTCCGTGAAGTTGAGACTAACCTGGTCTACAGAGTAAGTTCCAGGACAGCTAGACCCTTAAGGCTAGACTCCAGGAGTCTCTAGCCTTACACAGAAAAACCCTGTCTCGAAAAAGCAACGAGCAAAAACAAACTATTGATGATAATGATGATGGTGATGATGATGATGATGATGGCGGCTCTTGCTATGTCTTGATCACAACTATGCCCTCCAAGAGCTAACAAAATGCCTGTCCTATGGTAGACCCTTAACATGCATTCGGTGACTGAATGCATAGTTAAATGGATAATTAAACAGATGGATAGTTAAACGGATGAACGGTGCGTGGATGGACGGACAGACAAATAGATAAATGGGCCGACTGGACGATGCTGAGAGGGAAGGGTGGTGGGTGGATAAATGGACCTGAGTATCATCATATTGCATTTCTGTATTCGTTTCTGCACAGAAACGATCCAGGAATTCTGTGTTGGCACAATGTAGAATTGTAGAGAAATCGTATTTCCTCCTATTTCACTGGAAAAGCCTAGAACCAAGTGTGCTGGTGCACATCATTGGCCCCAGCACCTAAGGCAGAGGCGAGCAGAGCTCTATGAGTTTGAAGTCAGTCTGATCTACAAAGCAAGTTCCAGGCCACGTAGACTTACATAACAAGACTCCGCCTCGAAAACAAAGAAGAAAAAGGGAAAAAAAGCAGCTTCACTTGTGATTCCTGTGAGGCTCCAAGTGCCAGAAACTGTATCTTTCACTAGTGATTCCTGTGAGGCTCCGAGTGCCGACAACCATATCTTTCTGGTGATGTTCTGTGAACTTTCATTTCAGATGCTTCCTTATGTCTTGTTTTTTTTCTAGGTATTGATTAATTCTTAGTTTACTTAGAATGTCCCAGAATCTGCATCTATTGGTTATGTCTCTTGTGGCTAAGTACCAGACAAAAAGCAAAGCAAGAGAAAGGTTTTCCTCTGGCCCACAGTTTAGAGCAACCCGCTCCCTTGAGGAGGGGGAGGTGTGGCAGCAGGCAGCTTGTCTTTGATGCTGGTCAGGAAGCAGAGAATGGGGAGTGCCTAATGCTCACATGGCTTTCTGCCTCCCCCCTCTTGATTCAGCTCAAGACCCCATCCCAGGAGATGGTGGTGCCATATTCAGGGTTGGTCTCCTGTCCTCAGCCAGTGGTTCTGGAAGCATTCATAGACAGATCCAAAGCTGTGCCTCATTAAGGCCCAGGTATCCTAAAGCCAATCAAGTTGGTGATCGATCCAAGTTCACCATCACAAGCCTGCCCTCTTCAAGAGGATACCTGACCGGAGGTAGCACTTGAAACCATAAAATTCTACCCTTGGCCCCGTGGGCTCATGGCTGTCTCATAACACAAAGTGCATTCCTTCCAAACCTTCATGGTTTCAACACTGTTCAAAAGTTTAGTCTTCTCTCAGACTTAAAGTATGTGCGCGCGCGCGCGCACACACACACACACACACACACACACACTTCTGTCTCCAAATATAGCTACAGTAGAGGCTAACACTGCAATATATGAAGGGGGCACCGTTCAGTCCAAAATACAAGCCCCAAATGAAACATCTAAAATGAAGCAAATTCTCCATTTTCTAGCATTTGTGCAGAATCCACCCTTCTATATCTCTGGCTTGTGGAGTCCATATCCCATGAGCTATTTGGAATGTCCAAAGTAACACTGATGTTTTTATAACAATTCTCACTAAAGGATGAAGGGTGTGCCTCCTCAAAGGGCTTGTATTCAGATTGTCTATCACACTTGGGGATAAGCACTGTGCAGAGACATTATCATTCATATGTGTACATGTATATCAAATACCCAGGAAGGAGGACAGACTGGCAACGTGACACAAACCTTTAGAAGAGAGCCCCTGGGGCTTCTGGGGGGCCATGAAAGGCAGTTCTGGCCAACTCTCCTAGGTGTCCTCCTGACCATGGCCCCATGCTCTGAGGGGAGAGAGACAATCCAGTCTACAGCCCTGCACTCTCAGGCAAGAGGACTATGCTGACTTGGGCAGATGAAGCTTCCTAGCCACGCCTCACCCTCAGCTCAGCCTTAGCCCTGGGGCAGACAGGGAAGAAGATACCCACCCTCCTTTCTTACACCCAGAGGAGACACCTTTTCTGGTACAAGTGGGACACGCTGCATGCCCATAATTAAAGGGAAAGTGTCCCATAGCACACCAATGGGACTAAGTCTGTTGTCTACTATAGATGTCTCTTACACACGGCAGCCCCACAGGCATGACAAATAGAGCTTACAAGTATGTCTATCATCAACCCCCAGTTCCTGTGTTCTGTGAAAGCACACTCTGCCTCATCTATCTAATGGTGCTTTGGTGTCTGGGTAGCTAGTAGAAAACACCAAATTAAAAAGCATTAAGACCCCGTTTTCACGTTGGGTTTTCTTTTCCCACGGGAGTGAAGTTGTAACCTTAATGGTGTCAGACCCTTGCTTCTGAAGGGAATAAAGTGTTTAAAATTAAAATCCAAAGTTGTCCCAGCTACAGAAATAAACTTAAAAATTCTCAAGCATGTAACAATATGTGCACAGGAACCTGGAGGATGGGTGTTTGATACAGAGTTTTACCCCAAACAAATAAGCTTGCTGTAGAGGGAATTGTGTCCTTGTGTTCAGGGTCCCTGCTATCTTAGTCACACAGTTTCTCTATTGTCTGTTCTTACACAGTGGCGATCTTGTTGCCTTTGGAAAATCTCCTGATTATAACAACGTTCTCCAGCAGGAAGAAACAGTGAGTATAACATAGCTACATTGTAACAGACCCACCTGTATTGGGGATTACATGTCTCCTGTGTCCCTTGTTCTGGACAGTCCTTACTCCATCACCCATTTGATCTTGCCATTGCGTGTCTGTCATATATCACATGCAGCTTGGACAGACCTGGCCTCTGCCTTGGAGGACCACACTGCTCAGCTGCAGTCATGGCGAAGCTGTGTTTCTTGAGGTATAATTCTAAAGGATGCACAGGTGTTTAGTGATTAATTTGCCACAATGTGCCTCTATGGTATTCTTTCAACTCTTAGAATCATGACATGAGAGCTATTAATAGCTAATCTCTGACACTGTGTGTTGAGCCTCACTTTAGTTGGCTAAGACATCATGACAGGACTTCGATCCTGTTTCAGCTCAGTTTGCTAAAGCAAATTACTCTAATCTGAGCACTTTAAACACTGATGTCTCATGGTTCTGGGTGTTTCTGGTGAGGTCACCTGCTGAGCTATAGACAGCAGGTTGCTCCCCCTGACCTTGGGTAGCAGAGCCTTCTCTGACCTCATATTTGTGAGTGATCCAGTTCATGAATATCCATTCCCTCCTCCAGACCTAACCACACTCCAGGGTTCCACTTCTAAAGTCTATCACAGGTTGATTACAATATCAAGGTAGGGATTTGAAGGAACACAGAACATTATCACTAGCAGATATGATCTCACCGACAAGACCACATTTTTAAACATCTATTTTTATAACCAGTACCCAAAAGTACAAAATCTCTTGGCCTTGTACTTGAAAAGCATTGTCTGAAGTCAGGAAACAACTGGGACTGTGTTGAAAGGCAGTGGGTCCAGAACGGCAGAAGGGGCTAGACGGTTATGCATGAGGGCTGATCCCTCCTTTTGAATCCCCTCCGAGTGTACTGGCTGTTTCTGTACTGCTGAGGAATTCACCCGAGGACACAGGTAGACAGAGCCGGCCAGCAGCATGATGCTCAGCAGTTGGCTAAGCTACAGCCACACTGTGAAAGCATACTAAGCTGAGTGCAGACTATGTGTTTAGACTTACTAGACTTGGGGTGTTCTTTTTCCTCCCCTGAGTGGTCTGGGATGATCTCCCTCCTGGTATAGGCAGAAGCTCTCCTAGGAGCCGAGCCGTCCTTAACCCACAATTCAGAATGTCTGTTAGAGTCAGATGCAAGAATACATTTTAAAAAAAAAAGTGTAAGAATCCAGGGGCCGGAGAGATGGCTCAGCAGTTAGAGCACTGGCTGCTCCTCTAGAGAACCCAAGTTCAGTTCCCAGCACTCATATGGCAGCTCACAGCTGTCTGAAACTCCAGTTCCCAGGGATCCATGACACAAGGCATGCATATAGCGCTCATACCTGTGCATGCAGGCAAAATACCCATACACAGAAAAGAAAATCAATTTTTTTTAAAGTGTAACTATTCATAAAACCGAGAAGCTAGTCAGAGGAAAGGAAGGGCAAGGTGCCTTGTGAATCTCCTGGTATATGTGTGTCAAGGGTGGATAGCTAGAGACTGACTGGACTTATTTCAATTGGCTCCTGTCCTTCCTCTTATCCAGACAGCTTGGCTATTTCACACCCAGCTGCAAGCCTTTTATTTGTCTTCCCTATGGTATCAGCCTTCTGCCTGAGCGCTTTAGCCCTGACATTCATTTGAGCTATGGCAGATGACCAGGAAGAACCTCACAGATGAGGTGGCCGCTCTAAGAAATCAACACAAAGTCCGTGCTCTGAACAACACAAAATGATTGTCTCATGTCCTGGGGGCCGTGAGTCCCCCCTTCCCCCCCATCAGTTCCCAGCAGGCTAAGGTCAAGGTGTCTGTAGAGCAAGCAGGTCCCCAGCGGCAGGCTGGGGTACTCTTCCAGCATCTAAAGGCTGCCTATATTCCTGGGCTTATAGCCCCATACTCTGTCTTCAAAGCCAGCACAGGGTAAGCCGAGTCCTTCTCTGAGCCCAGTTCGGCCACCTGTTTTCAAGGACTCTTGTGATCATTTGACATCAGGAGAAGGGCAGAGTCACAGTTTCTGGAGATTAGAGCACAGGCTTCTTGGGCCACTATAGTCCTGCCTGTGAAAAAGGGATTCCCAGAATCCTTGTTGGGAGAGGATTCATCTTGGTGTGTAGCTTGCATCTGACCTGAGAGGTAGGGATAACAGTATGGAGCCCTCGAGGACTGGCCTTGAGAGATGCCAAGCGTGAAGAGCTTGCTAGTGCCAGGCTGTGGAATTTGGATTTGATTCAAGAGGGTGTGGCACACCATTGAACCTCCTCAAAAGGAGGACGGGACATCCTGGGAGGGGTGATGGAAGATGTGGAAAGGACCAGGGGCAAGCCAGAAAGCTTTCCTGGGTGACGTAACTCAGGACAGGCATGTGATGCCTGGGGATTTGGCAACAGGAAGAAGGGGTCCCATTGTATCCTCGGGTTGATACATAAGCTCTCTGTTACTGTAACAAAACACCTCCTCTGATCAACTTAAAAATTGAAACTGTTTACCTTGGCTCGCAATTTTGGAAGTTTTATAAACCTTTATGGGTTTGGCCCACTGCTTCTGGGGCTGCGGTGAAGCAGAATGTCGTGATGTAGAGTGCACGCTGGCACAGAGCTATTCACCTCATGGCTGTGACGTGAAAAAGATGGAGGAAGAGACCCAGCACTCTACGTTTCAGGCACTCATGAATTTTCCTCTTGATGTCTCGTGACAATGTACTTATATATTCTTATAATCATTTGTGTTTATATATAATTTATCCGTGAGAATTTCATACATATGTACTTTTTTTTTCTTTTTGGTTTTTTTTTGAGACAGGGTTTCTCTGTAGCCCTGGTTGTCCTGGAACTCACTCTGTAGACCAGACTGGCCTCGAACTCAGAAATCCACCTGCCTCTGCCTCCCAAGTGCTGGAATTAAAGGGGTGCACCACCACCGCTCGGCACATATGTACATTTTTATCATATCTACCTCACTCCCTCCAGATAGCCTCTGAACACATCCCTCTAGAGTCCAGTGTGTTCTCCCCGTATGCACCCAAGTGAGGGCCATTCCCTGGAGCACTAGCAACCTGCCAGTGGCCACATCTCCAGAGAAAAGTGACTCTTCCTCCTCTGTCAGCCATCAAATGCTAATACTCCTAAGCTAGGGATAGGGCCTTGTGAGCCCCTCCCCTCATCCATGCTGGATGCTTGGGCATCTCCATCTTGTGTGGATTTGTGCAGGTAACATCAGCAGTTGTGAGCTGGTGAGCCCAATGGCCACGTTATGTCCAGAAGACAGCAGCTCACGGGGCTCCTCCCTACCCTCCGGCTCTTACTTTCTTTTTTCCTCGTCCTCTTCTGAGATGTTCCCTGAGCTTTGCAGGGGGTGGTTGATACAGAAGTCCAGTCTAGGACTGAGAAGCCATCAGTGTTCTGACATTACAGATAGCGTGACATCTGGGAGGCAAAACAGTCATTTGTCATGCTGAAATGGAGAACATTGGTGGTCTCAGAATAGAAGGGGGAAGAAGAAGCAAGGAAAGAAAACAGAAGGAGGAAGGGAGGAAAAGAAATAAAAGAGCCTACTTAGGGCGTCTGGGTGGTGAGAGCGAGGGTCTGACATTGAATCCCAGGCACCCATAGAAGCAGCCGGGTACAGCTGCACATGCCTGTAAGCAGTAAGGAGCAG
The DNA here is from genome assembly GCA_019843965.1 of Rhynchomys soricoides. Taxonomy (NCBI): domain Eukaryota; kingdom Metazoa; phylum Chordata; class Mammalia; order Rodentia; family Muridae; genus Rhynchomys; species Rhynchomys soricoides. The sequence goes on along the minus strand of JADRCH010000031.1, from coordinate 16,372,624 downwards.
AGCCAGGCAGGTCTGGCTGGCTCACTGACCAGCAAGCCTACACAAAACATCAAGCTCCCAGCTCAGTAAGAGACCCTGTCTAAAGGCAAGAGGCTGGATGACAACAGAGGAAGAGGCCTGGCATCCTGCCTTCTCCTCCACATGGGAGCTCATGTGTGCAACACACTCGTGTGCATGCACACACACCTGCTGTCAGCTTGCGTGTTCTAGAAAAGTGGCTGAAGTACTAGATTTCTGGCCTCCTCCGAGTCACCCAGGGATGAGGAATCTGGATCCCTAGTACCAGGACATGGCTTCAGGACTGCACTTTGAGAAACATTATTTTGGGAACAGCAGCAGCAGCCAGAGAGCAGATAGATCCAGGTCAGTCTGGGCTCTGGAGCAGATGCCCTAACTGGGTTGTCACCATGAGAAGCTGCTCATGGCTGGAACCGAGAGTTCTCTGGGTCCTCTCTAATGGAAACACTAACAGCCAGGCTGGTGAGCTTTGTGAAATAGGCTCTTCCTGATGGTCGATCACCTCAGCGTTCTCCACAGACCAAAGAACAGTGTGCACCAGGATGGGGCACAGGCAGCATCCATGGTAGGAAGCCTTAAGCATCATCCTCAACACTCCTGCCCCGTGTGTGTCCAAGAGTCCTCCGGAAGAGGTGTTGATACAGCAGGCTGGAAACACTGAACTCGCAGTACACATTTCCCCAAGTTCAGAGTCAGGTGTTCAGAGTTCAGGAGCAATGGCTGGTGGGCAGTATTTCCAACTCCCCAGTCCTCTGTGTAAGTCTCGGTAATAACCAGGGATATCACAAGGAGGACACAATCCCCAGGGGGGTTCATTACTGTGTGTGGCTCACTGTGGGATGATGGCTGAGATCAACCATCAACCTGCCCTGAGGAAGGGTGCCCAGGAGTTCAAAGGAGCTCTGAACCCCAGGAGCCAAAACCTCCAGAGACCAGCAAGTAGCTGAGCTCGGCCAGGTGCACATAGTAACCGAGGAAGCCAGGGATGGGGTGTAAAATTCTGACCTGGAAGCTGCCAGAATGCCATGCAGAACTGAGCATCCCGTTAAGATGGAGAGAGATTTAACAGTCTCAATTCAGTGTGGTTGGCTTTGCATCAAAGCCCAATCATGACTCATGATAGCCTGTTCTTCTAAGGAAATCTTTCAGAAGTCCTGGAGAAATCATTTCAAATAAAATCAGGGTACTCTGGCCTGAGTGGGTCCCTCCCCTGCCAGTCAGCACTGTGAGGAGGGTCCACATGCTTTCTACCAGCCCTTTCCCCTTCTGTTTTAGCCTGAAATTTGTCATTCAGAAATGAAGCCAGTGACCTGCATTTTCCTGTCAGCCCAGGATTCCTGATGCAGCTAACTCCCTTCACAGCTCAGGCACCACAAATCTGACAGGACTCCATTTTATTTCAGGGAGCAACGATTCAACAGATGAAAGTTCTAGAAATACATAGTAGCATTAGGCTGCTCATAGATGATATTTTATTGAACATGATGATTTAGCTCTTGACTGTAATACAGAACCCCACCCCACACCCCACATCCCCCCGAACGATATGTTTGGGCAACATACTAAAGCCTAAAGCCTTCCCTTTGCAGCGGACAGTATTGTAGGAGCCGTGATCATTATAACAGAATGTGAGGGGAAGTTGCAGAGACAACACCACATTCAAGACCGTTGACTTAGAGTAACCCGTGGCTGCAACTTATTATAAGCCAGACAATGCATTTTATTTTAAAGAAATAAGCATGGTATAAATGACTTGCAGTGTGAAAGTCACTCACCAATAAAGACGGAACCGATGGGCTCACCTGTATCTCCGTTCAGAAGATGTCCATTCTGGGAACAAGAGCTGGCAAACAAGTACTCCTGTAAGCTGGTAGGTCTGTGTCCCAAGGGTCATGGTCGTCACATCAGTGCCTTATTTCACCTGTGATGTGGTCATCACCTGGGCTACCACCTCCTCCCTCTCAGACCTGGGAGGACCAACATTCCTCCTGGGTCTGAAAATCTGAGATCTGCCCTCAGAGCTGGTGCCAGGCCCTCTGGGACTGCTGTCATTCATCTTCCGAAGTGAGGGCTTCCCCCATGAAAGAAGGGACCAGAAAAGGGAAGCAGAGCCTTGACTTCTCTAGGAACTGATGCTGGGAAATAACGCAGGTGCCAATGTTCAGTAACACAGGGGTCAGTGGCTGGCGCCTCTGGAGCAATGCTGTAATCATAAGCAGGTGCTACATAAGCTTGAGGGTCAGAATCAGACTCCATCAGCCTCGCAAAGCTGAGCACAGAGGCACAGGTCTAGAATCTCAGTACCACAGTGATCGAAGACAGGATCACTGGAGCTCACTGGCCAGCTAGTATAGCCAGTCAGCGGCCTCAGGTTCAGTGATACCCTATCTCAAGGAATGAGGTAAAAGTGATAGAGAGGGATACTCAATGCCCTCCTTGGGCCTATGTAAGCATGCATAGGTTTCACACACACACACACTCACACACACACACACTCACACACCACCACCACCAACAACAACAACTACCCTCAAATACAGGGAGTTCACAAAATGGCTCAGCAGGTTTACCACTAAGCCTGACAACCTGGGTTCAATCCCTAGGACTCACACAGTGGAAGGAGAGAGCCTCCTCTGGCCTCACACATGTGCTGTGCCATGCATGTTCCCAGATACACTCATGGATTAAATTTCTTTAAAGATTTCAAAGGTAGAACATTATAGATGAAGACACTGGCTGTCTCCCTCTGGCCTCTACACCAGCATATACATGTTTGTAGACACATAAGCACACATACACATAAAACACATACAAAAACCACATTACACACCCTCAAAAGTTAATGTGATAGAACTGACCTTGGCAATGTATGAGTTACCACAGTAAACCTGAAGCTCCTGAGCTGTCAGTAAGTTGTGCTGACTCCATGCACACAGCACAGGCCGGATGAAATGCCTGGCTTCTGTCATGCCGGCGCTGTGACAAGAAGGGCCCCAGAGAACAAATCCCATGGGTCGATCAGGATGGTTGTTTATGAAGGCCCGACAGAGGAGCTAACACTCATTGCCTTCCTAGGTGGTCTTTCTTGCTGACGAATACTGCAACTACTGTCGAGACATTTTACAGAACGTGAGGAACCAAGAACTGGAGAAGGTAAGCTTTTAATTATGAAATATAGGCACGTATGACTGGCTGTCAACCACTTAACCTGATAGGACTCCTCCAGGGACAGCAAGAGCTAACCCATTGTATCAGACAGCTCACCAAGTAGCTGTCTGGTCACCGAGGAGTTGTAGAAAGTGGTCTTGTCTTGGCTTAGTTGTTTGGAAATTCTCCGAGGTTCTGAGATGGGTATCGTGATGCTCGAAGAACAGATTCAGCAGTGCCCGAGGGGAGTGTGGGTAGCCATGCCGACCTTTTACCCAGTTATGCCTGCCACACTTTATCAACACGTGCCGTGGCAAAAGAAAAGGACTCTGAGGCAAGTGATCTTGCATAGATGGGTATTGCAGATTTTATTGTAGAACTGGTGACAGAGTTCAGTGACACACCACCAACCTATAGGGTGAAGCTCTGAGGTCTCCCTGTTACACAAAAGGAGAGGTGAAACTGGCTGTGGGAAACACATTTTTAAATTTTTTAATTAGAGTTTATCTAGTCTATTGTGAGCATGCTGCCTATGAGGTCAGAGAATAGTTTTCAGGAGTTGGCCCTGTCCTGCCAGCATGTGGATTCAGGGATGGAACTCAAGAAATGGTGCTCAGAGGGACACACTGAGCCATTCCAACTGCCTGGGCTTTACTCTTCTTAAGTATAAGAATCCAGGGAAACAAGGACTCGTTCCCATAGGAGCTTTCCTGATGCTTCTTGTTTCTAAACATCTCAGCTTGGAGTGACAGGTGCTCAGCATGAGCACACATGCTGTGGAGCTGGTGTGAAGCATTGCAGAGTGAGAGACACCAGTGCGCCCCTCTCTGTCTCTGCATACTGTGATGCCAAGCCCCTCACAGCCTCCTTCATGTGCTCAGCAGATATTTGCTTAAATCGTGTCCCGTGACAGCTCTGTTTCAGGGAGTAGGAAGGCATTTTCCGCAAGGCTTGAGGAATGCGTGATTTGGTAATGAGGGGAACAACATTACAGTAAGGCTGACAAGTCCTGTAGTTGTTCATTAGTCACCCCTTCCCGACTGATGTGTCAGTCAGTGACTGTTAACTGCAACAGAATACCGGAGATAAGAAACTTTCATTTGTGGTCTGGGGAATTTCGGCCCATGTCTGGTTGGCATTGACCATCAGTTTGCATCTGTGAAGAGAAGGCGGGGGCCAAGCAGCAGAACAGTGTGCTCCTCCTGGGTGAGATGCAGAGAAAGAGGAAGAGCCCAAGGTCTCACAATCCTCTGAAAGGTCACAGCCCCAGTGGCCGGGATGCTCCCTACTACGTCCAACTCTTACATGTGCCACCACCTCCACCACCACCTCCTAACTGCACATCAGCCAAGGACCACGCCTTTAAGCTGTAGGCCATGGGGAAGCATTCTACATCCAAACCATAACAGTTACTATAAACAAAATGCCTGGGAAGGGACACATTGGAGAAACACTCATGTTCCTTACTCACTAGTGAGCAGAAACAGGGGGCTTGGAACATGGTCGCCAACCAGGCTATGAGTAGACAGCTTTCCTGACTCTACTTGGACAAGTCTGTCAGTGTTCCTGACACAGATTCCAAGTCATGGTCCTCATGATTGCTCTTACTGCCTTGACAGGAATCACTTCCTGTATGGGGTTCCTGGATGCCTCAGGATGTCTCTGCCCATGGAAATCCCACAGGACAGGGGTCTCATGCTAGAGAGATGGCTCAGTGGTTAAGAGCTCTAGCTGCTTCTCTAGAAGACCTGAGTCCAGTTCCCAGCACCAACACAGTGGCTCACAACCACCTGTAACTCCTGCTCCAGAGGCTCTGATGCCTTCTTCTGACTCTGTAGGTGCGCATGCGCGCGCAAACACCCCCCCCCCACACGCACACGCACACACACGGAGAGAATTAATAATAAACCTTTAAAGGGGGTGGGTGGTCTTTATTAGCTGGCAACTGCCAATCTAGTTTAAAAATTGGAATCTGAAAACGGGCAGATAAAACAGAAAAAGAAGGAAGCAGACTTTTGGCCCCTCAGTGTGTTCCCTACTTGGTCTCTGAGAAGGGCCTGACCAGCTTCAGGCTGGTGCTGAGGAGTTAGGCCTGAGGCTCAATACTGTTACTTTTCTTTTTGAGCTGGAAAATGAGCAAAGTGATAAGTCAGTTGGTCAGTGCGCTTTTGTTCTTAGCCTTCAGTGAGGCCTCGCTAGCCTCCACCTTACTGCAGTCAACCAGAGCCCCCTGGTGGCCAGGAACAGCTTTCCCCCCTAGGAAACAGGCTTCCTAGTGTAGGCCCAAGGTGGTGGGGGGGGGGGGTTTGTTGTTGCTAAAAAGAGCTGTTTCCTCCGGAGAGATGGCCCAGAGGTCAAGAGTGGTGACTCCTCTTCCAGAAGACTCAGGTTCAATTCCCAGCACCCACATGGTGGCTCACAACTCCAGTTCCAGGGGTTCTGACACCTCATACAAACCTAAGTACAGGCAAAACCCCAGAGCACACAAAGTAAGAAGCGTAGTTTCCAAACACAGCTTGTGAAGCTGATAACACAACTTTGCATGCCCTGGTGTGAGGCCATGCCATGTCCTATGGGCCACTGACTACGTAGGGGTGAGGTCCACAAGGCCTTGCGGGGCCACTGACTATGGAGGGAAGAGGTCTACAAGGTACAGCCTGGGTTTCTGATGGGATGCTCTATCACTTTAGGTGGAGGATTTAATCACATCCTTCTGGAAATCTCTGCAGCAAGACACAATCATGCTCCTGTCTCTGCCTGATGTGCGTCAGCTCTTCGGATGCTATGACATGCAGCTGTATAAGGTGGGTGGATCCTTGACTCCCCTGTGCATCCCTTCTAGAAGCAGATGCTACTGGTCAAGTTAGAACACCCCCCAGTACACACCAGCCCAGAACAGCACCCCAATACACACTAGCCCAGAACAGCACCCCAATACACACCAGCCCAGAATAGCACCTCTAATACACACCAGCTCAGAACAGTACCCCAAAACACACCAGCACAGAATAGCACACCCAATACACACAAACTTACACACAATGGACCAGGGCCTTTTGCTCTTTTAAATTTTCTCATACACAGAAAATAATGACCCATGATTCAGATTTTAGCCCATCTTTTTTTCTCTGAATATATCGATCAAAGATGGTCTATCTATCTATCTATCTATCTATCATTTCTTAGAAATAGGATCTCTTGATGTAATCAAAGCTGGCTTTGAACTTAAAATCCTCCTGCCTCAGTCCCTGGAGTACTGGGATTACAGGTGTTCCCAGACCAGTCTTTTAAAAAGGCATTTTCAGGGGGCTGGAGAGATGCCTCAGAGGCTAGGAACCCTGGCTGCTCTTCCAAAGGACTCAGAATTGATTCCCAGCTCCCACATGGTGGCTCACAACCTTCTGTAGTTCTAGTTCCAGGAAATCTAGACCCTCTTCTAGTCTCCTCCGGCACTACACACATGCAGCACACAGACATGCATCCAGGAAAACACTCACATACATAAGACAAATAACATCCAGAAAAGAGAAGAAGATGTTTTAGAATACAGAGCTGTGGGTGATCACTCTGGAGCATCGCCACTGCCGGGCTTGCTTTGCTCCGGAATGCCAGTCTCTGGAGCAGTCACTGGATTTAGGAGGTCAGACCGTCATCGATTCTGTGGTGAAATTGTCTTTGCTCATCAAAGTCCCACTGTTTAGGTCTTAGGGAGCTCATGCTTCTAGTTTGTCACCACAGATGTAGAAGGGCTGACTCAGCTCTTTAAAAATGTTGGTTCTGATTCTTTGTGTTGGCCAGAGTAGGCGTGGTGCTGTTGTTTGCTTTGTTTTGGCTCTGGGTTTTGTTCGCTTGTTTTAATTGAATCAGGGGCTACACTGAGGGTATGCTTCAGTAGCATAGGATTGTATGGTATGCACAAGGCCTTGGGTTCTATCCACAGAATCTGGGGTGTGTGGGGAGGGGGGATTCCATTATCAGTATCTGACAACTGAAGTTTCCAGTGCTAGCACACCAGGGTGGCAGGGTGTCCTGTGCTGGAAGCAGTGGCTGCCTTAGGTCATTAGTGACCTCCCTCAGACTTGCCATGACCTAGCCTGTCTCTGGGTCACTTGTTGGAAGCCCCTGCCCTCAAAGGCCAAGCCACTCTGCTTCTTTCTCTATAGGGCCTGGAGGACATGCTGCTCCCCGACTTCCTGGAGGATGTTAGTATCCAGTACCTGAAATCTGTCCGGCTGTTTAGTAAGAGATTTAAACTGTGGCTTCTCGGTGCTCTGGAGGGTTTTCCAGCCATCTTACAGATCTCCAAGCTCAAAGGTAGAGTTGCACACAAAACACAAATTCTGTACGGTAAGGATGAATGTTGCCACCCGACACCTCTGTCCAGCTGTCGGCCATGCACTGTATAACTCTTTGCTCCTCACTCATGAAATGGAGCCGGGCCTGCCTTGGCAATATTGTCTTTGGTGCCTCTGATGGGTTCCTGGGCTGAGCCACACCCAGCAAACATGTTCTGAGAGTGTCTTTCTCAGTAGCTGTCAAATGAATAACTGAGTTCTTTCAAGGGGAGGGAGGGAGGGAGGAAGGGAGAGAGAGAGAGAGAGAGAGAGAGACAGACAGACAGACAGAGAGAGAACGCACAACTGCCCCCTTCCCTCCTGTCCTTAGATAGTTTTTCCAGAGGTGAGAAAATCAGGGTATTTGGAGATGTTGGGTGAAAATTCTAGACTCATCAGAATGCCCATCCTAGGTAGCTCAGGCTGCTGTAACACATCATGCCCTGGGCAGCTCACAAGCAGCTGAGATTCATTCCTCACTTGCTTCTAAGGAATTAGATTAGAAGCCCAGCATGGGGCAGTGGCAGATCTGATCTAGTCAGGGCTTGTTCTCTAGTTCATAGTCTGTTGGCTTTGCCCTCACGTTAAGGGAGAGGCGAGGGCTCTTTCTGAGTTCTCCTCTCTTAGGAGCACCAATCCCTTCAGGAAAGTTCAGGAAAGAGTCTGTGAATAATTTGCTAACAGGCACCTCCTCTCAGTACTGTCACTGTGGGGTGATGCTTCAGTGCGTGAATAAAATGAACACCAGCCACCCCATAGCAGCCCAGTCCAGATGCTAGGATTCTACAAGTCTCTAACATACGGGCTTATATTGGTCATCCTGCTCCTAGCGGACTCCCTAAGCCATTAGGGAAGGGGCCAGCCAATGGGTGATGAAGGCAATGTGCAGACCGAGGCTAGACAGCTTTGCTGCTTATCCTCATGGGCCTGCCCCAACACCTACACAGAGGAGCTAGAGTGGGTAGCACTGGTAATGGCCCTGTGTGTTGTCCTCCACAGAAGTCACTGGATTTGTCAAAAGACTCAGGAGAAAGACGTACCTTTCCAACATGGCAAAGGTATGGTGCAGCTCCCTGAAGGTTCCTGAGGCACACAGCGATGTTCCATGCCCTGCGGTCCCTGCATGCAGGAGGGAAGCCATTTCATCCTACCCACAGGCAGATAGCAGACAGGAGAACCTGCTGGCCACTGGCTGAGGAGGCCCTGGGTCCCATGTGCAATGCTGGAAGTTCACCCTGCCCCTTGCCCTGAAAGGCTCCAATCACCTCTGATCTCTACACAGGAGAGGATGCAAGGCAGCATCTAATAAATGCAGGAGGGATGTCCCTGGGAATGCTGGCCTGGGCTGGCTGGTGTCAGAAGTGAAAAGGTATCATAGCAGACTTCTGACAGACAGGTGGACAGACAGACAGACCCCTTCCTTCTACATGTGTCCCTCTGAACTCCACATGTCTGGGGTTCCAGTCTCCTCAGCTCTGAGCCTTTGTCTAAGGTGTTGACTTTGTAGCCAACATGCTAGACACCATGGTTCTCAACCTGTGGTCTCACAGGCTTTGAGGTCACATATCCGCTATTTTCATACGATTCATAGAGGTAGCAAAATTACAGTTTTAAGGTAGTAATGAAAGTAATGTTATAGTTGGGGTCAGCACAGCATGAGGAACTATCTTAAAGGGTCACAACATCAGGGAGGTTGACACTGTGCTAGAAGATGGACCCGGTTCAGTTCTCCTGGATGCTAAGTTCCTCTCCATAGGCTCAATCCACCTCTCACTGAAAATGGTTCCAGGGCGTTTGACGGTTGCATCTGTACTGTGTGTGGACAGTCATCCCTTGTGATTGTCCCCTGGACAATGCCATGCAACAGCTATGCACATGGAGCGTACTGTATCAGGTGCTCCAAGTCCTCCAGAGATGGTCTAAGCTGTACAGAAGACTGTCCGGACTGTGTGCAAACACTACATATGTAAGGGACTTGGGCAACCTCAAAGCTTGGCATCCATATCATCCTGCCCACAAGCACAAGGGAACCCAAGCCTCACGGCAAGATCTCACCCTGTCCCCTGCCCTGAAAGGTTCCAGTTACCTCTGTTCTCTCTGTACACTGGCACCAAGGAACCACTCCCAATTGATACCAAGGGACAGTGGTATGATGCCAGCCCCTGGACATGGGCCCCAAGTCCATCTGAGCTGGAGAGGAACTTAGCAGGTCCTCTGTGAACCAGCCCATCTGTTAGTGCCTAGCATTCCCTGGGCCCTCAGCTGGTCCTCAGGCTGTCTCTGGTCTGCAGCGTGTACACTTTCATGGGTCTGTATGGCAGTGAATATGATCCCTGACCTCACCCCATCAGGGTGGCATGTTGGGGCTCTAAAGTGAACCCACTCTGGGCCAGTCTCTGCTCTATGACTCCTTGAGGATATTTACTTAAGTCCCCAATGCTGTAGTTTAGGGATGACCAAGTGCCTATTCTATGGAGTCATGAAATGCAAAGGTTTCTGTCATCCCCACTTGACTGCTCAGTAAATCAGCTCCAAAAGGTTAAATTCATGCTTAAAGGTTCCCAACAGGAAGCACAGAGACAGATCTGGGATGTAGTTCATAGACAGTGATTGTTTGCCATGTGCAGGACCCTGAGGGTGACTTCAGAACAAGGAAGGAAGAGGAGAGGAGAGAAGGCAGGCTTCCGACCACATGGCTGTCCGATTAGGATCAAGGACAGGGTTATAAGATACTGACCCATTACTCTCCTTCCTAGAGTAACCTGGGCCTGGGTTCAGGTGCTGAGGAAGAGGAAGCTTAACAGCCCCGCATGGAGAGCTTGAACATCTATAGTCTTAACGTGCCATGTCACTTGAGATTGGATGTTAGTGCACACACCCACAGCCACCGTTCCTACCCCTCAACAATAACAAGAAGCTCTGTAATATCCAGGTGGGATTAGCAATGGGGGGAAACGAGACACAAATTGATCATTCCCTCCTCCCTCATCCTTAGACAATGAAAATGGTCCTGAAGAGCAGCAGGAGAGTCGGCCTCTTGAAGTCAGACCTCCGTGCCATCATCAGAGAAGGCACTTTGGATATTTCAAAGAAGGTCCTGGAAGGCGACTCAGGGCATGAAGAGGAGCCAGAGAGCCACACAGAGATGAAATGTAACCCTCCTTCACACTCTCCATTAGGGGCAAGCATGGCCATCACTAGGAAGGTCTCACTACAGCAGAATAGTTACCTAGTTGAATGTGCTCACACTTGCCTTCCTGTAGAGGGCGATAGGCAACCCAGGAACTCCCCAAGGGCAGTGGTTCTCAACCTTCCTAATGCTGTGACCCTTTGATACAGTTCTTTATGTTGTGGTGACCCCAACCACAAAATTCTTCCATTGCTACTTCATAACTGTAATTTTGCTACAGTTATGAATCATACTGTAAATATCTGATATGCAGCCCCTGTGAAAGGGTCGTTGGACCCACGAGAGGATCATGATCCACAGGATCTATGATCTATGGCATCTGCTCCCAGGGCCTTCCTGAGTGTCAGAGGACGTCAGTGCCAATGCATGTTTGAGGGGCAGACACACAGAGAGACGACGAGGCCTCAGTATTGCTGCTTAACAGTATTTCTTTGCAGACATCCCCCTGCCCCAGGGGGATGAGGAGAGATCATTTCTGCATCTGTCTTGTACACACACAAACCCTAACCTGTGTGATTGGATGGAGTTAGCTCTGCGAGTTACCAGGGTTCTGATGACCTGCAGTTAGCCATGTAGAATTCTAACCCTGGGCAGTGTAGGGGTGGAGCCGCCCACCATGGCCGTGCTCCACAGGCAACAGATACAGAGATCCTCTTGTCATTCAGTAATTGTGATAGTTTTCCAAGAAAGGGAAATCTCTCTTCCTATCAATAAACCCTGATGCTGGTGACCCACTGTGTGGGGGGGGACGAGGCAGGGACAGACTAGTGACTGAAGAACCTTCCCAGAGCATCTTTCAGGGAATTACTGGAAGGTGGCAATGGGTTTCAGGCTCCTCGACTCCCTCTGCAGGCATAATCCCTCCCCAGTCCATGCAGCCCTGGCTAAAGCTGTCTGCAAAGATGCGGGCTCCTTCTGGGGTCAGCTGTGCCTCTCTTAGGTTTCCACACAGCAGCACTGCGGTTTCCGTGACCCACTGGACACACAGATTCTGTAACGAACGCCACCTGCAAAATAATCTTTTCTCTGACCTTGAAGTAGAGTTGACCTGGCTACGGCTGTGCTAATAATTAAGGTACTGAGAGACAGCTGTGCTTTTGTAAGAGTGCCTGGTAACCCCTTTTCACTTGTCACTTGTGTGTCCCTTGTCCCTAAGACCCTGGCTCTCCCCAGTTCAGATGCCCCCTGGGATGTCCTAGTTCCTCAGGTGAGCAAGTTTCAGGGCTCTGGGCTTCAGTTCCCGATGGTAGGATCCTTACAGTAGTTCCTGCGGGGTACTGGCTTCCCCGGGAAACCCAGGTGGGAATCCGGTCACTGCTCTTGCCCCAGCCCTAACCTTCCTGCAGAGAGAGCCCAGTGAAGGCACATGGGCCCTAGATAGCTACAAACTTCCTCTTGGCCTGCCAAGAGCGTGCACCTGTCCACTGCCATCCCTGCGCATCTCAAAGAGGATGCAGAGTCCTGCCAGTGCATTACCAGCTGCTGTAGGTACCTGCAGGCCCTCCGGGGAGACAGGGCCTGCTGTTCTCACAAACTCAATTTGCTGGGCATCTGCCCTTGGGAGGGAAGGCTGATCCTTGTTGTTCATCCTCTAGCAGGGCTACCTGGGACACCCAGACCTCACGTCATACACAGGCTCACATGCATGCCAGGGGTTCCACCTGTGTGTGTCCATAACCCCAGGCAAGGCACTTACTGCCTTTGATGCTCCTCCATTTTGCTGTCAAGGATAGGTGAGGTCATGTCTGCACAGCACAGTGAGCTCACCCGAAGCCAGACTCCATGTAATTGCAAGGTGGGGCTATTGTCTCAGGACACGTCTTCCCATTGCGACAAGTGGTGGAGACAGGACTGTGGTTTCTGAGAAGGTGACCCTAGGAGTTACAGCTCTAGCCAGAGAGCAGATCCCTTGTGTTCAAGATGAATGTGGGGTCCTGAGAAGCCCCTCTGCACCAGTCTTCAGGTCTGTCCCCTAGGGTGTCTGACGTGAGTTCTTAGCTCCAGAAACCCTCTGTTTATTTCCTGCTGTCTCCTCGCAGGCTTAGGCTGTTTACTTTCTTTGCTGGAAACCTCAACAGATCTTGCTGAACTTCTGAACTGTGTGTCTTCAAGCCTCCAAGCGCTTGTCTTCCAGGTACGAAACTCATTTTATAGGAAAGAAGTGGGTGTTGATCCTTTTAGCTAAATTACAGTCTCAGGTACCCAGCATTTACCTGTATGACTCTGGCCTTGATGACCATAGAGGCGGTAAACTCAGTTCAGAATTCGTCCTTTGTTTCCAAAGAGTGTAGGCCTTGAGAGAATTCCTTTGAAGTACTGTCTGTCCCTGGGGGCATGAGAAAGAGATTCTCTGGGGACCACAATGAAGTCAGGGTAGTGTGGGTGTTAGCATAGGGACATTGGCTGTCACCTCTCTAACAAGCCACAAAATGAGGAGGTGTCATAGCACTGTGTGTTGTGTGCCAGTATGTGTGTGCATGCATGTATATGTGCAGGTATATGTATGTGAGAGTGTGTGTATGTGTGTGTGTGTATGTGCATGTGTGTGCATGTGTGTGTGTGTGTGTGTAGTGTTTGAGTAAACACAGGTTTCATACATGGGTGTGAGTGTGTGTGTATGTGTGTGTATATGTGTGCGTGTGTGTGTGTAGTGTTTGAGTAAACACAGGTTTCACACATGGGTGTGAGTGTGTGTATATGTGTGTGCTCATGTGAGTGTGTGTATGTGTGGTGTTTGAGTAAACGTGGGTTTCATACACATGTGTGAGTGTTAAGGAAATGGGGAACACGGTTGTGTGTGTACATGTGTTTGGGTAAACAGGCGTGTGCCAGAATAGGGGACGTGTGTGTACAGATGAGTTCAGGCAGGTGCACACGTAAGGATTTGAAAGACAGGGAGAATGAGTGTGCACCAAGCAGACTGTTGATGAGGAGGGAAGCACTCTCTTTGGGAATAGCGGTGTCCATTCGGGTGTCTCACGAACATGTCCCAATGAAGAGGTTTGGAAAAACCTCAAGGAGTGGGTGTGGTGGTTCATGCCCTTAATTCCAGCACAGAGGCAGGAGGATCTCTATGAATCTGAGGCCGGTCTGGTCTATAGAACAAGCTCCAGCACAGCCATGGCTACATAAAGAGACCCTGTCTCAAACAGAAAGAGAGAGAAAAAGAGAAGGAGGAAGGGAGGGAGAGAAGGAAGGAGGGAGAGGGAAGGAAGGACGGAAAGGTGGGCTGCAGCTGCATATGGATCAGTGGTACAGCATCTGCTTAGAGTGTGTGAAGCTGAGGATTCCGCTCCCAGGACCACAAAAATAAACAAACAAAAAGGTGTCAGTGGATGTGAGGGGACTGCTTCCCTGGCAGGTGTGCCTCTAGGGACTCCTTTCACTGGGGTCCCGGGCTTGACTTCCATCACTGTCCAAATGGACAGTAAGCCTTGAGGAGCCAAGGGCACCTATGGAGAAGCTGGAGCACCACACCCATGGTCCCTATTGAGCAGGGGAGTAGGGCAGGGGAGTAGAGCTTTGGGCCAGAACTGAGATGGAATCCAGGCACCTTCAAGGTAACAACGAGGTCTTTGGGAAAGCGTGGGACTTGAAGTGCCTCATGAAAGGCGCACAGCATACATATTAGCTGATAGAGAAGGGCAGAGATGTGGGGACCAGACCACAGGCAGAGATGAGCATATGGAGAAGAAGGAATAGACAGGGCAGGCCAGAACCTGACCCTGGGCCTAAGACCTGGAAAGGGGTTTCAGACACCACCTCCCGGCCCTCTCTGCCTAGCCTTCTTTGTAGCCCTAACTGGGATCTGCATCTCCAAGGGATGAGCCAGAAAATTGCCTAAGGAAAGCCAGGAAGCCCTTCCCAACTGTTCCTCCCATCCTTTGCTTCTAAAAGATAACCACCCAAGCTATGTGAGGAGGGTGCACAATGATTGAGCAGCTGAGGCAGGAGCATTAAGAACTCAAGACTAGTCTGTACTACATAGCCAGACCCTGTGTAAAAAAAAAAAAGTAATAATAATAATAGCTCAAGATGTACTGGACAGTGATTGACTTGGCATGTCATCGGCACATGCTTTCAAGGGTCTGACCTCATTTCTGCATACTCACTCAGCCACCATCTTTAACCATGAAATCTTTAACATCAGTCTGGCCTCAAAGCAGCCAGACTGACTCGTTCACGTTGCAAGCCATGTGACACCATGTGACACCATGTGTTGCTGGTCTACCACCCTCTGTCCAGCCTTCACCAGTGAGGCATGTTAAGAAAAATAACATTTTTTTTAAGCACATGCCTTGGAAGGGCTTGTTACTATAAAATAGCTTAGCTGATTTTAAAAAAAATACAGATGATTGTCAATAAAACAGTGCGGAGCCTTGGACTTGTCAGAGATGACTGATGGCTTTGGTTGTTAGCATCTGGCAGGATGCTAGCAGAGGAGAATGTCCAACTTTGTTCTTGCCCTTATGCATTTGGGACCCAAGAATACTTTTTAAATGTAGAAGCAGGAGCCTTTAGGTGCCTTTCCCAGGTGCCTTTAGGAAGCACCCACACTGGACTGGCTCAGTTGGTAGAGTTCTTGCCTCGCAGAGATGAGGTCTAATCCCCAGCACCTCATAAAACTACACAGTGATGCTCGCCTGTGAACCCAAGCTTCAGAGGTGTGGCAGGAGGACCAGAAATTCATCACCGAGCTTGAGGCCAGTCAGGGTTACATGAGACCCTGTAGATAGATGATAGATGGATGGATGGGTGGATGGACGGATGGATAGATGGACAGATGGACATAGATATATAGATTAGTGATGGATTGATAGGTACACACATGCACAGATATACACACACACACACATACACACGCTCCTGTATTTTCACAATGTCCCTCAGCCCCACTCTCTGGGTCACCAGGGTGAGCCCCCTCGGAGGTGAGAAGTGTGGTAAGAAAGAAGGTAAGCCACAGAGAGGGCCTTTGGCATCTCTTGGTGTTCTTTGGGGATGAGGAGAAAAGCAGTGAGAAGAAAAGGCATTTCCCTGTCTGCAGCCATGCTTTCCCCCTTGCCTTCAATGGCATACAGTTGCCATTCACGTGTGGACCATGTGGCATGCGACTGAGACTCTCTTGGAGACACTCGTTGAGTATACACATTTAAAAGTCACAGCATTTCGTGGTGGTAGTTCACATGTAACTGAATGCTGCCCTCAGTCTCCACAGAGAACATCTTAGTCACATATGGCAGCATCCTATTGACAGCCAGGTTAATACAAACCTTGGCCATCAAATGGCCAGAGTTCTGCTGGACACAAGGGCAGGGGCTCACCAATCCTACATGTTCACACCCCTAGCAGCCAGAGCTGAGTTTCCCACACAGGCACCCTCAGTTCCAGTGCTGTGGGTTGTGTGGCCCTCCGTCAGTCAGACATGGCATGCAGAAGAGCTAGTCTGCAGTAGCCACCAATGCTACCAGTGGCACCTCCCCAGAGCACTTCAGTGAGGCTGCTACAATGTTTCTCTGTGGTACCAGCTAAAGAAACACTTTGGGAAAAATTAATTGAACCAAGTTAATTTAAGCAAAGAATGGTTCCTGCATTGGGTAACCCTCAAACCAGAGACGGTCCCCTCTGTCATATTGGCAGTGTTTAGAGACAGGAAAAGACTGAAGAAAGAGGGATGAAGAGTCAACTGGCCACTAAGGTTCAAGCAGAGCCACATCATGCCAGGAATTATGGGCTGAGACTTCGGGTAGTCCCCCTTCTCCTCCTTGCTCTCTCCCTCTCTTCTCTGTACGCTTCTCTCTTTATCTCTCAGGTCAGGGAAAAACCTTAGTTTCATCTTGGTGACTGTCTTAGTTTGGGTTTCATTGCTGTGAAGAGACACCATGAAGGCAGCTCTTACAAAGAAAAACATCTTATTGGGGCTGTTTTACAGTTTCAGAGGTTCAGTTCATTATCATGGTGGGAAACATGGCATCATGCAGGCTACGGTGCGGGAGGAGCCAAGAGTTCTACATCTTCAACTGAAGGCAGCCAGAAGGAGACTATCCCCCAGGCAGCTAGGAGGAGGGTCTCTTCTGACCTGGGCAGAGCTTAAGCATAGGACCTCAAAGCCCACTCACACAGTGACACACTTCCTCCCACAAGGCCACACCTACTCCAACAAGGCCACACCTCCTAATAGTGCCACTTCCCATGGGCCAAGCATATTCAAACCACCACAGTGAAAGAGCTTTAGTCTGAGTGAATCCATATGGACCTGTTGGAACCCAGTGCAGAAACTTAATTCAAATCAATATTCCCCCTCCCCATAAGGTTTGCTTACTACATTTCACAGATGACCTCATTTTAAATATTATGTGGGGACTGAAAATAGAACAGACCAGTCTCCCACCTCCCCGCTTCTCTCCACCTCCTTTAGCCTGACCCAGAACCAGCCACAGAAAATGGTGCAAACTTGCTGCTAGACTGGTGGCCTGAATCCAGTGATCCTAACAAAAGAGGTCTAGCCACTCTTCCCACAAAACAAATGGGAAACGTAGGGTGGTTAAGAGCACTTTGCTGCTCTTTCAGAGGACCCAAGTTCAGTTCCCAGCACCCACACCGGGCAACTCATGCCTATAACTCCTGCTCCAATGAATCTAGTGCCCTCTAATGGCTTTCTCAGGCCCTGTACACACACATACACATACACAGAAAGAGAGAGAGAGAGAGAGAGAGAGAGAGAGAGCAAGAGAGCGCAGCCTCCTCCTAGATTACAAAGGGGCAGGCAGCACTGGATGGGGTGTGGATGATGTTGGGGTAAGGCTGTGGGGGGAGGGATGGTTAAGTGTACATAGTTAATCAGCCTTGATCAAACTGTGGTTTGGTCAGGGTTAGCCCAGGAGGGCTTTGTCAGTCACAAGACAGTTGCTACTGTCTGTGGGAAGAGGGTGAGTCTTGTCACAAGAGGCATGCTCATCCACCCTGAATCAAGGGGGACTTTCTTACAAAGTGACTCAGTGCAAAGGAGACAAATGGAAGCAGAAATGTCAGGCTTCAGACTTATTTGTGGAGGAGCAGTGCGTCCCCACGTGTGCGCAGGTCAAAGGACAACCTTGGCCCTGCTGTGCCTCAGACCCCAACCACCTTCTCCTCTTGAGACAGAGACTCCTTCAACTTCCCTGCAGATGCTGTAAAGAAAGCATGGCAGAGGGGCTGGGGGCTAGAGGTGGGTAGACAGCCTCTGTGTGGACGTCAGAGGTCACTGTTGAGGGGCTGGCTCTCCTACGTTGTGTCTGAGGCAGGGCCTCTCTTCTTTCTGCTGCTGCTGTCTGACCCTGGACATGCCTCTTTCACTGGCTGAGAACTCACTGGTAGACTGGCTGGATTCTTCCTTCTCCCATGCGTTCTGGGACCAAACTCAGGTCCTCTTGCTTATGAGGCAAACACTCTGCCAACAGCTGTCTGCTGAGCCCAGCTTTAATCCTGACCTTAGGACTCAGTGGGTGCCTGTAGTCCAAGCAAAGAGTCCAGACTAAAAGCAAAAGCAGCCACTATGTCCTTATTACTAGACTAGAAACAGGCCTCCTGCTTGCCTCTGCCTCTGCAAATAGATTCTTCCCTTGTACATACACAGTACCCCTCCCTCCACTCCTCCAGCCACACCCCCTCTCCCCTGGATCCACTCCCTCTCCATCTCCCTGGAGAAAACAGCAGACCTCCAAGAGACAGCAGCCAACCCAACAAAACAAAATCCAATAAGACCAGGCAGAGGCACTCACGCAGAGTCGGCCTCAGTTCGGACTCTCATCTCCCTCTCTGTCATTTTCCTTTTAAAAGTGTCTGCTCATGACAAATACATGCTTTCGAAAACATGATTTAATCATAAACGCCATTTTTCTCTCTTACGCACAAAAACTAATAGCCAAGCAAAAGCAAAGAGGAGTTTATCAAGCTTGCGGCCAGCTTCCAACTGAAATGGAATTTCCTTCTCACTGCCGTGAGCAAAGCCATGACTCTGAGCCACAGAGACAGTTTTGGTGAGTCTGACACTCAGACGCATTGTTAGTTGGGGTGGACTCTGAGAGGGAACACTTGCTTACAGTGCACAGTAAGTGTTCAAGCCCTAACACTGAAAAACAAACCAAGAAATAAAACTGTAGGTAAGTAAATAACAGTGTTTTAGCAGATAAATGCTAATAGACAAAATAAATAAATGATGAGAATGTTACTATAGCACAGGTTCTCATGTTGCACTGTAGAATCTATTCATCTCTCTCGTAATATTTTATATAGTGTGCGACACAGACACAGAAAATCATGGTTATCTGTTTATTAGTGGCAAGGTTCTTGTCCACTGAATAAAGAGACTGTGTGTCCTCCTCACTCCCTCACAGTTGGAGACAGAAAGACTATTCCTGCTTTTGAGGCATAAACTGTGACATTTTAAGGACGGCACCCAGGGATGGAGGGAAAGCCTGTTCCTTGAAGCACTGTTTTCAACTGTTAGGAACAATTGGTAAAGCTGTCACCATGTGCAAATGACAGAGTTCCTGCCCAGTGGTGGTCCTCCTCTGGGAAGGACAGCCAGGTCACTGATGAGGATGAAGCATGAGGAGGTAGTAGTGGGGGAATTTTCTTTTTGTAGTTCCCTGAGATCAATCATTCAATAAACAGGTATTTCTACCCACCCCACAACCCCGAAGTCCCCACATGCAATGTCCCAGGTGTTTCATGGGCACTGGGCAGTCAGCACGTCCACTTCCCTGGATTTGCAATGCCATAGGAGACTGGTGAGGCACACCTCTAGGTGTGTCTGTAAAGATGTCTCCAGAGTGGATTACCTGAAGAAGGATGAGCCACCTTCCATGTGTGGTGCATCTCATCTTTAGGGCCTGAATAAAGAGAGAAGGCACTTGTGCACATTATGTTATGAGCCACTTAGCTCCCCTGTGATGGGCTGAAACAGTGAGCGAAGGCAGCCCTCCCTTAGGTTGCTTCTGTCAGCCCAGTGATGATAATTACCTCATACAGCCAAGGGAAAACAAAGCCACCACTCCCACAGTCTCTGCACCAATCAGGCAGAATCAGCCTCACCCCACAGGCTGCCATGCACCCTCACTCTGTGTAGACAGACCAGGAAGAAGGCAAGCAAGCCTTAGTCAAGATGACGTTGCAAATATCCTGTAGCTCTTGGGAAGATTGCTGCTAGAGATAGCCATGTGGGTGACACCCATTTTAATAGGGCACTCACTTCTGTTCCAAACTTTACGCTCACACCCGTCCCAAGCAAAGAAATAGAGCAAGACCATGTGTGAGCATAGAAGACACCCAGGTCTGAGGGTGTCATTCCACTGCCCTGGCTCCCCTGTCTGCACGCGTCACTCAACGTGAGCGTTCATGCCGGCAGTTTTCCGCCTTCCTGTAAACGGTAGTGTTTACAAGGTTTAGCAAGCTGGGCATTGTTGACCAAGTTTACTGTAGACAAGTCAGACAACCGTCACAAGCAGGGTCTATGCCCCTGCGCCCATCAGAGATCAGCGAACACCGGGTAGAGAAAATGGTGAGGCCTTGAAATGGACAAGTGGCCTTAAGAAGACAGAGTCCACACTTCTGGAATATGCTTTCATTGCTTTACAACTCTGTAACCTGCAGCCCACCGAAACCCCAAACCCCTCCCACTCACACAAGCACAGGTTGCCGGTGCCCTCCTGTGAAGCCAATTCTGCCCAGAAGATGGATCACAGCTGTGTGGTTTTGTTGCCGGTCCCCACTGCTGCCAGTGATTAGTAACTCCAGTTCCCCTTCCATCCTTCTGCACCATCTCTCCCAGCCCCTCTCTCATTAATAACTTAAATAGATCACACATGAGCCACAGTTTTGTTTTGTTTAAAAAGTATCTTTAAAGAGTGCCAGGTCAGATCTCCCATTCTGTTTCCCAGGCAAACATCAAGGGCAGACTTCTCTCTGGTAGAGCAGAAGGGACCACACCTGTCTCCTACTTGGTGCACTTGCCTCCCCTCTCACATCAGATGGGTATTAACTTCTCTCTTGCAGAGTCAGCTCTAGCCTCAGGCCCTCTGTCTGGAGCTGACTTGCAGGACTCCTAGAGCATGAATGACTACAGGAATCAAATTCCAAGTCCCTTACCACCAACTACCCCAGCCATTGGGTCCATTCTCTGGTACCAGAGTTAAAAGCCACCTGTTCCCTAGAGATTGGTGTAAGCCTCTCTGTCTGCCGTTTATTGTATGTGTTCATCTCTGGTGTCATTTAAATGTAGGTGCCTGGCATCTGTTTCATCTGCTGCTGCTGGAGTATGTGATTCATATCCTGGAGTCATGCATGGAAGAGGAGGAGGAAGAGGAGGACCTGGGGAGCCTCCAGGACCTGCTGTCAGATGACCAGTTCCTCACCCAGCCAGACCAGGCCCTTTTCCACCCTCTAGATTCTTTGCCAACATCGGAATGTGCAAGCCGGAATGTGGAGTCACCTCAGGTGACACTGAAACACATGAGCCAGAGCTGTGGTCCCATGGGCGTGAGCAGCATGGTTCTCCAGGTGCTGGGCTTCCTGGTGGACACTGCCACAGGCAATAAGGTAGAGACACTCACACAGACAAGATAGACACACAGAGAGAGACAGAGACAGAGACAGAGATAGACAAAGAGAGACATTCATGGGGAGAGAAACAGACAAAGACACAGAGAAAGAGAGAGAGAGAGAGAAGCAGACAGACAGAAACACACACACACAGAGAGACAGAGACAGACAGAAAGAGAGACAGACATAGGGAGAGACACACAGGGATACACAGAGAGAGACAGAGAAAGAGAGAGACATACACACAGAGGGAGAGAGTTAATAAAAATGCAGAATAGTTATGAATATCATAAAGATCACATGGACTGAACAGTGGTGAGGGGTTCCAGAACCCTCTTATTTGCAGTCATTTTGTCAGGGGCTGCTGTGATTGCTTGCCCGTTGCTGGTCTGTGTATATGTTAGTCTCTTTCTGTGTATGTGTGTGTGTGCATGCATGTGCATGGGGGAACACGTATGTGCTTGTGTATGTGTGTTTGTACTTGTTGGGGGGGCGTGTGTGTGTGCATCTGTGCGTGTGAGGGGGCATGTGCATGCATGTGTATGTATGCACGTGTGTGTCTGTTTGTACATCTGACTGTGTACGTGACCATCTTTGCTTTTTTGAAACAGAATCTCTCACTGGCTTAGAACTAGCCATTAAGCTAGGTTGGCTTAACTGAGTCACAGAGAGCCACCTGTCTCTGTCCCCACTTGGCTTTTCTCAGAAGCTTCTGGAATTGTGCTCATGCTTGCAAGGCAAACACTTTACTGAGTCATTTCTGTGGCCCTAATTTCTTCAACTCCTTCACACATTTGGTGCAGTCACCATCCCTAGTCTTCCGTCTGTGATCACAGATTCCCTCTAGAGCAGATGGGATGTTTAGAAGCAGATGGATTGCCCATGACCCAGTCAACAGTGGATGTGAAAGCTGTGCACACCCAGTATTCCCTGAAGTATAGCTTTCCAGGTGACTGTCTTTGCAAAACAAATCCTTAAGTGTTCCAGAGTTCAAAAATTCCGTACAAGACATTCAGAAAGGCATCATATAAGTCAAAGAAACATCAATGGGAACCAAGAAAATGTGTCTTTGAGGTGACAGATTCTGTCTCTGTCTGTCTGTTTCTGCTTAGACTTCACTTTTTCATCTTGCAATAGTCAATATGTCTGTCCAGTTGTGTTAAAAATCTCTGTGCATTCTTGACCTGGGTATGGGCTGCTCATCCTCCCCATGGCCGACATTCAGTCAGACACTGAGAAAGAAATCAGGCTTGTTCAGGGGCCAGTGTCTCGGGAAGACAGAAGAGCCGTTGACTCAAAGCTCTGTCCTGTTGGTAGGGAGAGAAGAGAGGAGCCGGGAGGGATGGCTCCATCCTAGGTACATCTTTACCATCTATGGTGTGCATCTCTGATTCCCTTCTTGTCCAGAATACTGCAGTAGATCTTAGCCGGCATGACCTGGCTTCTGAACTTCTTTAGAGACAAATATCACTTCTTCACACTAGACTCTTGTCATTCTGCTCTGTGTTCATTGAACACGGAAAACTAAAGATTACAGAGTATCATATGTTCTAGTGTTTACCAGGTTTCCTGGTTCTGTCAATCTAAAGAAAGACTAGTAAGCATCTTAATTTAGGCAGGGCTTCCCTTTAGGATTTAGAATGCCTAGAAATAGACAGGACGGGGAAGGACTAGGAGAGGAATCAACCTTGTAGGCAGATAAACAGTAGTCCTTCCAAGGACAACACCAAAGGAGTCAGCCTGTTACAATGTATGTCCGTAAAGCAGACTTCTCATGTGTGAGTGAGCCTAGTTAGTGAGCCAGGAACTAATGACTATTGACCCCAAAGTCAAGGATATGACTGAAGTGGGAGCTGGGCCTCCTCAGATGAAGAGGAGCTAGACCCAACATTCCAGGAGTATTGACAGGAAGGATCCCAGGCACCTCCCTGTGAGGAAGGCTAACAGGGAATGACTCTCCCCAGGTAGTAGCCTAGAAAATCAGCAGGCCTATCCGATCCTATTCCAGAGCATTCCATAGAACTCAATAGGACCACCATCATTAGTGCTGGATTGTAATATTCAGTAAGTATATGAGCTACAGCTTGAGATTCTGTTAAAGGATAAAACATGTCATCCAATGATGTTGGTTAAAACATGATGAGGAACACTTTATTCAAGACCACTCTGGTGGGTACAAGGACCTCTGAATGGGGTCTTGTTCAACTCTGAAAACAATGATAGCATATAGGTAAGGATCAAGGAGCAGTCCGCTGTCGGAAATCACTAGAAGGAGACATGAAAAGTCAGGAGGGTTCTGGGTAAATCAGCCTGATAGGATTGTCTCTGACGGTGGACCATGGTGCTCGGATCTTACCCAGGGAATTGGGAAGGCTGAGGAACCATGTATGGAGGATGTTGGAGTATCAGGGGTGGTAGGGATCTCCCCAAATTGACTAGAGATTCCTTTAAGTGAATAGATAGTGCTAGAAGAAGGTATGGGGTTAAGTTTAGCCAAATAGAGACTCTTGTCGAAGTTTGCCTGCTCCCTGTCAGTCAGGAAGGTGAGCAAGTGAACTTTCACCTCCAGAGCCACAGTTGAACAGGATGGAGAGCAGACATGAGCATCACGCTGCCACGCGGGAAAGGGGATGTCACCAGATGAATGTTACGGTGTCATAAGTGAGGTTTTCAGATGATGGATTTTTCCAAAGATCACCTTACTGAGAGCATAGGGTTCACACCTGTACAGATGCCTTTCCATGGCTAACCTTCCCAGCATCCCTTGCCTTTCCATGGCTAACCTTCCCAGCATCCTCTCTTCATTGGGTCTTCCACCAATGGGATTAATTCTAAATCTGTTCATTGACTTGGTAAGTGTGCAGTTCACGCACACAAATTCCAGAATCTCACCTCTTCACGTGTTACCTGAGAACCCAGAACAAGCAGCTTAATAGGTTTAAATATGCCAATCACTGAAAAATGCTTTAAAACAACATCCAGCCAAACACTAGTCATGGTTATTTCTCCCTGCAAGCTCCTTGCTCTGAGCACCTGCCCTTAATGCTACCCAACCCCGTAGTACCGGAAGCTCATTACAGTGAGGTCTGACTTATGTTTAATTGGCGGAAACAATAGAGAAGACATTAAAAACTTAATTGAACTTCGTAATAAAGCAGTACAAGCAGATGAATGACAGATAATCTAAGGTAATATGCATTAGAGATTAATTAAAGCCGCTCTGTTTCTTCACGCCTGCTGAGTTAGCTGTAATGACTTAAACAAGCGAACTCGGAAAAGTCACACGCCTCTGATTTTCATTGCATTCATTATCCAGCATGTGTGCACATCATCAATGAAAAAAGGCACACGCACGTGCACACATGTGCACACACACACACATATACACACCTGTGTTCCATCTGCACTTATCTGCTGAGAGTTAACACCCCATGCACTGCACATCTGTGACAGCCTCGTTCTCAGAACAATTTAGCGCTGCCCTGCACCCAGGATAACAGCCGAAGTCAGCATCCCAGACTGACACATCCATCTGTCAGTCTTGTGAACTGTGGCAACATTCCAAAGACTCTAAGATGCCAAGGCATGTTCACGAAAAATGTTAAAGGTGTTGGTGACATCAGATAAGGAAAATAATCTTTAAAAACAAACTGATTTTTTACCTTCATGTATTTAGAATTAAAGTGGAGAGAAAGATAGACTTTGTATCCAAGGTAGTGGTTGGTTGGCTGCATTTATTGTCCTGTGTGCAGGGGGTGCTCATGTGCAGGTCAGAGGACAACTCCTGGGAATTGATTCCCTCCCTACATGATTCCACCATGTAGGTCCCTGGGATAGACTCATCCAGCTTGGTAGCACCTTTACCAGCTGAGTCATCTCAATAGCTCAAAGACAGATTTTTGAGGTGTGCTTGAGGGTAGAATCTTTATTATTGCAGTTGAAGAGAGACATTTTTTTTTTTTTGTGACTCCTGCATCTAACATTTGTCTTGTCCACATCTTTGAAAAATATATTCACTTATGGAAGACTTGTTGGTGAACTCAGACCAAGATGAGACACTCATATCTAAACTCCCTAAGGTCAGGCTCAATGCTTTGCAAATCTCCCAAGTGTCCTAGAGCCGAGGGAAACACAGTCAGCGCTCTCCATTCCCTGTTCTTCTGGTGTGAGCAGGTCATCGAGACAGATTGTGTGAGCTGTGTCAGGGCCTGTGAACCTCTGTAATCCTTTACTGCCCAATCTAGCATCCATTGAATCAATCAGTGGAGGGCAACTGTCTTCACAGCACCTCCCTAAGGCTAAATGTATCTTTGAGGAATGGTGGGGGAGGTTTTTACGGGAAGTAATCAGCCCCAAGGCGTCTCCCCAAAACTGCAGACCCTCATGCCTTTCCTGAAGGCAATCCACTTGACATGAGCCATTTCTCTTGCCCTGTCTTCAGGTTGGCGGGCCCTCTGGGAAATCTCCCCAAGATGTGGAGGATCCCCTGAGAAATTAGGGTTCCCCAGCAGGAGCAAAGGAAAAGCACATACTTCCCGTTAGATCCCCAAGTGGGTGGCTCCTGCAAACAGGACTAGGATAACAGTGCTCTTTTGCCTTTTCTTTTCAAACACACCCCCCACCCCCACCCCCACCCCCACCCCTGCAGCTCATCCAGGTACTGCTGGAAGACAAGGCCACTGAAAGTGCTGTGAAGCTCAGCCTTCCCGTGGGGCAAGAGGCTCTCATAACCCTAAGCAACGGACAGAGATTTGTGATTCACATATCAGATGTGCCTCAAAGCTCGGAAGACACTTACTGCAGGAAAAGCAACTCAAACATGCAGGGTGGCTTGCTGGAGTAGGGTGTGAGGAAGCAGGCTCGAGTTCTTAACACATGTATTACATCCTAAAGCTTTCGTATTGATCTCCGAGACTTTAAGGTATATAATAATGAAACATTTTATGTTTGTATTTTGAGGAATTGTATTTGATCAAACTATAAACTAATTTTGAAAATAATCCATCTTGCCTCTTGCTATTCGTTTGGATCTTTTTGGACAGTCCTCTCTGGGGACAGAACAGAAGACCATCTTAAGAAATCTCATCTGGAGTAAGAAATGGTTAGGTTTCCAGAGAAAGGTACAGTTTGAGAAATGCAAACCGGTGTTTCTCTTCCCTTTGGTGTGGCCCCATCAAAACAGAGCTTGTAGAAAAATCCATCCGTCTTGAAGAACAGGAGGAAGCTCACTGAGACCTGCCCGACCGTCTGTCCATCGCGAGTGTGTGTGTGTGTGTGTGTGTGTGTGTGTGTGTGTGTGATTATTATGATTGTTCCCTGGCACTCCCTGGTGTGGCTCACCGCCCACTTCATTACCTCAGTTTTCAAAGGATGAGGTAAAATTATAATTCTAAATGTCTACAACAGTACCCTTTTATGAAGCACAATCTTAAAAGTTGTTGAAACTTTGTGTATCCCTGCTGTACAGACACAATTTCTGCAACTGATTGATGATTAACATGATTTCTGGTGTAAATTAAATTAAATGACTTGAGAAATTACTTATCATTTAGTTCCACATATGAGGGGAATTAGATTTACCTGCAAATGGATTTAATTTCCTATATGCACAGAAGTTTTAAGAAACAGGAACTGGGTCACACTAGAAATTTTCATCTTTGGGGCTGGAGAGATAGCTCAGCAGTTAAGAGTGCCTGCTGCTTGCTGCTTCAGAGGACCCAGATTCTGTTCCCAGCTTGCAGCCACCTGTAGCTCCAGTTCTGGGGGAACCATCGCCCTCTTGTGGCTTCTCTGTTCACTGCACTCACGTGCATAAATCCACATCCATGTATAAACAAACACATGGATTACAATTCAAAATAACAATTGTCTTAAAATATGCATCTCAGTAGTTTTGAAGACAATCACATTTTAGACCCCACCTAACTACATCAGGTCAGTTCCCAAGCTCTCTGGAAGTAAAAAGTCTTAGAGACTAATTCAGGACAGTTGGTAGCTGAGTCACGGAGGGGGAGTGGGCAGCTACAACAGGGACTGGTGAGACAGCTCAGCAGGTAAGGGCACTCACTGGCTACCAAGCCTTATGACCTGAGTTCAGTCTTTGGAACCAGCATGGTAGAAGGAGAGATTGACTCCAAGTTCCCCCTCTGATCACCACCACATGCACAATTAATTAATCACCTGGAAAGATAAAAATGTAATGAACTAAAATTTTAAAATAATAATAAATGAGAAATTGAGGCACTGGGGATGTGGCCAGTGGTACGGCGCTTGTTCAGCACGTACAAGATCTTGGGCTCCATCTCCAGGACCAGAAATTGATCATTACTAAGATGAGTTTGCTCACATGACAAGGCTTGGACTGGAGTTTCCTGGAGAGAAGAGCAGGGTTGAGATACCCAGAGGATTCTAAGAAAGGTGAGCTGGGTTTGAAAAGCCAGTAGGGCCTGCTTGCCCTGGGGTGTGGACAGAAGTGCCCTGTGTGGACATGAGTACCCTGCTGCAGAGGAGTGTCCTGCTTTAATTCCCAGTGCCCCTTTCTGTTGAACCAGGCAGGGGTTGGGATGAGATGCAATTACATTAATCTACCTCTGCCAGCTTCAGGCCTGTAGCCATTCTCAGCGAGGTAGAAGAGTCATTATCTGTCTGTCAAGAAGGATGCGTTGGTCTCCCCTGGAACACCAACAGCCTCCTGTTGCTTGATCACAAGTGGGCACCGGAAACCTCTCTGCCATTCCTCAAGTTTGGATATTTACCCAGGGGCTAGAAATAGTGTGCAAAGTAGGCTGCTACATGGCCTGTTCTCTGTTACTGCACAGCCTGTTCTCTGCTGCCACTGTGCACTGCTTTGCGGCTGCAGTGGCATGTCAGCCCCTCTGAGTCCTGACAAGGCCACTGTTCACTTAGCATTTTCCCACAGTCCACAGGTTGCTTGGCTGCTCTTGAGCCTCGGTGGTAGCCCTAACAGACTTGCTGAGGGCTGACTGAACAAGGAAAGCTTTGGCTGGGATGACTAGACTGTCCTCTGGAGAGCACGTATTCAGAGGAGAGCAGAAGAGGAGATACACAGCATGGAAACTCTGTTTTACTCTTGTGCCATCAGCCCAAGAGAGTCATATTGCTGAGCTCAGAGCCAGAGAGGATGTGGCACTAACAGATGTGAGTTCAGCATCCTGAACTGCCACGGTCACTCCCCCACACACCTTATGGACTTCAGCTCACTTCAACTAATGTGTAGACAGTTTTCCCCAAGTGTCTTGTTAGTACAGCCTGAACTGCTGCTCTGTGACATCAGACGCGAGGGAACCCCTTCTGCAGACCCTCATCACTGTTGTGCCATTACTAAACTCACGATGCTCCTTGGGAATGCACACTAGCAATTGTACTTCTTCTGGAACAATCGTTGGAAATAGGAATAGTGATGAGACCCTCACAGGCAGGAATCCCCCCCAAGGCATACCACTGTCTGTCAACGCAGAGCTTACAGAAAGGGAGGCATATCACATCTCTCTCTGGGGTAATAATAGCTACACCCACAGACATCTTGGAACATAAATTTCCCCTCAGGATGATATGTTAGAAACCCACTAACATTCTGGCAGCAGACAGATTTCCCGGAAAAGGATATTTGATTTAAAATGTATAGCAGTGTGTTCCAAAATTAAGTACTTGTCATAGATTTATTCATTTCCCGGGTACCAGGAATACATAAGCAAGCCTCTGATTCTGATGAAGCTCATGTACCAGGTAGGGAAAGGCAGACACTGTCTCAATGAACAGATTAAGCAGAATATCTGATCTGGGGTTTAGCGTTAGAGAACCACAGGGTACCAGAGATGGCTGGGGGCTTCCTGAAGGACATTGGAGCAGAGCCTCTCTCACAGGGTGTAATTTGAAATCAGATGTGAGAAGAGTAAGAGAAAGAGTGAGTTCCAGAGGACTGGGGAGCGGACTGAAGTAGATAGTCGTACCTCACAGCCCAGGGTCACCCCTGAGGCCAGTAGCCATGAATTAAAAATGGCTCCTGGATTCCCAATCAGTATTGTTTTCTAAGGGAGAAGTAACTGAGGGGTAGAACACTTGTTCTGGACACACAGGAGCATGCTTTCAATCCAGGAAACAAAAAACCCAGGGCTAAGACACCCACTCTACTGCCATGCTGTAATATCTGATATTACAGTAGTGTGTGTGTGTGAAATACAATGATATATACATTATAACACACACATTCTTTTTTTCTTAAAAGTCTTACATTGAAGTAACACAAGAACCCAGGGATTAGGTCCAGAGTTAATCAAAGCAGCTGAAGGTAAGCAGCCGCTTCCTCCAATCCAGGAAAACCTGAGTTGCAGTTTTGATAGCCTCAGAATAAATGAGGCAACTGTCCAAATGTCAGAACCAACCTGGGTGTGAATTCTGAAACAGAACCTCCATACACTCTGTTGGAACATCCTGCTTACCTTAGGGTAAGGGAATAAGAAGTAAGTCTGTTCTTCCTCCCCTCAGAAGGAGACAAACAAGTTACTGTGCAGGAGAGAGAGTCCACACTGACAGACACACAACAGCCCTGAAAGACACAAAACAGCACTGACACACAACAGCCCTGACAGATACACAACAGCCCTGACACAGCACACAACATACACAGCAGCCCAGTCAGACACACAACAGTACTGACAGACACACAACAGCCAGACAGATACACAACAGCACTGACACACAACAGCACTGACAGATACACAACAGCCCTGACAGACACACAACAGCACTGACAGATACACAGCAACCCTGTCAGACACACAACAGCACTGACAGACACACAACAGCACTGACAGACACACAACAGCACTGACAGATACACAAC
>JADRCH010000031.1:16321978-16342484 GCA_019843965.1 Rhynchomys soricoides | reverse complement strand
ACACAACAGCACTGACAGACACACAACAGCACTGACAGATACACAACAGCACTGGCAGACACACAACAGCCCTGATAGACACACAACAGCCAGACAGACACACAACAGCCTGACAGATACACAACAGCCCTGACAGACACACAACAGCCAGATAGACACACAACAGCACTGACAGATATAGTCTACTGTTTGGATATAATACATTATAGTTGTTTATATATCACATGATCATCTTTTAAGTAGTTTCCAATATGGGCTGTGATAAGTAGTTGCTTCTGTAAACTATTGTGTGATGATCTTGTCTTCCAATTATGCTTAGCAGTGGAACTCTTGGCTCATCTGTGTCACTAAAGTGATTTCCTAGTGGTGACAGCATTTTTGGAACCATCAGCAATATAGGAAAGATCCAGTTCATCTGCATGCTCCACCCATGGGTGTCCTGCCTGTTCGATTGCAGCCACCCCAGAAAAGGAGGGAGGAGCACTTCATGGTTCCAGTTGCCTTCCCCTAATGACTAGCACTGAGCACCCTCTCATGTACTTGGAGGCCATTTGCTTCTCCCCTTGGGAAGACAGCTGTTTAAATTCTTCCCCTATTTAGGATTTGGTTCTTATTTCTTGTTGCTGAGTTATAAATGACCTTTACGTATTATGATATAAATCTCTTATTACATATGTAGTATGCAATTATAACAGTAGATATTTTAATATGCCTATATAGCAGAATTTCTAGCTAATCAAAAATCATAAAAGCAATGATATCATCTAATAAGCCTATGTCAACTAAGAGAGGGAAAAAAGGCAGAATGTTTAGAGATGAAAACATAGTAACTAAATTAAAAAAAAATAAGACCCCAAAGAAGTTGAGCACCAGATTTGATCAAGAAGGTAGAATAATAAGCATACTTGAAGTCAAACAGAGGTGAAGAAAAGACAAAAGAATAATAATAATAATAATAATAATAATAATAATTAATAATAATAATAATAATAATAATAATAATAATAATAATAAAGAGTTGAGGACTCATCAGACACCATCAAGACACCAGCAATGCACTGTGAGGACTCCAGAGAGAAAACAGATAAAGAGGCGCATGCAACACTTACTTAAATGATAGCTGTAGACTCCCCACATCTGTGGAGGGAAATGAGTACCCCAGTTTAAGAAGCCCAGTAGACTCTGACCACATGAACCTAAAGAAGCCCACTCCAGAACACATTACTGCTGACTATCAAAAGACAAAGATTTTTGGAAAAAGCAAAAGCAATTGAATTAAATAAAAAACCACCTCATCACATACAGAGGAGATCTGCATAGAGCTCAGGAGGCACAGCAGGCCATAAGGGAGAGGGAGTCTATTCAGAATAATAATAAAGGAGAAAAGTGAACAGGGATGCCTTCAAAGATGAAGGGGAGAAAAGATTCTCCTAGATATGTGTGTGCGCATTTGCATGTGTGGTGTGTGTCATGTGTGGTGTGTGTGTGTGTGTGTGTGTGTGTGTGTGACAATGTTAAGAAAAGGAGACCATGAACGTGAGATAAAGTGGGGAGAAACAGGAGGAGCTGGAAGGACTGAGGGAATGATGTAAATACAGTACACATACACAAAAATTGTAAAAATAAAGGAGAAAACATACATGTACTGAGAATTTTGGTTTCTCTAAAAATCCAATAATGTTGTGTGAATATGTTTTTGCTTTAATCCCAGAAGTGGGATGAGAGGCTGTTTCAGAGCAGGTGACTGTGATTTGCCTCATGCACTAGCAGGGGCATGATTTTTGACAACTGTAGATAGTTTGATTCTGGGGATTCTGGAGAGCCCTAAAAGGGCCTGTGAAGGCTGCTGCTCCCCCTGCTGCTCCAAGTTGCTATTGTTGCATTTTGTCAAGTGGTCATGAGCAAAGAGGTGAGAAGAAGAAATTGGATATCCTAACTACGAAGATTGAACTTGCCCCAAGGAAGCCGACATCCCTAATTAGAGGTAACTAGTCTAAAGGCGTCTACGCCTCCCTTTCCTTCTAACCTTCTTTCTCTTATACCTAGTGTTGGGGGCTTGGGAATGTTTAGGGCAGAGGAAAGGTTGGAATGGAGATAAAGGTAGAAGAACTCAACAAAGTAGCTAAGAAAAGTAGTGCCAACAAATACAAAGTTAAGAAAACTGAAATTATACCAAGTATCACGTGAGCAAAATTAATTATACTAAGTATCATTTGAACATAATGATATGAAACTAGAATTATGTGGAAATCATATTCTTTTGAACAACCAAGGGCTCAAAACAAGGGATAATTTAGAGCGTACTTTAAAACAGACAAAAAGTAAGCATAGTGCATACTGTATTAGTTATATTTCTGCTGCTGTGAGAAACACTGGCCAAAGGGCAACACAGGGAGGAAAGGGTTTATTTCATCTTACAGTTGCAATCCATCACGAAGGGAGTCAGGGCTGGAACCTGGAGGCAGGAACTGAAGTGTGGGCCATGGAGAAGTGCTGCCTACTAGCTTATTCCCTGTGTATTGCTCAGCCTGCTTTCTTACATCATTAAGGACCACCTACTTGTGAGGGTGGGGAAGAATTCCCCAGAGAGCTGGGGCCTTCCACACCAACCATTAATCAAGAAAATGCATTACAGTTTGCCCACAGGTCAACCTAAAGAAGGCATTTTCTCATCTGAGGTTCGTTCTTCCCAGATTGCTCTAGATCATGTCGAGCTGCTAAAAAGCAACCAAGACACACACCAAAACTTAGGGGACACAGAAAAAACAGTAATAAAGGAAATTTACAGCATCAGAACCTACATTTAGAAAGAAGAAAGCTGTGTGCACCTGTAATCCTAGCACTCAAGAGGCTCAGGTAAGAGGTATGTTGGGAGTTTGAGACTAGCCTGGACTATGTAGTGACTTCAAGGCCAGCCTGGAATACACACTGGAACACTGTCTCAATAAATAAATAAATAAATAACCCAAGTTTATACTGCAGCAAATTACCAAAAGAATAAATGAATCCCACAATGAGTAGAAAGAAGAAAATTAAAAAGATTTGATTAGAAATAAACCCAAGGAAAAGAGAAAAAAATTAGGTTGGCTTTTGACAAAGCCTGCTAATCTTCAGCAAGTTCCCTGAAACCACACAATAGGGAAAAGAATAGTCTCCTCCACAGATGCTGTTTTAAACACTATATATCTGCATACCTCAGGCTTACACAACATACAAAATTAACTCAAAATGGATGAAATACTTAGATGGGAAATCCAGGTAAAGCTCACAAAGAACACAGTAGGGAAGCTTCTCAGGTTGGTCTCTACAGCGATGTATCAGAAATGACACCAGACACACAGGCAGAAAGTGCAAATACAGACAAATGAGGATGCATCCATTTATTAAAAAGCCCAACAAGGTAAATGACACACCAACAAACTACGGAATGAGAAAATAGTTGTGAGTGACGTGTCTGACAAGGTGTGTGTTGGCTTGTTCTTACTGTCAACTTGACATAAGTTAAAGTCACCTGGGAAGAAGGAATTTTGTCTGAAGCATGCCTTCGGTCAGGCTGGCCTGTGGCCATGTCTGTGAGAGACTGTCTGACTGATGATTGATGTGGGAAGGCCCAGCCCATTATGGCTGGCACCATCGTTAATAGGTGAGCCTGGGCTATATACACAAACCAGCTGGGCATGAGTCAGGGAGTGACCCAGCAACCCAAGATCCTCCATGGAATCTGCTTCAGTTCCTACTTTGCAAACCTCCAATGGGGCTCCATAATGTATAGGTTGAAATAAACCCTTTCCTCCCCTGTGCTGGCTAGTTTTTGTCAATTTGCCACAAACTGGAGACACATGGGAAGAGGAATCTTCAGTTGAGTAATTGCCACCATCAAATTGGCTTGTGGGATTGTCTGTAGAGCATTTACTTGATTGCTAGTTGACAGACTAAGGCCTAGCCCTCAGTGGGTGGTGCCACTCCTAGTCAGGTGGTCCTGAGTTGTGTAGGAGAGTGTCTGAGTATGACCCAGAAGCAGGCCAGTAAACACTTTCGGCATGGGCTCTGCTTCAGTTTCAGCCTCTAGGTTCCTGCCTTGGTTCCCTCAGTGATAGATTGTGACCTGGGAGTTTTGAGAACAAAATAGATCCCTTCTTCCCCAAGCTGCTTCTGGTCGGTGTTTTATCACAGCAACGGAAACCGAGCTAACACAACCCTCAAGTTGCTTTTGGTCAAAGTGTTTTATCACATTAACAGAAAGCAAAATAGGTCAAAGTGTTAACATCTAAAATACATACAGGAACCCTACGATTCAATGACAACAAAAATAAAACCTGGTTTTTACAACCCTGAGATTCCACCTCACACCAGTCAGAATGGCTAAGATCAAAATCTCAGGTGACAGCAGATGCTGGTGAGGATGTGGAGAAAGAGGAACACTCCTCTACTGCTGGTGGGAATGCAAGCTGGTACAACCACTCTGGAAATCAGTTTGGTGGACCCTCAGAAAAATGAACATAATACTACCTGAGGACACAGCTATTCCACTCCTGGGCATATACCCAGAAGATGCTCCAACACATAATAAAGACACATGTTCCACTATGTTCATAGCAGCCATATTTATAATAGCCAGAAGCTGGAAACAACCCAGATGTCCCTCAACAGAGGAATGGATACAGAAAATGTGGTACATTTACACAATGGAATACTACTCAGCTATTAAAAATGATGACTTCATGAAATTCACAGGCAAATGGATGGAACTTAAAAATGTCATCCTGAGTGAGGTAACGCAGTCACAAAAGGATGAACATGATATGTACTCCTAAGTGGATATTAGCCCAAAAGTTCGGAATACTCAAGATTCACTTCACAGCAACCGTTGGGATGAGCGTGAGGTCCCAGATGGAGGAGTTGGAAAAGGGATTGAAGGAACTGAGGGAGTTTGCAGCCCCATGGAGGGAGCAACAGTGTCAACAGGCCTGACACCCCACCCCTACCCCAGATGCTCCCAGAGACTGGATTACCAACCAAAGAATACACATGAAGGGACCCATGGTGCTGGCCACATATGTGGCAGAGGAGGGCCTTGTTAGCCATCAGGGGGAGGAGAGGCCCTTGGGCCTGAGGGTGTTAGATTCTCCAGTATAGGAGAATGCTAAGGAGGGAAGACTAGAGTGGATGGGTGGGGGGTGGGGGGAATACCCTCATAGAGGCGGGGGAAGGGGATAGGGGGTTCCAAAGGGGAGACCTGGAAAAGGGGCAACATTTGAAATGTAAATAAAATATCAAAAAAAGAGAGGAAATTCTTGCTTGAATGTAACCTGGCAGAATATTTCAAGTTGATTGTTTAGTTGTGCTTAACTAGTTAAGAAGTTGATTTAATTACTTGTTGCTTCAATTACTAAGGAAAAGTGGGTAAATAACTTTTGAAATTACCAAGGCTACATTGTATGAGTATATTTTAAAGTTTATTGCTAAATATACTCATGTGAAAGATGAATTATTACAGTTGCATTTTCATTGGGGATTTCAGAATTGATAGTTTGAATATAGTTCTCTATATGCAAATTGGTCTTTAAATAAACTGCATAAACCAAACTTTCCTAATGAATTCCAGAGTAATCATGTAGTTTTTTTTAATTACAATCATGAGAATTTTGCTGTTATCAAAAATTATACCATATTACATGGCTTATTTTTCTTTAATGCTAAAGGTGTTACCTAATTGCACTGTAATTACACATAATTTATCAAATAGAAGTAAAGACAAAACCAGTAATCAGAGACTCTTCCTATATTTGCAGATACTGTGTGAAGGTATGCTGTGTAATTAGTTTACCAATGTTTGCTCTAGAACAAGTAGAATAAATTGTCATAATTTCTCCTTTCAAAAAAACCCCTGGTTTTTAGATGAGCCAATAATCTAAATAAACTTCTCTACAGAGAAGCTGTATCCTTGGGCAGAGAACACACCAGAAGAGGCTGACATTGGTGCTCATTATGGAAGGACAGAGGCAAGTTACAGTGACATATCACCTCACACCTGCTAGGATGGCCATTACGGAAAAGCAAATACAAGCAAAACCAGAAAATAACCAGTGTTGGAGATAATACAAAGAAATTAAATTATAAGAGCCAGAGAACCAAGAAATCCACTGTGAGATTGTATCCGGGAGCAACAGGGAAGCTTCACCCATGATGCCACAACAATATAGCTGTCTAGACAAGACCTGAAGAAGCACACCAGCTACCCTAGATATACTAACATGGAAGGGGAAATCCCATGGCTTCCACCCATAGACAAAGAGCTGCAGTCAACTAAAGACTCCTGAAAGAGAAAGACTTAGTCTCCCTTGGGTGAGCCCCCTGATTGCTTATGCAGTACCATCTGGCAGCCCTGAAATCATAGACACATAGCAGCATTAAAGGGACTGAGCAGGTTGCATTTCTATATGTACATATGTATAGATTATAATGATAATAATCAAAGAAAATAAATTTTAAAAACAGGGCCATGAGTTTGAGAGGGAGTGACAGGAAGACGGGAGGTTTTGGAGGGAACTTTCAAAGGATTGGAGGAAGAAAGGGAAAGAGGTAAGTGATGTAAATATATTTTCACTAATTATTTAATGTAAAGGGGGAAAAAAGAAACTGGAACAGTTAGGAATATGTAGAAAGACCCTATCTCAAAAAAGAAAACAAAAACAAAACTACCATAAGACCCATTAATCCCACTTCTGAGTATTTTTCTGAAAGAATGAATAATATACCCTGTAGGTGTATACTTTTCACAACCTACTTCAACAAGGGTTCAACCCCTCCTCTAGCCCACTGCCCATCAGAGGTAGTAGAAAAGAAAGTTTATTAGGATACAGGGGAAGTGGACTCTTTAGAAATAGTTCTTAGGGACAATTCCAATCTTCATTGTTCTCAGTCCAGTCCACTAGCAGACATCACACACAAATCAGCAGCTGCAGTTCAATCCAGAAGAAACCTCTAGGCTCGCCAATTGGCCTGAGTCCAAAAAAGTGGCAAGAAGCCACAGGAATCTCATGAGAAGTTCTTTGGTGAGTTTCTCTCTATGAAGTCACCACAAGTGAAGCTCAGCAACACAATGTAAGGCAAACCAATACATGTGTATAGTCAGCAAAGACTAGCAAGGCAGAGCAAAGTGAACCAATACTGGAGCTCCCACTGTCTGTGGGGTCAGATTTATATTCCTTCTAAGCATCACAGGTCCTTTCACCTTATAACATTATTATAACCTAAGTGAGTCTCCAAAGAAAACAGAAATTTCACTACAACACTCTCATCATATATCTACACCCCTGAGTTGATGGCAGCATAGCTCACAATAGCCACCAGGTAGAAACAGACAAAATGTTCACTGACAGACAAGTGGACAAAGAAATCAGAACACAGATAACGTGGAATATTAGCCTTAAAAAGAGAGAAACCTATTAGATACCACAGCATAATCGAACCTTGAAAGACTTATGCTGAAGGAAATTAGCCAGTCCTTGGCAGGATTGAATTTGTCTGAGGCGTGAAAAAGGTCAAATTCGTCAAAACAGGTGGAGTGGTGCCTGCAGGAGGCTGAGGTAAGGAAACAGGAAGTTGATGTTTGGAGTATGTGGAATTCCAGGCAAGACGTCAACACTCTACAGATGTGTGAGCAGCAAGGTGCATGGTATTGAGCTGAACTCTTACCCATGGCGAAGGGGAGACCTTGGATGCTATGGCTCTCACAGTGGCGGGGTGACAAGCCAACATTCTTAAACAGAAAGCAACCTGTTGCAGCGGTGTGACCTTAACTGTCAATCTGACTGGATTTAGAATCATCCAGATGTCAGTGAGGCACAGCTCTGCATGTGTCTGAGGAAAGAGAAGATGGATTGATCCTGCCGTGAGAAGCCACATGGGAACTGAGATCACCATCTGCAGGTCCACACTGATATATCAGTTCAATCCCTTTTCCTTTTCTGAGGTTGAAACAGACATCGTTTTCCCTCTGAGCAAACAGAGCGAGGATAAGCTCTCCCCTGACACTAGAGATGTCATGCTTGACATCCAAAACCTGGTGGGGGAGCTGTAATGGCCCCCATTTTGCAGAGGCGACAGAGACAGAAGTGTTGGGTGACATGCCGCTATCCCACTATCAAAACATGATAGAGCAAGATCTGGATTATTTTTAATCTGGAAGGCGTATTTTAGGGAGGAGCAGTTGTTGGTTTTTATGTTGCTTCTTGAGGTGGTAACTCATGTAATCTAGGCTGGTCTGAAATTCACTTACCTAGCTAAGGCTGACCTTGAACTCCTGATT
Source organism: Rhynchomys soricoides (assembly GCA_019843965.1). Lineage (NCBI taxonomy): Eukaryota > Metazoa > Chordata > Mammalia > Rodentia > Muridae > Rhynchomys > Rhynchomys soricoides. The sequence continues at coordinate 16,334,173 of JADRCH010000031.1, read as the reverse complement.
CTTCTGCCTTCACCTCCCAAGTGCTAGGATAACAGGTGAGTGCCATCATGCCTGGCTGCAGAGCCAGTGTTTCAGTGACTTCCCATCCTGCCTCTCAAGGCCATGAAACACATATTCCCAGGAGCAGGGGATGAGAGGGTCAATGAGGTTGGGGAGAGAGCAGCATCAGGCAACAGCAGAAGCCATGAGAGTAAACACAATGTCTCAGGGAGAAACTGAAAACGCCATCAATGTTTCAAAGCAGACAGTAAGTGGGGCAGGGGGGGAGGGGGGAGGGGATGGGGCAGCCAGGGAGAGACAAGAAGTCCCCATGCAGAAGAGAGAGACCAGCTGTGTCCACACTAGCAGGATGCTCTGGCAACCAGGTATCCAGGAAGAGTCACAGGAGTCACACAGCAGGGTGCAGTGAGGACATGATGTGGGAAAAACTCGAATCCTATTTCAAGATATTTTCTTATGGGACCAGTTAGTGCAGGACTCTTGCATTTTAGGAATACAGGCTATAGAAAATGTTCTGTGGTGGGACAAAGACTGGAAGTCATAAGAACGGGTAAGAAATTATAATTACTTTGAAGTTATTTTGATATCTATTAAACTCTTACTGGAAGAAGATGTTTTTAAAATATGCTATTAGTCTATGTCGCTAACCACACGACACCACGGACTGGTTGAGTGATAAAGGGTGTGGGTGTATTGTGGTTCACGATTCAGGGGAGGTGATGGGATGCAGTAACTGAGCCTGGTGATGCCCTTCTTGTTGGCTCAGAGAAGTTAAGCAGCTTGGTAGAGTCGCACAGCTGACAAGCGGAGGAGGGCATTGAGCCTGAGTTGTGAACACCCACCCTCTGGCTGCAAAACGCTTGCCATCCTGCGGAAAACCAAGCCATCCGGTGGCAAGCCACGCGTGGACTCTGAACCCAGCAGTGGCGGTGGACGCCATCGAGGGGACTATGGTCTTGCAGCAGACATCGCTTCTCACTGGAGTGTAAGGCAATAAGGGGACCCCGGCCCGGGGCTGATCGAGACACCCCACCTGGGAATCCTACGGCGGGGAGAAGGGGGTTCTGACGCACGCTCCGCCGCAGGGGGGCGCCCCTGGCCGGCCGCTGCTTGGCGAGCGGTCCCCGCCACAGGGCGCGTCGCCTTCAAGAAGATGTCGCTGTCCGGCGGGGAGCGCCCTGCTTGGCGAGGGACTCGCCTGTCCTGGTTGCTATGCTGCAGCGCCCTGTTGTCCCCAGCCGCCGGCTACGTGATTGTGAGCTCGGTGTCCTGGGCTGTAACCAACGAGGTAGACGAGGAGCTGGACAGCGCGTCCACCGAGGAGGCGCTGCCCGCGCTGCTGGAGGACTCGAGCAGCATCTGGCAGCAGAGCTTCCCGGCCTCGGCGCACAAGGAGGACACGCACCTGCGGCCTCGGGGCTCCGCCCGCGCCAGGCCCGCACCGGCCGCGCGTGGCATGTTCTCCTACCGGCGGGAGAGCGGCTCATCCGAGGCATCCCCCGGCCCCAGGGTGTATGCCGGCACCGCCCGCTCCCTAGCCCACGCTAGCTCCTGGGGCTGTCTGGCCACGGTGTCCACCCACGAAAAGGTAAGCCAGAGGTCGGGACGCGGGGACGGTGCGCATCTCCCTTTCAGGACGCAGGGCGACTCGGGTTTCACAGGTTCCTAGATTGTAAATGCCCTGTGAATAACAGAACCGGAGTGTGCATGGGTCGGTCCATCCGGCTAAGTGCATGTGAGTGAGGAGGAAGGCGACACTGGGAAACAGTCTGGTGGTTAGTGACTGAATCCCTGTATTAAGATGGCCAAAGAGATGATCAGATAAACAGCGACAAGCTGGAAACCTGGAACGTAGACAGGATCGCCTTTGGAATCACAGATGAAGCGCATCCAGCTCCTGCAGGCTCCAACAGTCCTGCAGACAGACTCTGGCACCGCCTCCCACACCAAGTGGGTGTGGACGAACACCATCCACACACCAGTAGACATTTACACTTAAAAAAAAAAAATGAAACTCAGATTTTTTAAAAAGACGACTTAGGCAAAGGGTAACAGCTGGAGAAGCTGTTTCGGCTGCAATTCGTCTCTTTCGGTCCACAAACTGTATTCACATTTTAACCTGCTTCCATCCGGAATGACATGGAGAGGTGCTGAGGCTCATATTCCATAAGAATAGCCTCCAGAAAGCTTCTAGTCCTGTCTGGTAAACAGAGATGTGCTCCTAGCTCCAGTTTAATCTGTGCACAGGAGGGCTAATATATCACACTGTGTGGGAGTCGGGTTCTTGCCCAGCTCTGGGTCTCACTAACCCCAGCTCGGCTAAAACGTCCCACTTTCCCATCTATAAAATTAAGAAATTCGGTGGACAGAGCTTGAAAGTTCTTTTTTTTTCTTTTTCTTAAAAAACTTATCTAATGACAACTTTATCCTAATAATAGCAATGATCTTGTCGTCTTTCTACGTCAGAATCTAAGCCGGTTCTGTATCCCCAGGGTTCAAATCATATACATATACCTTAATAGAATACAGACTTTAAATATGAAGCTAATCTTGGTTTACAACAAATCATTTCAGACCATTAAAAATCTACTGCCTGAAGCTAGGGAAGTGGCTCGGCTGCAGAATGATTGAGAATCTGTTATTTAACCTCCAGAACCCGGGTTCTTTTGATTGCTCATTGTTTTCTTGTTTAAAGTGCCAAGCAGGGTGATGTTAATTTGTATCACAGTGCTGAGTCAGTTGAGACAGGTGGATCTCTAGGGCTAGCTGGCAAGCTAGCCTAGCCTACTTCAGGAGTCCCAGGCCAGTGAAAGACTCTTTTCTAAAAAAAACAACAGTTCTGGATCCTGAGGAAAGACAGCAGGACTCCAGGACATTAACCTCTGACCTCCACGAATACACACTATGCACAAGCACCACACACTCAGGCACACACGAAACAAAGCCTAGTGCCAATCAGGCTTGGTGGCCCGTGCCTACAGTCCCAGCCCTAACACAGCTGGCAGGAGAATTGTGAGTTCAGAGCCAACCCTCGATACATATCCAAGCCCTGCCTCACAGAAACAGGTGTAGCCCTACAAGATAAAGCATCCACAGTCCATGGTTGAAGCTGTTTGGACCTCCCGAAGCTCTTTTGTTGGCTTCCTTTGGCCTTCCCCTTCCAGGGTTGACTTTGAATCCAAACAGTAAATTCAGAGAACACTTGCATGAGCTGCTGAGTGGTTCATGATAGCCTGGAAATAGAATCTGTGGGTGATGTAATGTTACCATTTGGAGAATTCCTTAATTTTTCATGTTTCTAAATTACTGAAGCCCTTCCTTTCAGAATCTTGCCCACCATGGCAGGTGCTTGGAACACAATGATGGCTTCACTAACAGGAGCGTTCTTTGTAAGGGACAAAGCAGGGGTGGCAGCGTTTGGGGAAAGCTAAGACAAACGCTTTTGTTCAACCTCACATAGGCATGGCATGGGGCCATTCCTCATCCACAAGCTGAGCACAGGCAAAGATCAGTATATCACACTTAGGTGACTTCCATTTATGCTAAGATGATATCAAACGCATCAATTTCCCACAATTTGTTCAGTTATAGAAGAAAAGTTTTTGATCATAATATACAACTGATAGATGAAGAAAGGTTGCCCCAATTTAGACGTTCTTGTCATCCAAAGACCAAGGAGTTTGTTAAAATTAATTAAATTCTTTTTTTTTTAATTTTTGATACTTTATTTACATTTCAAATGTTTTCCCCTTTCCAGGTCTCCCCTTTGGAAACCCCCTATCCCATCCTCCCCACCCCCTGCCTCTATGAGGGAGCTCCCCCACCCATCCATCCAGTCCTGTCTTCTCTCCCTGGCATTCCCCTATACTGGGGCAACTAACACTCACAGACCCAAGGGCCTCTCCTCCCACTGATGGCCAACAAGTGGCCACGTATGTGACCAGCACCATGGGTACCTCCATGTGCATTCTTTGGTTGGTGGTCCAGTCTCTGGAAGCACAGGGAGCCTGACCAGTTGACACTGTTGCTCCCTCCATGGGGCTGCAAATCCCCTCAGCTCCTTCAGTCCCTTCTCCAACTCTTCCACCTGGGACCCCAAGCTCAATCCAGCGGTTGCTGTGAATTGAATCATGGGTGTTCCAAACTTTTGGGCTAATATCCGCTTATCAGTGAGTACATACCTTGTTTGTTCTTTTGTGACTGAGTTACCTCACTCAGGATGATATTTTCAAGTTCCATCCATTTGCCTTCGAATTTCATGAAGTCATTGTTTTTAATAGCTGAGTAATATTCCATTGTGTAAATGTACCACATTTTCTGTATCCATTCCTCTGTTGAGGGACATCTGGATTGTTTTTAGCTTCTGACTATTTTATAAATATGGCCTCTATGAACATAGTGGAGCATGTGGACTTATTACATGCTGGAGCATCTTCTGGGTATATGCCCAAGAGTGGAATAGCTGGGTCCTCAGGTAGTATTATGTCCAATTTTCTGAGAGTCCACCAAACTGATTTCCAGAGAGGTTGTATCAGCTTGCATTCCCACCAGCAGTGGAGGAGTGTTCCTCTTTCTCCACATCCTCGCCAACATCTGCTGTCACCTGAGTTTTTGATCTTAGCCATTCTGACTGGTGTGAGGTGGAATCTCAGGGTTCTTTTGATTTGCATTTCCCTGATGACTGAGGATGTTGAACATTTCTTTAGGTGCTTCTCAGCCCTTTGAGTTTCCTCAGTTGAGAATTCTCTGTTTAACTCTGTTCCCCATTTTTTGATAGGGTTATTTGGTTCTCTGGAGTCTAATTTCTTGAGTTCTTTGTATATATTGGATTTTAGCCCTCTATTGGATGTAGGATTGGTAAAGATCTTTTCCCAATCTGTTGGGAAACACTATTGACACTGTCCTTTGCCTTACAGAAGCTTTGTAGTTTCATGAAGTCCCATTTGTCAATTCTTGATCTTAGAGCATAAGCCATTGGTGTTCTGTTCAGGAACTTTTCCCCTGTGCCCATGTGTTCGAGACTTTTCCCCCACTTTCTCTTCTATTAGATTTAGTGTATCTGGTTTTGTGTGAAGGTCCTTAATCCACTTGGACTTGAGCTTTGTACAGGGAGATAGGAATGGATCAATTTGCATTCTTCTACATGTAGACCGTCAGTTGAGCCAACACCATTTGTTAAAAATGCTGCCTTTTTTTCCACTGGATGGTTTTAGCTCCTTTGTCGAAGATCAAGTGACCGTAGGTGTGTGGGTTCATTTCTGGGTCTTCAATTCTATTCCATTGATCTACCTGCCTGTCACTGTACCAATACCATGCAGTTTTTATCACTACTGCTCTGTAGTACAGCTTGAGGTTAGGGATGCTGATTCCCCCAGAAGTTCTTTTATTGTTGAGAATAGTTTTTGCTATCCTGGAATTTTTTGTTTTTCCAAATGAATTAGAGAATTGCTCTTTCTAAGTCTATGAAGAATTGAGTTGGAATTTTGATGGGGATTGCATTGAATCTGTAGATTGCTTTCGGCAAGATGTCAATTTTTACTATATTAATCCTGCCAATCCACAAGCATGGGAGATCTTTCCATCTTCTGAGGTCTTCTTCGATTTCTTTCTTCAGAGACTTGAAGTTCTTGTCATACAGATCTTTCACTTGTTTGGTTAGAGTCACACCAAGATACTTTATATTGTTTGTGATTATTGTGAAGGATGTCATTTCCTTAATTTCTTTCTCAGCCTGTTTATCCTTCAAGTATAGGAAGGCTACTGATTTGTTTGAATTAATTTTATATCCGGCCACTTTGCTGAAGTTGTTTATCAACTGTAGCAGTTCTCTGGTGGAATTTTTCAGGTCACTTAAGTATACCATCATATCATATGCAAATAGTGATATTTTGATTTCTTCCTTTCCAATTTGTATCCCTTTGACCTCCTTTTGTTGTCTAATTGCTCTAGCTAGAACTTCAAGTACTATAATGAATAGATAGGGAGAGAGAGGACAGCCTTGTCTAGTCCCTGATTTTAGTGAGAATGCTTCAAGTTTCTCTCCGTTTAGTTTGATGTTGACTACTGGTTTGCTGTATTTGTGTACAAGCTGGTTTGCTTTCACTGTGTTTAGGTATGGTCCTTGAATTCCTGATCTTTCCAAGACTTGTATCATAAAGGGATGTTGAATTTTGTCAAATGCTTTTTCAGCATCTAATGAAATGACCATGTGGTTTTTTTCTTTGAGTTTGTTTAGGTAGTAGATTACATTGATGGATTTCCAGGTATTGAACCATCCCTGCATCCTTGGGATGAATCCTACTTGATCATGATGAATGATCATTTTGATGTGTTCTTGGATTCAGTTTGCAAGAATTTTATTGAGTATTTTTGCATCGATATTCATAAGGGAAATTGGTCTGAAGTCTTCTTTCTTTGTTGGGTCTTTGTGAGGTTTTGGTATCAGTGTAACTGTGGCCTCATAGAATGTATTGGGTAGTGTTCCTTCTGGTTCTATTTTGTGGAATACTTTGAAGAGTATTGGTTTTAGGTCTTCTTTGAAGGTCCAATAGAATTCTGCACTAAACCCATCTGGTTCTGGGCTTTTTTTGGTTGGGAGACTTTTAATGACTTCTTCTATTTCTTTAGGGGTTATGGGACTGTTTAGATGGTTTATCTGATCCTGACTTAACTTTGGTATTTGGTATCTGTCTAGAAAATTGTTCATTTCATCCAGATTTTCCAATTTTGTTGAGTATAGGCTTTTGTAGTAGGATCTGATGTTTTTTTAATCTTCTCAGATTCTGTGGTTATATCTCCCTTTTCATTTCTGATTTTGCTAATTTGGATACTCTGCTTAGTCTGGCTAAGTGTTTATCTATCTTGTTGATTTCCTCAAAGAACCAGCTCCTAGTTTTGTTGATTCTTTGTATAGTTCTTTTTGTTTCTACTTGGTTGATTTCTACCCTGAGTTTGATTATTTCTTGCCTTCTACTCCTCTTGTGTATATTAGCTTCTTTTTGTTCTAGAGCTTTCAGGTGTGCTGTTAAGCTGCTAATATATGCTCTCTCCAGTTTCTTTTTGGAGGCACTGAGGGCTATGAGTTTTCCCTTAACACTGCTTTCATTGTGTCCCGTAGGTTTGGGTATGTTGTACTTTCATTTTCATTAAATTCTTTCATTTTCATGAAATTCATTTCATTTTCATTTTCATTAGTCTGTAATTTCTTTCTTTCTTCTTTGACCAAATTATCATTGAGTAGAGCATTGTTTAGCTTCTATGTGTATGTGGGCTTTCTGTTGTTGTTGTTGCCATTGAAGACCAGCCTAAATCCATAGTGCTCTGATAGGAGGCATGGGATTGTTTCAATCTTCTTATATCTGTTGAGATTTGTTTTGTGACCAATTACATGGTCAATTTTGGAGAAAGTACCATGAGGTGCTGAGAAGAAGGTATATTCTTTTGATTCAGGATGAAATATTATATAGATATCTGTTAAATCCATTTGGTCCATAACCTCTGTTAGTTTCACTGTGTCTCTGTTTAGTTTGTGTTTCCAAGATCTGTCTATTGATGAGAGTGAGGTGTTGAAGTCTCCCACTATCATTGTGTGAGGTGCAATGTGTGCTTTGAGCTTTAGTAAAGTTTCTTTTATGAATGTGGGTGCCCTTGCATTAGGAGCATAGATGTTCAGAATTGAGAGTTCTTCTTGGTAGATTTTTCCTTTGATGAGTATGAAGTGTCCTTCCTTATCTTTTTTGATGACTTCTGGTTGAAAGTTGATTTTATCTGATATTAGAATGGCTACTCCAGCCTGTTTCTTGGGACCATTTGCCTGGAAAATTGTTTTCCAGCCTTTTACTCTGAGGTAGTGTTTGTCTTTAACACTGAGGTGCATTTCTTATATGAAGCAAAATGCTGGGTCCTGTTTATGTATCCAATCTGTTAGCCTATGCCTTTTTATTGGGGAATTGAGTCCATTGATGTTAAGAGATATTAAGGAATAGTGATTGTTGCTTCCTGTTAACATCAAAAATAACATTTTGATAAAAATAACATCAAAAATGTTATTTTTATGCTTGTGTGGCTATCTTCTTTTGGGTTTGTTGAGAGATTACTTTCTTGCTTTTTCTAAGGTGCAGTTTCCCTCCTTGTGTTGGCATTTTCCATCTATTATCCTTTGTAGGGCTGGGTTTGTGGAAAGATATTGTGAAAATTTGGTTTTGTCATGGAATATCTTGGTTTCCCCATCTATGGTAATTGAGAGTTTTGCTGGGTATAGCAACCTGGGCTGGCACTTATGTTCTCTTAGGGTCTGTATGAGATTTGTCCAGGACTTTCTAGCTTTCATAGTTTCTGGTGAGAAGTCTGGTGTAATTCTGATAGGTCTGCCTTTATGTGTTACTTGACCTTTTTCCCTTACTGCTTTTAATATTGTTTCCTTGTTTTGTGGGTTTGGTGTTTTGACTATAATGTGACAGGAGGAATTTCTTTTCTGGTCCAATCTATTTAGAGTTCTGTAGGCTTCTTGAATGTTTATGTTCATCTCTCTCTTTAGGTTAGGGAAGTTTTCTTCTATAATTTTGTTGAAGATATTTACTGGTCCTTCAAGTTGGGAATCTTCACTCTCTTCTATACCTATTATCCTTAAGATTGGTCTTCTCATTGTGTCCTGGATTTCCTGGATGTTTTGGGTTAGGAGCTTTTTGTATTTTGCATTTTCTTTGACTGTTGTGTCCATGTTTTCTATGGTATCTTCTGCACCTGAGATTCTCTCTTCTATCTCTTGTATTCTGTTGGTGATGCTGCATCTATGACTCCTGATCTCTTTCCTAGGGTTTCTATCTCCAGGGTTGTCTCCCTTTGTGATTTCTTTATTGTTTCTATTTCCATTTTTTTAGATCTTGGATGGTTTTGTTCATTTTCTTCACCTGTTTGATTGTATTTTCCTGTATTTCTTTTTTAGGGGCTTCTAGCTGTTTACCTGTGTTCTCTTGTATTTCTTTAAGGGAATTATTTATTTCCTTCTTAAAGTCTTCTATCATCATCCTGAGAAGTGATTTTAAATCTTCCTTTTCTGGTGTGTTGTGGTATCCGGGGCTTGCTGTGGTGGAGAACTGGGTTTTGATGATGCCAAGTTGCCTTGGTTTCTGTTCCTTATGTTCTTGCCCTTGCCTTTCACCATCTGGTTATCTCTGGTGTTAGCTGGTCTCATTCTCTCTGACTGTGGCTTGTCCCTCCTGCAAGCCTCGGTGTCAGTACTCCTTGGAGATCAGCTCTCTCTGAGAGCAATTTGGGTTTGGAGAGCTGTGGTACAGGGTCAGCTCTGGGGTGCAGACAGGAACCAGAAGGATCCTGTCCCCAGCTGTTCCTTGGTTCCTGTGTCCTGATGGCTCTTCAAGGGTCCCTCTTGATCCAGTAATTTGAACAGAAGTGATGGTCTTGCCTGTGCTCAAAGGTGTGTCTACACTCCTGGGAGACCAGCTCTCTCTTGGCACTATTTGAGTATGGAGCCCTGTGTCACTGGATCAGCTCTCCAGCTGCAGAAGGAAACCAGGAGGTCACTCCTCAGTCCCTGTGTCCTGAGGGTTCTGGGCGGGTCCCTCTGAGCAGAGGTGCTGGCCTTACCCCCTCCACACACAGACTTGTCCACACTCTTGGGAGGGTAGCTCCTTCCCTGCGCTATTTGGATATGGAGCCATGTTATCCCCCAAAGTTTAAAAAGAATGCAGGGGATGAGGAATGCAGTGGTTATTTAAGAGGAGCTTGTGGGAAAGGCAGAGCACTGTCTTCTTCCCCATGAGCCTTGTAGTCCTCTCCCTTCAATAAAATGACTGCATTCGCTGTGTGAAGTCAGTGCCCAGAATAACCCTTTAGCTTCCAGACAGAATGTACTTCCCTGCCCGGGCAACCCCCAGAGAAATTCTGAGAGCACCACTGGTTTGAATTGCATAGATTGGGAACACGGAGCCTACATATTCTTTCTCCCTGTGAAATCCACTGCTGCATGCAAGCGGTCCAGGCAAGGCCCCAGTGGGGAACACCAGGTTAGCTCCCAGCTTGTAACTCTGCCACCACAAAGCCATTTTGTTTTGTTACTGTTGTTAGATCCAAGGACTGCCCTTTGGGAGCTGCCTGGCCATCAGCGATGGCCCCGTCCACAACAGCACAGGGATCCCCTTCTTCTACATGACAGCCAAGGACCCTGCGGTGGCTGACCTGGTGAAGAACCCCATAGCTTCGCTGATGCTGCCGGAGTCTGAAGGAGAGTTTTGCAGGTAGAGGAGGGAGGGTTTGTTCTTATGGGTTAGGGGCAGAGGTGGAAAGTGTAGGCCGTTAGATGTAAATTGACATCCTTCTTCTTCCAGTTCTTCTGCAGACCAAGGGATGTGATTTGGAGCAAGCTACCTCACAAGTATTCATTTGTAAAATGGGAGGATTTGTGAGGTCTGACTTTCACTGGGGTGATGTATCCAGTGAGCCTGTTATAAATAGAAACCATTGTCCATTGGAATGTGTGGGCTACCCTTAGCCTACCACGCACTCTCCTCAGCCTGGCCCACCTTAGCTTTCCTCAGCGTGCCAGCATTGATCTCAGGTGGAGCAAGCCTTCTAACAAAAAGCTTAACTGCTGATAGGAGTTTGACAGTGTACTTCGTTGAATCCTGAACTCAAAGGGAAAACACAGAGGCCTTTTCTGTACCCACAGCCTAGAAAAAGAGCAAATTTCATAGTGCACAGTTTGTTGAACATATATCACGTTGAAACTGGCATAAAGATGAAAACTCAGAAGCTGAACAAGTTGGTATTCATAATCATTTCTACCCTACAAAGTGTTTATGAGCCTTGGACATGAGTGCCTTCTGTGAGGCAAAATGTTTTTGAGACTGGTTTTAATGGAGCCCAGGCTGGCCTTGAACTTAATCTGTAGCCAAGGATGTACCACATTGGTTAATGCAGCACTGGAGGATTGAACCCAGGGTCTGATGGATACTGGATGAGCACTCTACCGTCTAAGCCATGTCCCCAGGCCAAGGTGCCACATCTGACATCCAGGGAGGCACACTGGGAGGGGCTGGAAAGAGACCCAGTAGTTTGTCTCCCTGGGATGTTCAGGCTGGAGCCAATTTTTTTTCAATCCATTTTAGTCCCTCCCCCTCCCCCCAAGGGATGCTTGTGATACAAGCAACATCCTTTAACACAATTTCTCAAAAACTCTCTAGAAGAAAAGACTTCTGAAGACATTTTAAGCAAAAAAACCCAGAGCATCCATTCATTCAGATTCTGTCATCCAAATTCAAGATGCAAACCCCCAAATCACTTGCTGTCAGGGAGACACTGCACTAAGCTCCTGTGGCAGTCCTCTCCCCGTTCCAGAGATTAACGATCATCACAGGGTGGCCTGGAGGGAAGGGTAGAATATGCCTGGGTATCTACCATCTCATCTCCAAACATAGATGATTGAGAGCAGGGACTGGCTTCCTCCTACCTCTGAAGCTCTGCTCTCTACGCATAGCATAGAAAGCAACCAGCCATCCTGTTTGTTCTTGTGGAGACCAATTACAGCAATAACAGGGTACCAAATGCATCCTGGGAAAGGCCTTGCCATCCCCTCTCCCACCATGTATCTTCAGCAGTGAGAGACTCAAACTGCAGAACTTCTGCTGTTCCCCACCAGGTTATGGCTGGAAACCAGGGAAATAGCATTCCTTTGTCATGGAATAGTCTCCCTGTTCTTAGCAAGCTCACTGCTACTAGAGATTTATTCCCAGGAGAATTTCCTAAGTTCCGTGTCCTAAAAACAGTCATGCTAGAATGTGTTGCTCCCAGAACCCAGAATGTACCTGCTCTGGAAGACAAGCCACAGGGTTCAGTCCCAGGAGGAATGTACAGCCACACTTGGCTGTACAAGATTTGCCTACCAGCAGGCCTCAGGCAGATGGTCGTGTGCAGGGACTGAAAATCAGAGCATTGAGGAAGCAATCTCCACAGAGGCTGGAAGAAGGCAATGTCTCAGAGTGGCTTTCTCTAGCCACTTGCACTTACCTGCATACTTTAGACTCTGCGTGTGTGTGTGTGTGTGTGTGTGTGTGTGTGTTGTCTGTCTGTGTCTCTGTGTCTGTGTGTATATGTGTCTGTGTGTATTTGTGTATCTCTGTGTATGTGTCTCTGTGTATGTCTGTGTGTGTATGTGTGTGTGCATTAGTTTACGTGTGT
>JADRCH010000031.1:16303038-16321968 GCA_019843965.1 Rhynchomys soricoides | reverse complement strand
GCCTATCTGTGTATATGTGTGTCTTTCTGTGTATGTGTATGTCTGTGCATGTGCGTGTGTGTCTCTGTGTGTCTGTGTGTATGTGTGCATGTGCACAAACATTTGTGAACCATGCTGAGTAAGAAATGAGACAGCATTTGACCAGAAGTGATGTCTTCAGGGTTAAGGGCACACTTCTATCCCCTACCAATGCGCAGAAACAGCCATACCCACTGGCCCTTGTGTCTAGAATCTCCTCATGGAACTGTTCCCCAGAACTGCTGATCCCTAGCACTACTTAAACTATTGAAGTGTTGAAACATGATATAAATTAAGTTTGCCTTAGCAAGGGTCACACTTCCAAGCAGATGTTCTGAAATGAGGCTATACCTTCCTATGAATGATGTAAGCCCAGATGTGAGGTTCACATTCAGAGCTCCTGAAATCTAGAATGTTAGAAACATTGAGTACAGGACTTAATAAGTCAAAGCCTGCATCAAAAGATAGACAAGTGCCAGAACCCCCAGATAAGCAGGGAGCTCCTTAGGGCCAGCTGACCGGAGAGAGACATCTGGTAGAAGCTGTTACCAGAATTACATCCCAGACAAGAACCTTGTTGAATTTAGAAAGACCACACAAGGACTCCTGCCTGTTCCCAGGACCTGGAGATATCACTGTTGAGACCAGGGAAGGGGATTCATAAACCTTCAGTTGTCGTGATAGTGAAGATCATAAAGGGACCGTCACTTGTGTTCTGAGACACAAGCCTCACCTGTGAAGAAGCATCCTGTGGACTGAACCTTGTAGCCACCCTGTTTGCCCATTTGGCGTGTGCTCTGCTCATTGTCCTCTGTGGCTATGTGCAGTGGGAGAGTGGAGACATCCCAGGGTCCCCTCAGGCCTAGATGAGCCATCAGAAGAGGGACCACAAGCCAAGTTCGGAAGGGGAGGGAAGGCTGGTTCTGAAACCATCTCCTGTGGCTCCTTGGACATCCTCAGCTGTGCAGTTCTTTGGCTGCTGGCCTACCTATGTTTTTATCAGGGTACACCCTGACTCCCACAGGCTTGGTGCCAGCACAGTTTGGTGAGCCCTGTCTTCACCAATGGGACACACAAGCCAAGAGAAGAAGGTCATCAGCAAACATCACTAAGCATAAGAAGGATGCATGTTTGGGACTATCACAAGAGCAGAGTGAACAGGTCACTGTACGTTCAGAACTTTGATAAAGCTGCACTGGAAATGCATGTGCTTATTAAGCAGAGGATGGAAAGATAAATTGGTAACTCCATGTGGCTGTCACAACAGACCCGAGGCTTGATGGTTTGTAAAGAAAAAAGGGTTTTGTTTCACACTTCTAGAGACTCACGGTATAGTGTTAGTGTGTGCTCATCTCTGTGAGGACCACCCGGCTTCATCACCCCAGAGCAACTGGCAGGTGCAGGGGAAAGATTAAACTAGCAGATCAGGAAGCAAGCAGGGATCAGGCATGCTCTTTTGTAAAATGAATGATATATTCTAGCTAGCCGTATACAAGACACACAGTCCTGGTATTTTATTTACAAGCTGTAAGCCTAGATTGGGCAGGTTTGGGGCTATTTTACCTTACATCCCGGCCCCTTGTTACGTGCTGTTTCTCCTGGCCACAAGCTCCTGGTCCATCTCCTCCGACGGAGGCTACTTCCCCTCCTCCTGTCCTTCCTCCCCTTGCCTTGTGACCCCAGCCAGGTAACTAAAAACCCGCCTACCTCTATCTACTGCCCAAACCACAGGCTTTAGCCTCTTCACCAATTAGCTTGGAGGCAAGGTTACATAACATCACTTGGTGTATGAGAGGATCTGTCTTTTCATCAACATCAGGAACAGCCAGATCTTGGGGGATGTATTTAGCATCTGAATACATAGCACCATCAGACCAACCCCAACACTTTTTTAAAATTAAAAAAAAAAAAAAAAAAAAAAAAGCACTCCCAATATAACTAGAGCACTGAGAGATTAGCACTGACCCTTTCTAAGGGTGATTAGCACTGACCCTTTCTTTTTTTCAATTTTTTTTTTCAATTTTTTTTTTTTTTCTGTTTTTTCGAGACAGGGTTTTTCTGTGTAGCCCTGGCTGTCCTGGAACTCACTCTGTAGACCAGGCTGGCCTCGAACTCAGAAATCCGACTGCCTGTGCCTCCCAAGTGTGCCACCACTGCCCGGCAGCATTGACCTTTTCTAAGGGTGGTTAGCCTTGACCCTTTCTAAGGGTGGTTAGCCTTGACCCTTGCTAAGGGTGGTACCCCATGACCTAATGCCCTTGCACCAAATCCCACCTCCTTTTTTTTTCATTTCTTCCCGTATTTTATTTATTTGTGTTTAGAAGTTGCAGTTTTAGTACTCTTAATAGAAAATACATAACAAAGGATTCCTAAAAGTGAAAAAAATAATGATAATGCTGGAAAAGTTGGCTTCGTTAACATATTTACACACTTTGACTTAATACACACTCCTCTGGAAATCACTTATGACATTTTTACAGGCTTTATCACCCCAAGTCTCTGAATAGTGAGCACTTCAGCTCTTTACTATCTGAAGGGAGGCCTACAAGCCCTGCCTCCTCGTCACTCTGAGACACCACTGGCTTATGGCTCCTCTCCGTCCCCTAAGGACAGCTCTGCCTTCAGCAGCTTCAAAATTATGTTTCGGATTTCTTCTCTTTGTGTTTTCATTCTGGGGGGGAGGGAACCAGTTCAGCAAATTCACAGGGAGCTCAAAATGTAGTGTCGGATTCTCAAAAACAGTCTGTACACTCTGCAGGGCACACACACCGCGGTCACTGAAGTTGTTGGGCTGTGGAACCTTGGGTTGGACCCTCTCATGACATCCTTGGCACGGCTGCTTTCGCTTCCTCTTTTAACCTCCTAGTCCGCTTGTAAACTCAGAACTTTGACAGCATTTGACGGAGAAGGACCTCTGAGTGAGTCCATAAGTAGGGCACAAGGTTGTTTACAGACAGTAGGCTTCAAACGCCACTGTCCTATTTCTGAGTCGTAGTTCTCATCAGCGAGGAGTCGTCATTGCTGCTATCGTCCGGGCCATCCTGATCTCCTGAGAAGTCAATGAGGTCAACTTCCAGCAGTTTCCCACCCTCTGCTGACTGATCACTGCAGTTTAGTCTGATTTTGGTTAAGGCATCTGAACGCTGTGCAGATCTGAAGCATTCACCCTGGAGGCCATTCTCACCTTGAGTTCTATCAGAAATGTCCTGGCACGCAGAGTCTTCGATACTTGGTTCTTCATTTTCACTGATAGCATGCAAATCCCACCTCTTAAAGACTCTGCTCTCTCTATATAGCCTCTCTGGGACCACGCACATGAGCCTTTGGAGACCGGTTCAAACCACAGCAAACCACAGCAAACCATTAGATCCTCTCAGATATCCAACTTGTCTCTGAGAACGTTCACTACATTCAACCACAGCTCTCTTGATCTCGAGATACTGGCAGCTCAGATCCTGCCATCCCTCTGCTAAACTCTTCCATGAGACAAATCAGCAGAACCCTCCCGGGCCCTGAATGGCCAGGCATTCGCTCCTTCTCGGAACAGATCACGATGCCTGCTGCTTAGCTTTGCCAACTCTCTTAATATTTTATTTATATCCAGCTTTATCAAATTAAAAGTCTGACCTGAAGGCTCTTTGTGATCAAAGCTCGAAGAAGTACTTTGGTAGGTAACTACAAAACACTTTCCACTTAGTTCCCCCCCCCCCCCCCGTATCATTCAAAATGGTATTCTGGTCCATTAGCTGGCTGTGTATTAAAAGGTTCCATCCAGGGGCTGGAGAGATGGCTCGGCAGCTAATGGTGCCTACTGCTCTCGAAGAAGACCTGAGTTTGGTTCCCAGCCCCACAGTGGGCAGTTCTGTAACACCTAGCCCTGTGGCAGGCAGTTCACAGCCATCTGTAACACCAGCTTCAGGGGATCACGATGTTCTCTTCCAGCCTTCACGGGTACCTGTGTACATATGGTATACACTCACACATAGAAATAAAATTATTTTTTGTAAAAGTTAAATCCAAGTGGAAACGGGTGAAGGAGATTGAGGATCCAGGTTCCAGAGACTCAGGAAATGTAACCATGAAGAAAACATTGCTCATGGTATTTGTTTAATTAAAGGAGGGAGAAGCTGGTGTCTTGGGAAATAAAACGCATACTCCTTCCTGCCTGTGAGGCAGATTTTCAATGGTCCAGGAGTCTTGTTATCGTTAGATTTACTGTTTTGGTTACATGTATGTATATGAGAGTATGTGTACATATGTGTGTGTAGGTGCACGTGCCTAACCGTGTGAAGGCCAGGAGAGGGTGACAGATCCCTCGGAGAGAGCATTACAGTGACCATGGGACATCTGCTTGTTACTGGGGTGCTGGCATCCAAACTTCAGCTCTCACACCCATGCCCTGACTGTCATCTCCATCCTCCATCCTGACCAAGAGTTTTTAAATGAATTTCTAAAATGAACCTGTGCTGTGCCACCTCACCTAGTCAGATGTTTTACTGATTTGTTGTGGTTGTGGTTGTGGTTGTTTCTCTACTGCTTAACGTCCTAGTAAAGTTACTAAAGGTTAGTGGGGTGAAATTGTCCTGGCCAGAGCATATTGATTTAAGTGCCTCACCTCCTCTTCAAAGGTGACATCCAGGGCTGGAGAGATGGCTCGGTGGTTAAGAGTACAGACTGCTCTTGCAGGATTGATCCTCAGCGCCAACATGGCAGCTCGCAAGTGTGTGTAGCTCCAGTCCCAAGGATTCAGAGGCCCTCTACTGGCCTCTTCAGGCATTGCATGCATGTGGTACACATACATGCAGGCAAAAACGTACATCTAAAAAGCAGCACTAGATTGGTCATTTTGATACATGATGCATCCTTGTGGCCAAGAAAATTGCTGCTGGGATAGAATTAAATATTCAGGCTTTCCTGGGCATGTAGGAGAATGTGGGGGTCGAATCTGAGGGGCCTTTGAGTCTGTGGTTGAGTAGGCTTTGCAGTAGTGAATCCTGGGTGAGAACAGTCACCTAGGATGCTGTGTATCGTACAGCAGGACAGCCCATCTGTGAGGGCTTCATCCACAGGCTCAATCAACTATAGGGGGATGTCTACACAGAGCATAACCTGCTGTTTGCTAGCTTTTACCCCCTGAACAGCGATTCTTTGCACAGTATATCAAATAGGTTTTATTAAAAAATAATAAAGCCCGAGATGATTTAAAGTCTGTGGGGGAGCGTGGGATGATATGCAGATGTTACTACTAACATACTTGTATTTTAGTAAGCCATCGAGATAGCTTAGTAGATACGATGCTTGCGGCCAAGACTTAAAACCTAAGGTTGATCCCTGGGGGTCACACAGCATGGAGAGCTGGTTCCCCAAGCTGTCCTCTTACACCCACACATGTGCTGTAACATGTGCATACTGTACATGCTACATAAATAAAGTAGAATATAATAAGTTTTACCTTATAGAGGGCGTTAGGCCCCTGCAGATTTTGGCATCCAAGGTGCATCCTGAATAAAATTCCGCCGGGATATTCCAAGAGATAACTTTGTGTATATTCTACCAAGGTTGTAAATTAGAAAGTAGAAGCTCCCAAACCTTGAGAGAGTTCCTGTCAATTACTTGGAGGGCAGAGACAAAAGAGACTTGTTGATGTTATTGATGACAGCCTTATCCCTCCCTTAGCCCACCTTAGGAGGTATATGGGCATGAAGTCTGAAGGTGCTCTATTGTGAGCCTGGCGTTTCTGGAAGATGAAGACATTCGTGAGTCTAAAATTCATCTCTAGTGCTGCCAAGAAAGACCTGTGAATACCATAATTTAGCCCATACAGTAACTCAAGTCCGTTCTAAATTGAAATTAAAGTGAGAGTCTAGCAAAAAGAAGAAATAGTGAATGAGTTCATGTACAGGTGGAATCTAAGGAAGTTGAACTCACAGAAGCAAAAAATAGACTATGCTTCCCTAGAGCCAGGGAAGAGGGGGGTGAGGCACAGACACTCCTGCACAGGAAGAGAGTTTGGGGTTCAAACACTCAGCATGGATCAGCACACACACGCTAACAAGTTGATTGTGGCAATCATCACACCGTGCATGCACACAGTGAGTGGTTGAACTGCATACCTTCAGTGCGCTCCGTCTCTATTTGATAATTAAATATTCGAAATGGAAAGGATTCAGTCTGAGGAACAGCAAGGGAGGAGGGTTCTCTACTTGTCAGCCATCACAGCCCACATGTGTGTCTTTATTAATAATCATTAGTTTATTTCAAGCACTTTATTTAATTAGTCTATTTACATTTGGGTGCTGTGGTTTCTTCATTTAATTAATTAAATGAATTAAGGCTGGGAATCTATTTCCCAGCCCAGGTTAAGGTGGTAAATTGAAAAAGACTCAATCTTAAAGAGACCCTGGCAACCAGCAGTCCTTCCTGCCTCCCCCTGTCCAGTCAGCACATACAAGCACATAGGCATGGGCAGGTGCCCAACCCCCAAGGGAACTTACACTCTGACACTAGACTTGGCTGTGTGAAACCCTTATCGGTGATGACTGTCAATTACAGCAACTCAGAAGCAAAAGTTCTGTTGTAGCATCTCCCTTTCTGTAGTATGTAGACTTGGACCGCAGCCTTCAGCACTGTATCTTATTAATGAGCAGGCTAGCAAACCCTCTGAAACAGGAAGGGTCTTTTATTGATTTACGTTCTTCTGGATGGTGATGGGTCAGTTTTCATTTTGATGACTGGGATATGCACAGAACCAAAAGAGTTAATACATGCTTTTCTTGAAGTCAAAACAAATTGAAGGGAGATTGGACAAAGGCTCAGAGGTCTTGACTTGATTATAAACAGGGTTTCAGAGGTGTTTCTCCTCTTCCCCAAAAGGCTTTTGATTTAAAAAAAAAAAGAGGGGGGGGATATCACCCATGCTACCATGGCTCAGAGCCCCCTCAATCCTTACTGAGCAGAAACAACTGAGTAAGTAGGTGCTGAATTTAATGATTCCCTTGTGAGATGTAAAGAGAGGTTCTAGAAATAACAATGACTGATGGCCACTGTGACCCCTTCATCATAACATGATGTGTGTGTGTGTATATGTGTGTGTGTATGTGCACATATGTGTGCAAGTATGTATGTGCATAAGTGTATGTGTGTGCACGTGTGCTTAAGGGTGTGTGTGCATATGTGTATATGTGTGTACACCCATGTGTATATATGTTTGTGTGCATACTTGTGTGTGTGTGCGTGCATGTATGTATGTGTATATGTGCAAGTGTGTATGGGTGTGCATGTGTGTGCGTATGTGCATGTGTGCTTGAAGGTGTGTGTACATATGTGTGTGTGTGTGTGTGTGTGTGTGTGTGTATCTGTGGGAACAAACCTGGCAAGATGGAAAAAAGCCCCATGTGTCTGTCCCAGGTGCTGTGGCTCTGGGTGGGACAGGAGACACGATGGAAGTAGCTGCGAGCTCTTCTACAATCTGACCAGCTGGCCAGGCTGTGTGAGAGGCCTCTGCAGAGACACAGCCCATGGGTAGAAGAGGGAGCCATCCCGGGAAACACCGCAGCCAGCTCTGGAGTTCCCATGGTTGGACATTGAGGATGACACCAGATGCCAGAGGCGAGGTAGATATAGTAACTAGGAAGGGGCGTGGCTAAGCCTCTAGGTGTCTCATTAACATGGGGATGGCTTGGGGCTGTGTGGCCACGCCTCTACCTGAGGAGGGGTGGTACACAACCAGGAGCCTTGGCATAACGTTTCCGGTCCCTTGCAGATTGTTCTGCTGGGTCGTCCAGAGTTTACGCCTGTGTTCAACCGGGTGCCAGACTGCCTGTCACAGATCACTGCCCCACATGTGTCCTCTATCTCTCTTCACATTTTTGTTGTTCCCAGAATCCACCTCTCTCTCCTGCCAACCCTGGGTTGCAGGCATGGGTGGGCCTCGCCTTGTTTTCATGTAGATTTCCCTTACTTGTTCTTATGAGACTAGAATATGGATCGAGGTAGGTAGTACACTCCTATAATCCCAGCACTTGGGAGGCTGAGACAGGAGGATTTCCACAAGTTGAAGGACTGCTCGAGCTAAATAGTGAACACCAGACCAGTCAAGGCTGCATTGAAAGGCCCTGCTTCAAAGAACAAAACAAACAAGGGAATAAATGTGAATCACTGTGGTAAGCTTCTGCTCAGCCTGATACCAAACTAGACCCTCAGCTAACTCCATGGGCCCTCTGAAAGGCGTTCTGTTGATTTAGCTGCTCCTAGTTGAGCTCCATCTGGTAAATGTGTCGTAAGTACCCGCTGGCCACAACTAAGGCAATGACTGTGGTGACCAGAGATGTGATGTGTGTTTCAAAGCACAAGGCCCAGCTCTAATCAAACCCAGCAGTCAAATCCAAGTTCTCTTTCCGAATTCTCATCTACACCTCTTGAGAGCAAACAATAAATCCTTTAAATAAGTGTGCGTGTATGTGTGTGTGTGTGCATGCACAGATCCGCGTCACCTCCTCTTCTTTGCTGAACATTCCTGCACATTCCTGGAGCTAAAGCCGTCTCAGTCACCTTTAAAAGAGAGTGCAGGGACTCTGCAAAGAGAAAGCTGGGGGGCTGGAGAGATGGCTCAGCAGTTAAGAGCACTGACTGTTCTTCCAGAGGTCTTGAGTTCAATTCCCAGCAACCACAGGGTGGCTCACAGCCATCTGTAATGGGATCCGACGCCTCCTCTGGTTGTGTCTGAAGACAGCTACAGTGTACTCATACATAAAATAAATAAATAAATCTTGAGAGACAGAGAGAGAGAGCACGCTGGATGAGCAGGTTCCAGGCTTCTCTTCTGCCTTCTGCCCATTTCTGTGGGTGTACCTCTTAGCAACCGACAGCCACTTCTCTCTCTCTCTGTGAGGTTCAGACCCTGGAGTCCCCAGCTAGTTCTTAATTCACCATGTTCCAATCCCTGTGTTGTTACCCTTTCCATGAGTTGGCTCCTTCCAGTTCACAAATGTTGTTGGAAAGGTCTCCATCTTAAACAGGAATGACTGAAATATGAAACAACATGATAACACTCATATATGTAGATACTTCAAAAAACACTTAGCTTGTTAAGGTGAATGAAATTGTGTTATCAAAGGCCCCAAGCCCCCCCACACACACACATATACAATTATTCATCTGTTTCTGCCTCTGCAGACTTATCTGTTCTGGACATTTCACTAACTTACTTATTTATTCTAGATACCCTACAAATGGAAGTCATAATGTATGATATTTTGTGAGTGATTTTTAAAAACCTATCTTGATATTTTCAAGGATTGTTATTTTACAACATTTATCAATAAACCATTCCTTGTACTGGCCAAATAGCTTTCCATTGCTTAACTCTATCATGCTTGGTTCTTTCTGTCCATCCCTGAGTGGTCTGGAGAACATTTGATTCCGTGCTACAGAAATCAAGAATAATGTTGTTGTAGGTACTCATGTCCAGTGTCTGGGCAGACATGCACTTCCAGTCTCTCTGTTGTGGAGCTGGGAGTAGAACTGCCAGATCACATGCTAATTCCATGGTTAACTCTTTAAGAACCTGCCAAACTTTCTTCCTGCACGGTCACAGCAGCAGCAGTGGTTGAGGGTTCTGGTTCCTCCATACCCTGGCCCATCTGGTTATTGTCTGTCTTTTTTATTCAGTCTGTCCAGTTGTGGGATGACATCACACAGTGGTTTTGATGTGCAGTCCCCAAGGGCTGTGCTGTTGAATATTCTGTTGCAGGTCAATTGGCCATTTGTCCCCTTCTTGGGAGAGCTGGGTTATTTATCATTTTATTGTTGAGGTCTAGGGTTTCTACCTATATTCTAGATATGATCCTTCACAGACATTTGTAAGGATATTTTTCTCCTCTGCTTATATCTAATTTTCTTCGGTCATTGCAAGAAACATAAAATTGCTAAATATTCAATATTAACATCCTAATTGCAATTGCACACACTCTTGGTCAATGTCAATGTCTTTTAGGGTTTTTGTTTTTGTTTTGTTGCTGTCGTGGTTGTTGGTTTTGGTGCTAGGGTTAGACAAAACTCTTCACATGCTAGCACTCTGCTTCCACATCACATCCCTAGCACCAAGGTTTTTTTTCTCTTTTTATAGAATTTGTTTTAGCATAGGCATATGTGTCCGTGTGTGTGTATGTGTGTGTATATGTGTGTATGTGTGTGTATTTGTGTGTGTGTGTGCATGTGTGTGTGTATGTGTATGTGTGTGTATGTGTGTGTATGTGTGTGTATGTGTGTGTATTTGTATGTGCGTGTGTGTTCATGTGTGTGTGTGTGCGTGTATATGTGTGTATTTGTATGTGCATGTGGGTGTGTAGATCAGAGGCCTGCCGGGCTGGATTTCAGATATCTTATCACCAGCCCCCTAAGGAGATGACGTAACAGATACACATCACCACCCATGGTGTTTTCCTTCCCTTCTATAGCTTGGGCCTTTCCCATCAAATTAGGAGATAACTAATAGTCCTAAGATAATACTGAAGAATAAATCACCTAGAGTATAGGTAATAAAATGTCTGTGTAAGAAAATAGACTTTGGCTAGGGATATGCAAGGCCCAAGGCTCAATCCCCAGCACACACACATACACACTCACAGACCCCTATAAAAACTGGATTTTAATTATTCGGACTCAAAAGATTTTGTGAGGGGAAAATTCTTACTCCAATAGTATAAAAACAGATAGGATAATAAAATCGAATTAAACCTTAATTGGATTTATAATATATTCAATAAAACACCCATTAAGCATATTATATACAAAGCAACATATTAAAAAATATAATTGAAACAAGATATTTTTCTTTCAAGTGATAGTTACTGAGCACTTACTGTATGCTTGACCTGAATGCATAGATAAGATTTAAAGACCCTGGTTGTTCCCTGAGTGCTTGTCATTGGTGAGTTGACTCAAGACAGCAAGTTCTGACACATGTCCTCATGTGTGGAACCCCCTAGCATGTAAACCCATGCCTCTCCACAACAGGGCGGATGAGCAGCCCTAGAACTCAGACACGGTGCCCCAAAGCATAGGACTTTGGCATGCTAAGTGCTCTGAAGAAAGACGTGTGTGTGTGTGTGTGTGTGTGTGTGTGTGTGTGTGCGTGCGCGCACATGTCTGAGACCTACAGACTCAGGCTGGGTATAGCTCAGGGACAGAGCACTTGCTTGGAACACAGGAAATCCTCAAAGTCTCGAGAAACAGATGCATCCTCACTTGTGAAAAGACAGAGACTAAAGCTGCCTTCTTTCCTTTAAGATAGCAGGCAATGTCCTTCCAACTCACGGGCTGCACACCTCTAAGCAAGGGGAAGCATAGGATTTGTAGTTCAATGAGCAATGCAGAGGATCATTATTAAGACGTCCATGTCACCCACGTGTTAGATCGGGGACAACTCCAGTCTACTACGATGCAAAGCTACCTGAAAGCTCCATGGGTCTAAGTGTGCCTTCACAGGGAGCTGTTCTGATTCTGAGAGAAGCTAAGGAGCCATGGGTGATCCAAGGTAGCCAGGACTCTGCCGCCCGACCTGCCTTCTCAGGACAGGTTCGACTGTGTTGGCAGAATGGGCAAGAATTAGAAGGTGTCTCAGGAGTGCTGTCAGGGTGGAATCCCATCAGGGTTTGTGCTGTTGCCAGGCAGCCAGGCGGGTAGGGAACCACTGATCAGTGACTGTGGGAATGAGTCATCAGTGTGTCATAGAGTTCCCCAGCTTTAATCCAACTGCAGGGTTAGAACCAGCAGTAAGAACAGGATGGAGACTGGCTCTGACCCCATCAGTCCTGCTTCTGGAACCATCTCGTTGGACCACAGCATAAACTGAGCTGAGACCAGCCGTTACCTTGTCCACTCACAGACGCCCATTTCTGGTCCAAGCAGTCTCTGAAAGGTCTTGAAGGAGCGGCCAGGGAACCCTTGGTGCACAGTTATCGTTGAGTGAAATAGGTGGAGGACTTCCGATTTGTAACTGATTGATCTGAGTGCTAAATCTGCCAATATCTGCCTCGCTTTAAGCATCTCCATTCTCCTAGTTCTCGGTTTCCTAAAATAGGAATCACTGGCTGTGAGGCTGTTGAGACGTCTCAGTGGACGGCCCCTTGCTCAGTGCTAACAAACGTTCGTGGTCATTAACAGCTGTTCCCTCTCTGCAGGACTGAGGAGACAGAAGCAGGGAGAAAAGAGCTCACAGAGCCCCATTTGCATAATTTCTAAGCATCACACGACATAAGTGATGGATGAGGTTTTCTAAATACTCGGCAAACTAGGGTGCTACTTACGAGAGGCTCACGACCGATGTGCTGTGGGTTTTCACAAATGAGGAAACTGTGGTACCACAAGCATGAGGAACTTGCATGAGGGATCCACATAGCAAATTGTCATGGTGCTGGGGTTCAGTCCCAGGTGGCCTGACTCTTTTGTCTACCTGTCACGCCCACTTGCAGCCTCTTCATATAAGTGTGTCTTGGTTTCTTTCCAGTTGCTTCAATAAAATACCCTGACAAAAGCAACTGGAGAGAGGAGGGTTTGTCTCCTAAATCCAGGTAGCGTTCAGTCGCTGTGGGGAAGTCAAATCATAGGAACTCGGTGATGCCGCACTCAATGGCGATGAACGGTAGATTAGCGCATGCGTGTTGGTGCTTGGCTCTGCCTCTTTTCCTTCCATTCCAAGGGCTGGACCCTCTAGTGCTGTCCCTCACATTAAGGATGGGTATTGTCAGCCAGGCAGTGGTGGCACATGCCTTTAATCCCAGCACTCGGGAGGCAGAGACAGGCGGATTTCTGAGTTCGAGACCAGCCTGGTCTACAGAGTGAGTTCAGGACGGCCAGGGCTAAACAGAGAAACCCTGTCTCAAAAAACCAAAAAAAAAAAAAAAAAAAAAAAAAAAAAGAAAGAAATAAAAAAAAGGATGTGTATTGTCATCACAGTTAACCCAACTAAGAAAATCCCCCAAAGGCACGTTCGTCTTCCAGATAATTCTTTCTAGGTCTAACAAGTAAATCAACGACTAACACAATCAAAGCTGCAGCCTGGAAACAGTGGTTGGGGGCGGGGGAAATCTACCTGTGTTCCGAAGCCAACAGACTTAGCCTCAACAGTGTGCCATACACTGAGTCAGGTTGTTTGAATATTATTTTCACCCCATGGCTTGTGATTCACGAGGCTTACTGTAAATACGCCCATGGAGATGCACGCAGGCAGGCTATCACCACATTGGCCTGGAGATGGTTGCTGTTCGCTCTTTCCACAACTCTCCCTGCTCTCTCCTCCCACCCCCAACAATTCCCTAGTGTGCTGCGGGCTTCTAAACTTTTATTCCCAGCCAATACATCTCATCTGAACTCTAGCCCCAGATGCATCTTCTTCCGGGACACCTCAAGGACACCCTGAACTCAGTCTCCTCTTAGATCCCCAGAACCGCCTTCTGCCAGTGTATTCTGAGAGCCCCGTGTGATATCCTGAGCTGCTGCTTCTATCAGGCAGCAGGATAGCCCTCCTCACCTGTAAACTGCTCACGGCGTCTCTGCACCCAGTCCCCACGGACACTCTTACCTTTTTAAATGTTCAGGGCTGGTGTCCCTGGATCCCCAATGGGCCCCTTTTAACCCTTTCTGCACCCTAAAGTCTGAGGCTAGCTTCCAAACGCCCCTCTCATCATTTTCCCATCCTGCTCAAATTCGCTCAGTGCGCTCTCATTCAGGATAAATTTAAAACTCCCGGCTAGAGAGATGACTCAGCAGTCAAGAATACATACTGGTATTGCTCTTCCAGAGGACAAGAATTCAGTTCCCAGCACCCGCATCAGGTGACTGAGGAATCAAGTGCCCCTGGTCTCCAAGGGTACCTGCACTCAGTTGCACATAACCATACACAATTATATACACGTACACAAAATTTAAAATAATAAACCCTTTAAAGATATAAAACTTTTTTGTTGTTGTTGTTTTGTTTTATTTTCGAGACAGGGTTTCTCTGTATAGCCCTGGCTGTCCTGGAACTCACTCTGTAGACCAGGCTGGCCTCGAACTCAGAAATCCGCCTGTCTCTGCCTCCCAAGTGCTGGGATTAAAGTGCGCCACCACTGCCCATCTGGGCCACACATATTTAAACCACCACAGTGAGTTTTACAAGGCTAAAAGGAAAGAGGCCATGGATTTGCTCCCTTCTGAAGGCTCACAGTCCTCGGCTCAGAGCAGCGGCTTGCTACTGCCAACCGGATCCTGCTGCCCACTTTATACTTTGCCTCTGTGAAGATTCTTCTGCTTACATTTTATCTATGGGCTAACACGTGGTCATCATTATTCCCTTTCGAGGTGTATAGCCTAATCTTTGGAATAAGACACGACATACACATTCTGGAGGTTGGGATCTGAACATCTCTGGGGGAACTGTTCATTTAACCTATCACAGACGAGTGTGCTGGTTTAGCGGTGCTTGCAAATGAGGACAAAAACACGATCCTTCATTCTAATGTATGCAGCACCTCCCAATGACATTTTGAGGGAGTCACGATTGTGCCTACTTATAGTCTAAACGTTTTAAAATATAGACGTTGAACTGGGGATGTGGCCCAGCAGCTGGAGTGTTTGCCACATAAGCAAGAGGACTGGTTTGGATCCCCAGAACTCACAGCTGGGTAGTCATGGCAGCTTACCCAAATTTCCAGCTTCAGAAGGAGGAAACAGCTGGCTGGTGAAGCTGGTCTTATCTGTGAGCTCTGAGTTTGGTGGGCAGTCCCTGCCTCAAACAGAATAAAGGTGGAGAGGGATCAAGGAAGCCACCTGACGTCATAACTCCAGGGCATCCACACACGTGCACATGAATGCACATGCAGGAACAGAAGTGCCAGGCAGTGGTGGCACACGCCTTTAATCCCAGCACTTGGAGGATTTCTGAGTTCGAGCCCACTCTGGTCTACAGAGTGAGTTCCAGGACAACCAGGGCTGTATAGAGAAACCCTGTCTCGAAACAGATGGTTTTTATTAGAACACTTGCATCCTTCCTGAAGCTTGGGACTTGAGAATGCAGCAGGATCCTGAATCTGGCAAAGGAGGGGAGCAGTTGATAGAGCAGTGTTTGAGATGTGCCCTAACAAAAGGTCGACGTTTTCTCCTGCCCTGTTCATAAGAGCAGCTGCTCATAGACTGCCAGCCACCCATCGGGGTCTGTAGGGTATACAGTGTCTGCCCTCCTGGCTGGCATTGCACTTGCTGGCCATTTCAGAAGTAGCAGCTGCCAGAAACCACAATGCAACTGCACGCCAAAAGCCACATGATGCATTAGTGCTGCTGCAGGCTACCGAGACTCGGTGGCTTAAGCCAGGTTCTGGGTTTTTGGAATCCTAGGGCTGGAGTCAGGAAGCAACAATTGATCTCACTGGACCAACGTCTAGGTGTTGTCAGGGCTCTGTTTCCTTCTGATGGCTCTAAGGGAAAGGCCACTTTCTCTTGACTTTCCTGGCTTCTAGGGCTTGTGGCCTCTGCCACACTGGAAGCCGGGAATGGTGGCTGAGTCTTTCTCAGATCCTCTCCATTGACACTTCTTTTAAACTTTTTCTCCTACTTTAAAATTGTAGTCAACTGAATACAACCAGCACCAGGGCAACCCACAACACACAGCCTTTATCTTCCTGGATCTGGGTGTCACTCAGAGTGATTATTTCCAGCTCTATCCACTTGCCTACAAACTTAACTTCATTTTTCTTAACAGCTGAATAATATTCCAGTGTGTACATGGACCACATTTTCATTTGCTGTTCCCTAGTCGATGGGCATCTGGGCTGATTCCACTTCCTGGCTATTGTGTACAGAATAGCGGTGACCATAGAGAGTCCTTTAGAGATGTGTCCAGAAGTGGTATTTATGGGTCCCACATACACTCTTTCTAGTTTTCTGAGGAACCTCCAGACTGATTTCCACAGTGGCTCTGCCGTTTTATGTCCTCACCAACAGTGAATGGAGCTCCTCCTTTCCCTGGCTGCTCTGGAACTTGACATGTAGACCAAATTGGCCTTGAGCTCTCAGACATTTACCTGTCTCTGCCTCCCAAATGCTGACACTAACAGTGTGCTCTGCCACACCCCGGCATGGCTTATTGATTTTTTTAAGATCCTGATGGAGCAGCCAGGGCTACACGGAGAAACCCTGTCTCGAAAAACCAAAAAAAAAAAAAAAAAAAATTGTAGCCAACTGTGGCGACCTAGTTCTTTAATCTCAGTGCTCAGGAAGCTGAAGCAGAAGGATTGGAAGTTCAAGGCCAGCCTAGGTTAGGTGGCGAGACTCTGTATCGATACACCAATAGTAAAAAGAAGAGGGGGGGAGCCAAAAGAAGCTGGTGATTATCTTGGATCTAGCCAGATAGCCCAGGGAAAATCTCCCTATTCAAAGCCAACCAATTACTAACCTCAATTCTCTCTTGACACCTATGGTAGCATATTCACATGCTCCAGACGTGTGAATGAGAACACTTTTGAGGGCTTGTTAGCCAGCCTATCACAAAGAAAAAGATGCGAAGATAAGCTGGGCTTCCTATTGTACAAATGGAATATTCTGTACTTACATTAAATATATACTTTTTTATTACGTATGACCATCACCAATAGAGAAGAAAAATCCTTATTTACCGGAGCAGGGGCTATCCCAAACGCTGTGGTCTGCATGTGGGATACATTCTTCTAGCTGGGCTGCCTTGTCTGGCTTCAGCAGGAGAGGAAGCGCCTAGCCTCACAGAGACTTGAAGTGCTAGGGTTGGGGGATTCCCAAGGGGGCCCCACCCACTCAGAGGAGAAGGGGGCATGGGGGAAGGACTGAGGGAGGGGGTGACTGGTAGGGAAGGAGGGGTGGGATGTAAAGTGAGTAAGCAAATATACTGTTTTATTATTCTGTGATGAGTTACTTAAAAGGGCTAATTCCATTGCTTCTCCAAGAGGGATTTTGTTGAAGAAATTGGCTTTAATTTAAAGCTGATGACGTTCTTGTGTGGATAAATTCTAATTACTTGTAATGTGTGTAGAATCGTTTCTCATTTGCTAGTTGTATTTATTTTCTCCTGGGTGTCTCGGAGTTCCATTTTTCTTGCAGTTGCATTCTGTGATCCCTTTGTCTTAGCCCAAAAGAAAAATTCCCAACTCAGCAACTAGACTTTTGCCATCTTGACTGCAAACGAGACACTGCAGACGAGAATACTTGTTCAGATGGAACAAGATGTTCTCCCATGCAGCAATGCGTCTGAATACGTGTGCACAGTCACTATTACCCTCTCTTGTTGGGACTCAACTGGGTGTATGATTTAAAAAAGCTTCCGGGCAGGTAGAGACAAGTCCCTTAAGTCTAAGCTAAACACGTATGTGGCTCGACAGAGGCATCTTTCTCAAGACTAATGTAACATGATGGATGAATCTAGATGTAAGAGAGTCACGCCCCCAGGCGGCTATTTTATACCCTCCTGTCCCCCAGATGGCTGTTTTATACCTTCCTGTCCCCCAGATGGCTGTTTTATACCCGCCATCATTGTTTAAAGGAGCTGTCAGCGTCTGCATGGTCAGGTACATCAGAGTCCCCAAGGCTCCACTGGCTCAGTGACTTAATAGAAAGATTCACAGGACTCAAAAGCTCACAGGTTGCTGCATTGAAAAGGTACAGGTTGAGACGAGCAAAGGCTCAAGGTGTGTGTCCTGAAGTCCAAGAGAATCCAGACATAAGCTTCCCAGTGTCTCCTGCCATGGAGTTTCATGGGACAAACTCAACTTTCCAAGCAACCATGCCTAGAACTGGGTACAAAGAATTGCCAACCAAGCTTCTAGACCGGGGCACCCTGGGTTTACTATAATCTGGTCCTATGCACACCATAGTGGCTGCATTTGATCTCAGCTCCTTAGACTTTTTAAATCCCCAGGGGGGCAAATGGTGTGGTGTGGCTAAGGTCCTCAGACATACAAAGCCAGTCAGGGCACTCAAAGGACTGAGACTGTTATCCAGGAGCTCTCTGCAGGCCAGTCCTCCTGAAGATGGACCTTTCTTAGATTAGGCTGGGTTTGAACAACCCAAGCCTTCCATGTTACTCCTCTACTGACAGCACATTGCTGCTTTGGTCCTGCCTCAGATGGAAACTGTGAGAATTAATCAACCTCTAATATATAAAATATATTCCTGACAAATAGTTATATCTGACTAAACAACTAACTGAATCTGCATAACCCATGAGATCCAGTCATGGCCTGACTTAAATGGAGCCTGGCTTTCGCTATGGTATTGGCAGACACTACCATCTCAGTTGTCACTTCCCTGGTGATAAACCCCAGGGCATCATGTTTGACCATATTAAAGACTGTGAAAATATAAAATGTGTTTTCCCATATGCCTCGGGGTTTCCTGGAGAAGGATCTGTAAAAGACACAGCCGGTCTCCGTTACACCTGGATCTTTAAAAACACTTTGAAGTTTTTGTGCTGACGGATACCTGCTTGCATTGTGTATTATTCATTGCCTCTTGATCTCTTCTCCACAACAACCTGTATCTGCCGTGCACAGGATCTAAAAATTAGATTTCGGAGCTGCAGAGATGGCTCGGCAGTTAGAAGCAGTGACTGACATCTCTTCCAGAGGACACAAACCCTGACTCTTTAACTGGGATGATCACTGTGTGCACAGTCAGTTAAGGTTAGTCATCTGGGTCCTCTGATTGCCCTCTGGAGACCTCCTTGGCTGTGTCCATGCAAGTATTGCTATCATTTTGGTTGAGTTTTCTGTTTCTAATTTTTGTCTAGCTTCTTACTCTCTCAGTATGGGTGGCAGCAGAACTCAAAGCTCTATGTACCTGTGTACTTATCCCTTCTCTGTGCACCTGTGTACTCACCCCTGTCTCTGCACCTGTGTACTCACCCCT
>JADRCH010000031.1:16271001-16303028 GCA_019843965.1 Rhynchomys soricoides | reverse complement strand
TCTGCACCTGTGTACTCACCCCTGTCTCTCTGCACCTGTGTACTCACTTGTCTCTGCACCTGTGTACTCACCCCTGTCTCTGTGCACCTGTGTACTCACCCCTTCTGCTTTGGGCATGAACAGGATATGAGCCTCCTATCAGCTCAATCAAACATAATAACTGTGCAGGGATGCAATCCCATGCTTGTTAGACATTATATAAGACTCAGTCTTGGCTTACTGGAGTTAGTAAGACCTTCTAATAGCCAAAAGGTTAACTATGTGGTGTGAACTTCCACCAATGTGTTGACATTCTGCTCTGCACATTTAAATAGTTAAACCCAGTTAGAATTGACTTGTTGG
This sequence comes from Rhynchomys soricoides, assembly GCA_019843965.1. NCBI lineage: Eukaryota > Metazoa > Chordata > Mammalia > Rodentia > Muridae > Rhynchomys > Rhynchomys soricoides. Next base: position 16,302,686 of record JADRCH010000031.1, on the reverse strand, counting down.
CGGTATGATTCACACTGCATATGTGTTCATGAGCATGGAGCCAAAGGATAACCTGGGATGTGGTTCCTTGGGTGCCATGAGCCCCATCACCTTGCAGAGTGAATACCAACTTAAGACCAACTAGACTGTTAGGAGAATAGAAATTACATATCAAAATAGTTCACACAGATGCAGGAGTCCAAAATACACTGTTTGCATGCTCTATCCTCACCTCAGCTGGATCTGCAGAGCTGTGAGTATCAGAAGGAAGTCTATTCATGTAACTAACCACACCAGCAGGAACCATAAAGACTACAGAAGCTATACTGTTGTGATGTCATAACTCTGGGTATTTTGGGTCTTCATTTACTTAATTTAGTAGTCATGCCCTCAAAGGATGGATTTCTTTTGAAACAGGATCTCCCTGTGTAGCCCTGGATAGACTTACCCTTTCTGTGTAGAACAGGCTAGCCTTGAACTCATGAGATCAGCTTGCCGCTGAATGCCAGGTGCTTAGATTAAAGGCGTGCACTACCACCACAGCCCAAAGATTAGATCTTTAAAGATTTAGTTGTGAGCCAGATGTTGTGGCAAACAGCTTTAATTCCAGCACTCAGGAGGTAGAGACAAGCGGATCTTTGTTATGAGAAAAGTTTACATGGTGTGTGTGTGTGTGTGTGTGTGTGTGTGTGCGCGCGCACACGAGTGTAATGTATGTGTGGTTGTAATATGTATCCATGCATGCTCATGCAGAGGCCAGCAGAGAACAAGGCTGCTCTCCTCAGTTGCTCTCCACCTTCTTTTGAGAGACAGGGTCCCTTGATGATGCTCACATTTCAGTTAAGCTGACTGGCCACTGAGCTCCAAGGATCCACCAGTGTGCCCTCCAATGCTGAGGTTCCAGGCATGCGTGACCATACCCAGCTTTTACATGGATGCTGGATCTGAACTCAGGTCTTCTTGCTTGCATAGCAAGTCCTCCTACCCACTGAGCCATCTCCTCAGTGCCAACATTAATATTTTAAGAAATCTACTCTGTCTGTATGACCTATCCATCTGTCTGATTTAAGAAATCCCATTTATGGGGGTGGAGAGATGGCTCAGCAGTTAAAAGCACTGACTGCTCTTCCAGAGGTCCTGAGTTCAATTTCCAGCACCCACATGGCAGCTCACAATTGTCTATAACTCCAGATTTAAAGCCATAAACATGATATGGTTCCCATATTTCATCTCAAATGCAGTAGAGTTTTGCTTTATGCAGAAGAATATCTTATGTCTGTATGGATGTGGCACCTGCCAATAATAAATCTGATGGCCTATGGCTTAGGCAGGAAATGGGAGGTGGGACATCCGGGAGGAATGAAGGCTTCTGGGAGAGAGACAGGCATGGGAGATTTTCCCAGGAAGGTATGGCTAGACAGAATCATGATACCTGAGCACAGGTAACCAGTCACGTAGCAGAATGTGGATTAGAATAACTGGGTTATTTTAGGTTATGATCTCGTCGGAGAAGAGCCTACATGTATGGACAGGCATTTGTAATTCCCTTTTGAGTCTGAGTCTTATTTCTGGGAGCGTGGGGCTGGGAGGTAGAACCAAACCTAACTTCTACAGCTTCACACATTTAAATCATTGATTCTGTATAGAATCAATATGTGCACAGAACAACATAAAGGTTTGTGGTGCAGGTTCCAGAAAGGACCTCTCTGTGTATTTCTGTCTGTCCTGGAACTCACTCTGTAGACCAGGCTGGCCTCAAATCCACATAGAGCCACCAGCCTCTGCCTCCTGAGTGCAGGGACTAAAGGCATGCACTGCTATGCCTGGATCATAATAATCTATTTTTAAAGCCCTTTCTAGATAGCCAAATTTTCCAGCACTAATTATTGAATAATAAAACTCTACCTGCTAGTTTGTGTCTCAAGCATCAGGCATCCCATTAAACAGTTTCTGAGCCTTCTCTCTCCCTTCTCCTATCAATGCCTGAAGTCTGCTTTAATGAATGCAACTTCTGCTGAGGGTCACCATCGGTGGGACATAAAACCATGCCAGGAAGTTTGGTAAGGTAGAGCAGGTGGAGGTCCGGAGATTTGGTGGGCACACACCTGAGACTTAGGTGACTCCCGCCCGCTGCCAGACTCCTGGCCTGAAACACGTACCACACTCCTTATATAAGGAAATGCCCAAAACAGAGTTCTCCATGCTAGTGAGGTACTTAGATGCATGGAAGGCTTAGCCAATAAGCTTCCCTTCCCAGACATTCCTCCCTGAAAAAGGTATTTAATCTCAAGTATACCCTGAGAAGTGAGTATGGTACATTATGCATCCATTTTATGCCATGACAATAAACTGTTTAGAATCATGGACCATCTCTTTTCATCAAGATCTGCCATGGTGAGCCATGGAGAAGGCCTTCTCCTACAGAGTGTCAGCCTAGTCTCCTGTAGAAGGCCTCTCTGCGCTCCCAGCCACAACCACCACCAAGCCTGCTACTGTCAAGCCAAGGACTATCCCTGCTGGGACTAGCTGGAGGTCCCCAGCCCCGGGCTAGATGCTGTCCCCAGCCTGCAGGTCCCCAACTCCAATCTCTGCTCTTCTGTAACTCCCAGCAGTGCCTGGATGTCCAAGAGTCTGAAACCCCATGGCCCTGGCCTCGTTGCAGGCCCAGGGACACCTGAACCAGCTCCCGCTTTCCTACTTCTCAGACTGTGCTTTCTCACCCCATGGTGTCTCCCCACCTTCCTGCAGCCCAGCACCCGCCCTGGTGGCAGCATGGGATGAGCACAACTCCCCATGTTCTCCCTCCCCAAGCAGCCGTGTCCAGTGGTGGAGGGGACACGGGCCAGCAACTCTACAATCATCTGGTAGAGAAAGGTCTCTAGCCTGTCACCCTTTTTATAGTGACACCGACTGTTGGACTTTTGCTATTCCATGTGAGGTTTACACTCATCACACAGTCTGACTGGCACATGTTACATGGTCTAAAATTAGACAGTGGTGTTGACTGCCCAAGCATGTGAATACCCAAACAAACCTCCAGGACTGTGCTGCTTAAAGTGTGATTTAAAGGACTATTTTGTTTAAAAGTGTGCCTTGCACATATTATGGTTTGAGTGTGAAGTGTCCTCCACCTTGGTAAAGACTTGGTCCCCAGAACGAAGCACCACTTTGGAATGAGATAGGAAGTTCAAGAGGGGGGCCCAGTGGAAACAAGTGGATCACTGAGAACATGCCCTGGACAGACAGACTCTGTTGCTGCCTTCTTCCTGCTCTCTCTGCCTCTTGTCCATCTTTAGGCGAGCTTGCTCCATCATACGCTCCATGATAGTCAACTTCCCTTTGGGCCCACTTAGCAGACAGTGGACTGCAACTCTGAAGTCATGAAACAAAGTAAACTTCCTCCCTTAAATTGTTTTGCTCAGTGAAACCGTGAATAAAAATCTGATATGTAATTTAGAAACTTTTGGAGCTGGTTTTGCCAGATGAATCTAGAAGTTTGGAAATGCGCTCTAAAGAAATCAGAGAACACTGTGAGCTGAGCTAAGAAGCGCATTCTGGTTGACCAGTATACATTTGACAGCAGGTGGGAGCAAGCCCTCCATTAAGAACTGAGAGCAGTCTGTGTGGGCTACATTGTGACAAACATCTGGTCTGCATTTTATCCCTTCCCTGAGACTTTGTGGGAGGCTTTGCAGCTTTCAAGCCATGCAATGGGTTATTTTGGGTGTACTGACTGGTTTTGTGTGTCAGCTTGAGTCATCAGAGAAGAAGGAGCCTCAGTTGAGGAAATGCCTCCATGAGATCCAGCTGTAGGGCATTTTCTCAATTAGTGATCAGTGGAGGAGGACCCAGCCCGTGGTGGGTGGGGCCACCCCTGGGCTGGTGGTTCTGGGTTCTATAAGAAAGCAGGCTGAGCAAGTTGTGTGGAGCAAGCCAGTGAGCAGCACTCTTCCATGGCCTCTGCATTAGCTCCTGCCTCCAGGTTCCAGTCCTACTTGAGTTCCTGTCCTGACTTCCTCCAGTGATGGACTGTGATCTGGAAGTAAAAACTGAAAGAAGCCTTTCTTCCCCAATTTGCTTTTTGGCCATGGCTTTTTTTGCCTTATCAATAAAATCTCTAAGTAAAACACTCAGTGGTTTTTTATATATATACATATATATATATATATATATATATATATATATATATAATTCTGGGTATTTTGTAATTAGATTTGAGAGCAAAAAGAGAGATCAGAAAGATTCGAAAAACTTGTTTAGACAGGAGAGAAGTGGTTTTCAAGTTTGGGGTAAGGAAGGCAGCATCAAAGAACAGATTAACACCAATAAAAAAGGAATCTCATACTTTTCACCAGAACAGTGGCAAAGATGTCCTGAGGGCATCAGGAGATTTGGCCAGACTCTGTCCATTTCTGGCCTAAAGATGTAAAGGAATAAACTTGTTTGAAAGATTTGGCTTGGAAAAGAAGGTTCTGGAATTTTCTGTTCACAAAAAGCCTCCAAGGAAACTGCCTTCCCAGAACTCATTTCACTCTGCCCAGCGACACAGGCCCTCAGAGACCACCAAGACGTGGTCCAAGGAGGACCAGCTACTGCTAGATCTGATAGCAGAACTTGGCATTGTCAGTGTGCATCCTAAGTTTGCATGTATGCAGAATGCATAGGTGATGTAGCCATGGAAGCACACACCCAAGTTTTCAAGGAAAATTTAAAAGGTCCCAAAAAGTGTAATGGGGCTGGAGTCACTTCCGGCAGTCCTAGAAAGGGCAGTGAATAAAGCTTTGAGGGTGACCCCTAAGCTGCAATAGACACCCTGGATGTTAGAGCCCAGAGAGTGAAACTTCTGCTAAGGAAAGCTACAGGTGGCACACAGAGCCAGCAGGAGAGAGAAGCCTTACAATGGAGCTCACTGCATACCGCTCAGGAGCCGGACATGGACCTGGAAGGTTTAACATTTACCCTGCTAGGATTGGGCCTTGCGTTCCCTCTCACCCTTACTTTCTGGTCCCCAACTCTTCCTTTTTGAACTGGGAATGTTTAGGTTATGCCATTGTATATTGTAAGTGTGCGACTTGTCTTTTGAATTTACAGAGGCTTGGAGCTAGATTTGCCTTGAGTCTCAGAAGAAACTTTGGACTTGAACTTTTAAGCCAAACTAGAACTGTTCAGACTTTAGGGAATATTGGAGATAGACTAAATGCATATTAATTATTAAGAGTTGACCGTGAGGCTGGATGTCTCAGCTGGTCTTCAGGATACACTGGAATCCAGAAGAAGTAGGCTGTAATGCTAGAGAGGAACTGGACCAGCCAGCAAGAGCAAGCAGACAAAGATAGCAAGCTTCCTTCTTCTGTGTGTTTTATCTAGGCCAACAGAAGGTGTGATCCAGACTTAAGGTGAATCTTCCCACCTCAAAAGATCAAAATTAAAATTGGGTCTTCCCATTTCAAATAACTTAATTAAGGAAAATAAAATTCGTCACAGGTGTGCCCCGCCACTCTGATTTTAGTTAATTCCAGATGCAGTCAGGTTGACAACCAAAAATAGCCACAGAGGAAGTAAATCACAAGCCCTAAGATTGTACCTTATCAGGCTGGCAAAATGGCTCAGCAGTTAACAGCATTGACTTCTCTTCCAGAGGTCCTGAATTCAATTCCCAGCAACAACATGGTGGCTCACAACCATCTATAATGGGATCCGATCTTCTGGTGTGCCTGAAGTGTACTCATAAATAAAATAAATAAATCCTAAAATAAATAAATAAATCATCACTAGTTTAAAAGAAGAAGAGGAGAAGGAGGAGGAGGAAGAGGAAGAGGAAGGAGAAGGAGAAGGAGAAGGAGAAGGAGAAGGAAGAAGGAAGAAGGAAGAAGGAAGAAGGAAGAAGGAAGAAGGAAGAAGGAAGAAGGAGAAGGAGAAGAAGAAGAAGAAGAAGAAGAAGAAGAAGAAGAAGAAGAAGAAGAAGCAGCCTCCGCCGCCGGGCAGTGGTGTCTCATGCCTTTAATCCCAGCACTTGAGAGGCAGAGGCAGGCAGATTTCTGAGTTCAAGGCCAGCCTGGTCTACAGAGTGAGTTCCAGGACAGTCAGGGCTACATGGAGAAACCCTGTCTCGAAGAAAAAAAAAAAAAAGAAAAAAGAAAAAGAAAGAGTGTACCTTATCATCCCTTTCTCCCATCCCTCTCTGCTTCCGGTCCCCCATGGAGTGAGCAGCATCTCACTGTTCAGCTTCCTTTGGACCCATAGCAATAGGCCAGCTGATGCCAGCTTGATACCTCTGAAGCCGTGAACCAAAGTGAACTTTCCTCTATTAACTGACTTTGCTTGGTGCTGAAAAACTGACTGCATATATCTGAACTTCTAATAACCAACAAATGCTTTTCTTCCTGTGAGTATGGCCCAGGCAATTCTTTAATAACCTAACTGGGTTATTACATGTTAACTAGTAAGATTTAGACTTAAAGTTGGATATAAATATCTAGGTATAGATACATAGAGACAGGGCTGATGTAAGCGGATAGTTATAGCCACGTAAGTAAAAGCAAACTGCTTAACCCAGCAGAAGAATAGAGTAGAAAAGAAAATCTAATAGGTTACAAACATAGAAACATGCTAAATGCTTAACCTCACATACAACCAAGGACATACAACTAAAACACCACTGAAATGTTCAGTTGTGAAAACTTGATTCTGTTAATATCAGACACCAGAGAGCATAAACAGCCACAAATTTCTTCCTGCTCAGAATAAGAATTGCAAAATCGTTTACAAAGCCAAAGAGACAGTGCCAAACAATGGCCTTCTCTGATCTATGCCCAGGGAGGCGTTCACAGTGATGATTACCACAGAATCATTTACAGCCAAGTTAGGATGAAAACGGGGAAGCCAAAGTAGAATGAATAGATAGATTTCATAAACGTTTTTTACCATAGACCTCGATGGGCAACACACAAATAATTGGAGTGGGGCCACCTGCTGTCAGCATGAACAAATCTTCAGCATAAATCGGGTGGAAAACATCAAGTCTCAGGGTTATAATTTGATGGATGCACAGCGCGCTAAATCCACAGGAAGCAAGATGTTACCTGCTGGTGTCTATAAGAAAATACAAAACCGCGTCTAGATGTGAAACACTAAACTAAAGGTGACTCCAGGAAGAAAATGGTAATGAGGAAACATGAGGAGAGTGCCATTGCTCTTGCTTCCTTTTTTTAAAAAAAAAAAAATGGAGGAGTGGGGGAGGAGGAGGGAGGAGGAAAAGAAGAGGAGGAAGAAGAGGAGGAAGAGGAAGAAGAAAGGGAAGAAAAAGAAGAGAAAGAAGTAAGGAAGGAAAAGAGCAAAGATTGTGGAAGTTTAAGATCTGACATGGCTGCATGATGGGTATTATGAAAATGAGCATAGACCAAGGGAGGAGGAGAGAAGCGAAGAGAAGGACAGACAGACATACACACACATGATGGGGGAAGGGATGAATGAATCTTTCCTGCGCCTTACAGATTTGCTGACTGGACAGCCACACAGACACACTGTCTGGAACTGAATCTGCCTTAAGGAACAGTTTTTTTTCAGAACCTACCAAAGCTTTTCAAGGCTTGAGAAATACCAGAGTGACCAGTTTTTCTTCCCAGCCTGAACATTCCAAAGCACTGACACAATTCAGCACCACCCTGATAGACTGGACTTCCGAAGGCTGAGCTGGAGCAGCTCAAGCGGCTTCCCTCTCTGCATCACTGAGCCTTACTCTCTTTGTTTGTGGCTCTATTTTACACATAAATAAAACTGGGTTTGCTTTCCTTCAACCCCATGATTTCTTGGTTTTGGAATATCAGGGTCATTTTTTCCCCCAAGGCAGAGTTTCTCTGTGTAGCCCTGCCTGTCCTGTGACTTGCTCTGTAGACGAGGCTGGCCTCGAACTCAGAAATCTGCCTGCCTCTGCCTCTTGAATGCTGGGATTAAAGTCACCTACCACCACGGCCCAGCCTTCAAGATGATCTTTTCCCTGCCAAGTCCTTAGCACATAGGCCAAGCTACCACAGTAACAATAGCAAATTAAAATTCCCACGGCATGTGGACCCTAGCCTAGAGTGTATCTGTTTACCCTGCTGGCACCCAGCATATGCACAAACCCCACACTGCCTATGATAAAATACTTTACAATGGTTTTGGGCAATATAGAAATATGCAGTGGTATAATCAACAATGTGGCTACTTTAAATGTTTGATGAAATCCTTGGTATTCCAGACTCTTGTGTTGATGCTGCCTTCACATATGAACAATGTTCTTCCCATGCAGAAAAAACATCGTTGACCCAGAAGATCCCCGATGTGCCCGGTTAACGCTCACTGGCCGGATGGTCATGGTGCCACCGGGAGAGGTGGAGTTTGCCAAGCAAGCCATGTTTTCAAGGTATGAAGATGCTTTGAAATTGGTTTCCCTGAAGCCAGGTGTGTTGGTGCATGCCTATAGCTCCCGCATTTGGATGGCTGGAGCAGAAAGATTCAGAGTTTGAAGCCAGCCTGAGCTATGTAGTGAATCCATGGTTAGCCTAAACTACATAGTCAGAATGTATCGTATGATGGCAGAGGAATGCTACTTTCTGGCTTGCTGGCTTGCTCCTCCCTTCTGGCTTGCTCCTCCCTCCTGGCTTGCTTCTCCTGGCTTGCTCAGTTTGCTCTTTCAAACACCCCAAGACCAACCTACATCCATTATTAATCCACGTCAATCGTTAATCAAAAAACTGTCCACAGGCCAATCTGATGGAAGCATTTTTTCTCCATCTAAGTTTCCTTGTCCCAGATGACCCTGGCTTGTGTCAAGCTGGCAAAAACCAAGCAGCATGAAAGCAAGAGGGCTTTCCTAGCCCCATCTGTGTCTCAGGCATACTCAGACATCGATATGGAGGCCACCATGGTATTTGTTTGTTTGTTACAGATGTCCTTCTAGCCTGCCCTTGGCCCTCGACTTGTGTTTATATGAGATGTGAAGGAGACCTTTATTTTTTATAAAATTTTACGAAACAGATGAACTGTTGCACCTGCCTCCTTAGGTATTACAATGTGTTTGGAAGGCAGGTGTGAGTGTTGCAGGGGACGCAGGTGGAGCCCTCTGTCCACGCTTTCTGAAGGAATGAATGCATTTTATGGGCTCACTGTTCTGTTAGCCTTTCCTCCAGACGCGCACATGGTCTTTCTTGAGGCTTCCCACCAGCATCCACTGAGCACTGGCTGAAAGGGAATGTTATTTCTGTGCGCACTTCCTGTTTGCTCTCCGTACAACCCTGTGATGAGCATTGTAACCTTCTTCTGCGACCGGTGAAGAGATAGCCATAGGTGCAGCGTTCGCATTAGCAGGCTCCAGAACCGAGCTCTTAGCCGCTCTGTATAGAGACTACAGCCTCCTGCCTTCCTAGGGCTCCCCCTGCCCTGACCCCCAGCCCCAGCTCATCAGCTTCTACCTCTGGCTGGGTTTCAGCCCAAATCAGGCCTACGGGTGGGAGGTCCCCTGGGACTGGCCAAGGTGCAGAATTGCAGGTTCACTGTGCTATCCCTTTGCCCCTTCAGGCATCCAGGGATGAGGAAGTGGCCCCGCCAGTACGAGTGGTTCTTCATGAAGATGTGGGTAGAACACATCTGGCTTCAGAAATGGTATGGAGGTGTAGCTGACATCCCGAGGGAGGACTACTTCAAAGCAGCTCCAAGAAAGGCCTGATAGTAACACAAAAGTCCTGGGGGGCTGCATTAAAATGAAGACCTTTGGCCGGCAGTAGTGTCGCATGCCTTTAATCCCAGCACTCTGGAGGCAGAGGCAGGTGGATTTCTGAGTTTAAAGCCAGCCTGGTCTACAGAGTGAGTTCCAGGACAGCCAGGGCTACACAGAGAAACCCTGTCTCAAAAAACAAAAACAAAAACAAAAACAAAAAAAATGAAGACCTTTGGAGTGAAGAAGCCAGGCAGTCTCTGCCTGCCGTCTCTTTGTTTGAAGGGTACCCAGCTGCCCTGTCATCCTATAGCAGAACGAGAAAGGCAGGGAGCCTTGGGCTAGAGCTGAGATTCATCAGAGTGCTCCTTTGCTGATCCATCATCCACACAGGCACTTCACCTAGAAACGTTTCTCTTTGTGCAGTCCTCAATCCAGAGAAACCCATTTGGAAATCATGGTTATCAAAATGGAAGTGGTAGTTACCATTCTGTCCTTTAAAAACACAAACAAAGGACACCTGTATGTGGCATGTTATTACCTTGTATTGTAAGAACATTGTGTTGCTCACCATCCAAAAGTCATGCTTTAGATGGAAGCTCATTGCTTAAAAAGAGCTCGGTGTGCATCACACAGCGTTGCTGTGGGTTCAGAGCAAGGTGGGAGGCTTTTGGTCAGAAGGTGATTCACTATGTCACTGAATTGCAGATGTATTTTCTAGAACGTACAGTCCCATAGGGAGCCTTTCCCCCACTGTAGGATAGCAGGTAGACTGAGCAGTGCAGTTTTGTGCGTGGCCTGTTCTATGTGAGCAGACTACAGCAGAACATTAACAAGAATGAGGTAGCTTTGCCATTGAGCTTCCGGGATCCCCCCGTTAATATTTCTGGTAGGAAGTGGCCCTCTACCATTTGTGAAGTGTGGTTTTCAAAGTAAGAAGCGCCTCCTTCCACGAAAATGTAGCAAAGACAGAGGAGAGAGTGCAACAGAGAAAGCAAAGGCAGCCTGTGAGAGAAGGAGCCTGAGAAGTCTGCTCAGTGCCTAGCAGTAGGCCAGACCCTCGACAGAATCACCTCACTTAAGCCCTACCCAGGAAGATGCACATCCTGATATCTCTTTCAGACCGGGAGACTGAGGCTTAGAGAGAGCCAGTCAGCATCCCAAGCTCAGGCCCCTGCGTTCACCACACAATGGGAGAGCTGCTTCCAATTTAAAAAAGATGGAGTTCCTGAAGTGCACAGAGGGTCATCGAGCAGGGGTTGTGATCTTAAAGGACAATGACTAAGTGGCCTACTGGGAGTGCCAGGTGCAGGGGTAGGGAGCATGCTTTGAACTTTTTCAACAAACCATCTACAAGAGCTCCTGGCATTCGGAAGATACTAAACTGAAATTGTGTACGTACCTGAGGCCTGACGGGACCAGAGCACACACCACCAAGGCTGAGGTTTCTAACTTTCCACAATGGCTAAAATTCTCTATGATGAATCAGGTATGTTGTTTAACATAAAAACACATCACCAACATAGAAAATATGCACATTCTTAAAACAAAATAATTTCGTATAGCAAAGTAAGACATGAACCGAGTTTGTGTTGTTAAAACATACTTAAGTATTTATTGCTAGAAACCTAGAAGAGCTGGGCAGTCTTTTTTGACAGAAGCCAGTTCACAAGAGTTCCCAACAGTCATTATTTCTAATATATATTCATAGGTGGCTTTGTTAGAGATAGTTCCTACTTCAAGTTTAAAATTATTGCTAATGTAGAAGAAAATGGAGGCCAGAAGAACTTCCCTGCAGGTCATGGGCGCTCCTTAGGTCAACCTGAGACATCAATCTTTGAAGCACATTGCCTTCCCCAGCACAGCTTCCCAGTCCCCCTCACTGATACCTTTTGCTATGTTAGCTTGTTATGAGTTAGCTCCCTAAGGGTTCCTGGTGCTTCAAAGGCTTTGAGGAGCAGCTTGCAGTTACAAACCCCAAAGAGTGTAATCAACTATTTATCAAAATTACAAGAAATGAAATCTGAATCATCTGGACACCAAGAACAATGTTGAAAGTTAATGAGCTTGAATCAGAAGATCCCTCTTCAGGCAAATGTGTTTCAGTAAATCTCCAGGAATTTACATCGAATTAAAATTTGTAGTTTTGGGTGTAAAATTAGAAGCTTTAGACATAGCAGTAAGGAACAGAAAAAGAAATTAAATGCATACAAATTGGAAAGAAAGGAATAAACGTCTCTTTGTTTACAACGACATGATTAACTACACAGAAAATTGCACATATTCTACTTTTTAAAAGCCAGCAGAAGCTGGAGAGATGGTTCAGCTGTTAAGAGCACTAGCTGTTTTTCCAAATGACCAAGATTTAATTTACAGCACCAACACGGCAGCTCACAACTGTCTGTAACTCCAGCTGCAGGGGATCTGACACCTTCACACAGACATCTATGCAGAGAAAACATTAATGCACATGAAATTAGCAAATAAATAATATCTTTTAAAAAGGAGAGACCCTGTCTCAAAAAACCAAACCACACTAAAAGTCCAGAATAGCCTTTAACAAATGTGGTGGAGCATGTGGGCACTCATAGTGAACCCTGGGCTAACCTCAGACTTTACATAAAAACTAAGTCAGAAGAGCTCACACTTGCAAACACATGAAAGTGAAATTATAATGCTGTAGAAATAACTAGAAAACCTTTGGAACTAGGGCTTGGCAGAGTGTTTTTTGCACTTCATCAAACACAAAAGCATAGTCCGTAAAAGGAAATTTTGATTTAAATTATATCTCATTCAATTTTAAAGGTTTGGTTATGCAGAGTACTCTCTTAAGTGGACAAAAGACACGTGATGAGGATAGAATATCTGCAGATGACGTATCTGGTGAAGTGCTAGAGTTGAGACTATATGCAGGTGGAAGCAGGGGTAAGCAGGAAGCAGATAGTGATACACCGCTGCTGGGAACATCAAACAGAACTAGAAAGCCACTCACTGCCTACCAACCAGAAACTAGACACAGGTCCCAGAGAAATGAAAACTTATACACATGAAGGCTTGCAGCTGATGGGGCCAGCAAGATAGTTCAGCCAGTAAGGGCGTTAACCAGGCAGCTCTGATGACCTGAATTCAATTCCTAAAACCCAACCAATAATGATGGGAAGAGAGAACTGACTTCACAAAGTTTTCCTGTGACCTCCTTCTGTGTACTACAGCATAACACACACACACACACACACCCCATCACACACACACAGACACACACACACCATCACACACACACACAGACACACACACACACACCATCACACACACACACACCATCACACACATGTGCTCTCACACACGTGCACACACACACCATCACACACACGTGCGCACACACACCATCACACACACACACACACACACACACACCCCATCACACACACACAGACACACACACACACTCCTGGAATCAACCAGATGTCCTTTAATCCTTTGATCTGGCAGGACAAATTGTGGCATATCTATACCGTAGAATAGTACTCAGCAATATAAAGGAGATAATTCCCGATACCAGCTGTTGTGAATTTGCAGAAGATTATGCTAAGTGGTTACAGCAGGCCATAAGAGCGTTCACATTATATAACTCCATTCATATAACATTCTGAACGTGACCTTTAAGAAGGAAGACTTTTCAGAAAGGAGGCCACAGAGCGAGACAGGCGAACCTAACTGTAAGTGAATAATGAGGAATCCTTATGGTGATGGAGATGCCCAATCGTTATTAAATTGGAAACTGGATGGGAGGAATACAAGATCTCTTTGTATTACTTCTTAAAGCTGCATCTGCATCTTTAGTTATCTACAGCTATCTCAGCATCTACAATTACCTCAGAGGGAAGTATTTAATGGGAAGACTCAAGTTAGACATCTACCCATCTCCCTTGTGAGTCCTAACAGATGAACCGTTACGTATCCGAATGTAGCAGAGAGGAGACATTTCCCTTGTCAATCACTAATACACACATTCGCGGGAGCCATGGACAGCTTCTTTTAAAAGTTTCCTAAATGCATTCAATTTAATGCTGGACACAAATGACTAGGAACCTGGCAGGGCCTGGGGTACAGCTCAGCAGAGCCTTTGCTTAGCATGCCGCACGGGTGTAACCCCAGCACCATGAAAATGACGACTGGATGTGCCGTACACGTTTTCTAAGAGACATTTAGAAGAGATGGGTTTCTTCATGCTTCTGACATACACGTGTTGAGTGTATATAAATAATCAAATCTGTAAATAAGGTTTTTTCACTGTATTCCCAATAATAATCCTCTGATTCAGGCAGGGGATAGTCTTTGCTAATGTATTTGTCATGGCTTGCCACAACCACGAAGCTAGCACATATAGTGAGATTCTGCCGCTCCTGGTGCCCACATACCTTGGTACATATTGACTCTTGATGACTATATTCTTTTAGGATTGAAATGTGTCCCCAAAGTTGTTCCCACAGTCTTGTATTTCATTGTTAATACCATAGCTGTCACTAGTGAAATATTTGTTGATGGCAGACTTCTCTAGGACAATCTATTGATGTTCATTCGATTGTGGTAGCGAGTCACTGATGGGCCACTTAATTGTGGTTTGTCTGTTTCAAGTAATGCATGTGGAGCACAAAGTCTATCTCCACACCAGGTATGTCTGTTTCATCAAAGACTATTTCATTCCTGGTATGGCTTCTGTGCTTGATTCTGCTATCCTAAATATGTTGGGGAGTCCCACATAGTCTTTTTTATGTACTGTTATAAAGCAACATTATTAGGTTCCTAAAAAGAGCAGAGGCTACTACGGTACATCTGCTGAAACCCATCCAACAGAAAGAAAAGAATGAGCAGGCAACTTCGTTTGTACCTCTTCTCTGCTGAGACTGATCTTGCTGCCTTGCCCAGGCTGGTCTCAAAACCCTAGGCTCAGGCAGTCCTCCAGAGTCGCTGGAACTCACATGCTTCACCATCGATCATGGCTGCCCTGACTTTATGAGGCTCTAAGTCACGGGAACTTTATTTGCTGACCTAGAAATCTTGTTGTAAATTCCAGCCCCACTGTGGCAGGAGTGCAAGGAGTTCCTGGCTGCCAGCTGCACCCACGGCTGCACATACATGGGCAGCATAAATGGGCTTAGTGGGGTTTTCTTTGAACTAAAACAAAGAAAGGAGGGCATGAAATTGAGAGGTAGGCTTGGGAGTAGAAATCCCAGGGGAGCTAAGGAGGAAATTGGGGTGGAGGGGTGTGATGATAAATATCTCTTTGTAAACACATACTAATGTCAAAGAATAAAAATATATAAATAAAAAGAAATGCTGTTGTGACCACGCTTCAGGTTTCCTGGTCTTGAAGTAGTTACCAGTTGTGTTGTTCTAATTGTGTGTGTGTGTGTGTGTGTGTTTGTATGCATACACTATATATAGACATGTTTGCATATATACACATGTGCGTGCATGTGTGTTCATTTACAGGCCTGAAGTCAATGTCAGGTGTTCTCCTTAAGTGCTCGCCACCTTAATTCTTTAAGGGTGTGTGTGTGTGTGTGTGTGTGTGTGTATGTATGTGTGTGTGTATTTGTGTGTGTGAGTGTGTGTCTGTGTATATGTGTGTGTTTGTGTGTGTGTGAGTGTGTATGTTTGTGTGTGTGAGTGTATATGTATGTGTATGTATGTATATATGTGTGCATGTATATATGTGTGTATATGTGTTTGTGTATGTATGTGTACATGTATGTATGTGTATGTGTGTGTGTGTATGTGTGTGCAGGTATGCACACACAGAGAGATCAAAGGAGGACGTCACCTGCCCTACTCTATTACTCTTTACTTTATTCCCCTGAGACAGGGTCTCTCACTAAACCACAGCTTGACTAGCAGCTAAGTGACCCTCCTATCTTGGCCCTCTACAGAATGGGGTTACAGCTGTGTGGTACTGAGGACGGCCAAGCCTGGATTTTTACTGGGGATTTGAACTCAGGTTATATGTGTGCCTAACAGGCACTTACTTACACTGACTGTAACTTACACTGACCTCAGCTCCCCCCACTTTGTTTTTAAGACAAGGTCTCTCACTAACCCTGGCACTTACTGAGTTAGCTGGACTGGTTACCCAGCAAACTCCAGCATTCTGCCTGTCTCCGTTCTCCCAGGACTGGGATTAAAGGAAGCCAGGTCCTCAAATTTGTATACTAGAGACTGAGCCAACTCCCCAGCCCCTGCATTTGCTAGTTTGTTTCATTTTGTTTGGCTTTTGGTTTTTCAAGACAAGATTTACCTGTGTACCCCTGACTGTCCTGAAACTCACTCTGTAGACCAGGCTGGCCTCACACTCATAGAGATCCACCTGCCTCTGTCTCCCAAGTGCTGGAATTAAAGGTATATGCCACCACTGCCTGACATATTTACTGTTTTTAATGCAGCTGTTATTTCTACAGACCAGGAAAGTCCTGTTTTAAACATGAAAAAGGCATCAAAGGTCATATAAGAATGTGGAGCACCCATGAGAATGCTCCACCTTGAGAGTCTGAGGCTTTCACAGATCCACCAATATCTCTCCTTAGGCTAACAACTTCAGCTCACCCCAGAGTGGGATGTGGGTCTTCCTGCAGCAAGGTTGGGAAACACTACAAACCCAGGTGGGTTGTCTCCACCTCACCCCACTTCAGTCCTCAATCCCTTGCCCACACCTTGTAGCAGGCTGTCTCCAGAAGTGACGTCCCTGTAACTGTGAGCCCAGACTCTTCCTCCTTCTATCCACGAAGCCCTTGCTTTCCTGCAGCCAGAGCAGGGAGACGCTTCGACTCTTCAGGCTGCTTGCCCAGCATGCCTATTCAGAAGGGTTAAAGAAGCAGAAGGGGACTACAGAGGAGATCAAGTAAACACCCTTGACCTCGAGACACGCATCTTATAAACACGAAGTAGGCTGTGGACCTCAAGCTCCATCAATTCATTCAGCCAACATCCTCAGCATCTGCTGTTGCCAGGCTAACCACATAACTCACTCCATCCTTGCACAATTTCTGTATTTATCTCTGTGCTGACTCTCTGTGTATTTATCAATCACAAGGTCTGGCTCCCATTTTAAACCTGAAGTCCACATTTTTAAGGTTCACATCTTTGATCGGGCATGCCCTCAGGGGATTACTTAGAGAGCAGCCATCCTCTCTCTTCCTGTGGAATGGCTCTGTGTGTAGGCAAAGCAAAGATCATTATATGACAGGTGGGACCAGGTACAGGAGCTAAAGGGATGCTGAGGGGAGTTACCAGAGCCGTCTGGCTGTTCCTACACTGTGAGTGTGGCCTTGAACTCACTATGCAGACGAAGGTCACTTTGAATATCTGATCCTTCCACCTTTGAGCATCCTTCCACCTCAACATGAGATTACAGGCATGACCAACCACATCCAGGTTTGTGGCCTGCCAGTGTCTGGACCCGGGGTTTCATGCGTGCAACATGAATATTCCACCAACCCAGCTACATCCCCTGACCCAGGCATATTAAATTTTAAAGAACTGTCCAATAAAAACTACTGGGGGCTATTGTTTTGAACTGAGCTCCTACACTGAGCCCCAAAAGACCAGGGTAAAACTTAAGATGGAGTCACAATTGCTAGAGTGTTATACCACCATGCCCAAACCAAGGCACTAATGCAATCTTCCGAGGGATCTGGCTTAAGGGATATTCTGGTTTTAAAGAAAATGTCTCCCACGGTTTCATGGTCGGAACACTTGGTCCCCAGCCGTTCATGCAATTTACAGAGGTACGGTACTGAAATGTTTGGAGTGAGGCCTAACTGCAGAAGTCCCAATCGATAGAGGTGGCCTCTGAAGGTCATTGCTGCCCCTCATTCCTGCCTGGTTCTCTGCTTTCAATCACAGCTGCACAAGCTGCACAAATGTAACCAAGCAGAGGAGAGATCAGAAAGACTGGTTTCAATGGATGGGGCAGAATGACAGAAATAACCTGGTGTGCAACAGTAGTGTCTTTTTTCATTGGCATTATCCTGACTCTACAAGCTGGAAACACCAGGTAGCTTCTTCCTTCTTGTTTGTGCTTCCCTGGGTGCTGTTATCCTAAAAACCCTCCTCCCCCCCCTCCCCCTCCTCCTCCCCCTCCTCCTCCTCCTCCGCCCTCCCTCAGCTCACTGGGATACTTACTCTGGTCTGTAAAGTAGTGTCTTCCCCCATTCTAGAATCCTAACATTGGCTTGGAGATAGAATTGACTTCGCCTCATTGCTTCTCCTTCTTATGAGCATGAGGGGTTAGTTTTTACCTCAGTGTGACAGTTTGTATCTGCTTGACCCAGGGAGTGGCACTATTAGGAGGGGTGGCCTTGTTGGAGTAGGTGTGTCACTGTGGGCATGGGCTTAACACCCTCACCCTAGCTTCCTGGAAGTGAGTCTTCCACCAGCAGCCTTCAGATGAAGAACTCTCAGCTCCTCCTGCACCATGCCTGCCTGGATGCTGCCATGTTCCCACCTTGATGATAACAGACTGAACCTCTGAACCTGTAAGGAGCCCCAATTAAATGTCCTTTATAAGACTCGCCTTGGTCATGCTGTCTGTTCACGGCAGTAAACCCCTAACTAAGACACTCAGTTTCTCCCTACGTAGAATGAGGTTATTCCCAAGCCTGCTTGGCTCACCATAAAGGGTATCTACAGTGCTGGGTGTGCCTCGGCATCCCTCGTTGTTCACATCCCACAGAAGCTGTTTGTCTACTGTCAGATACCCCTGGCAAGAACTGGAGGTATCTGAGAAGGAGTGATTTCACCTCTTGCTCTGACCTTCCTCACCTGCTCCATGCCCCACGGTGGTTTCTTCATCTCCTGGACATATCTAGGTAAGCAGCAGGACCTCTGGGAGTTTCTAACAAACTTGCAGTTTCCAAACTTGGGGATTTTGTTGGACAACAGAGGCAAAGAATTAGCGTGCCCCCTAGTGACGCACCAGGAGAACTTTATTTTCAGTCGCTAGTCCTTGAAGCAAACATTAAACCCAATCTTGACTCAACTTCTTTCCCTCCTCCATGCTTCGGGAAGTCCAGTAAGAACGGAGATGGGACCTACACGCCCCTCCTTGGTTTGCCTTCCTTTCTTAGTTCTTCAATATCCTCAGTGCAGCTACTGAAGTCCCTGCCTGGCCATCTAGGGTCCAGATGCAGGCTGTAGAACAGCCACTTCTAGAAGATGAGGGCTGCAGAACCGAGCAGCCTTTCCGCGCTGTGCTTACTCAGGCCTTGTGCGTGCCAGAGGCCGGCATTAGATCGATCGACCGATCGATCGTTAGGATTGCTCCAGGCTAGAGACCTGTGGAGACCAGATCCTGCCGAAGCAGGCTGTCCTTTAATCTGAACAAGGAAGGGCAGAGACCTCTCCTGGGGAGTGGAGGATGTGCTAAGGAGGGGGAGGGGGACTGGAGTTTTATTGGGCAGAAAAGGGAACTTCCGTGGTGGGAGATTGCATCTCTGCGGCTCTGTCCCCTTGTAGTCTCAAGGTTGTAAATGCCGACCTAGCTCTTCTTATCAAGAGCTTCCTCCGTCCTAACTTCCTGCAGAAGATGCTATCTTTGTGTTAACTTACTTGTCCTGGAGTTTCTCAGCTCACTGGAGGCTTTTGGGTTGTTAGGCCTTTAGTCGTGCCAGCACAAAATGTTTTAAACCTCCACAGACATGTGGAGAAACTACACCGCTGCTTGCACTAGCTCCCAAATGTACCGCCCCTGACACAACTACAGGCTTTTCTCTGTGGCCATTGCCACCCGAGTCAGAGAGAGCATTTCTGGTGGCCTAGCAGAGAGACTGCGATGGGGCAAGGCCAGCTCACTGACCACAGTTCCCTTCAGTAAGGCAAAACAGAGCTTTTCTCTGTTTTGCTGAGAAAGCAGGAGACAGGGCTAATAACCAAATCTCCAAAACCAGCTTCATTTGTTGTGATACTTAACTTTCTTCGGCTGTAGGGCTCACACTCACACAAAGGAACCAGAGACAACCTGATCTTATCCTGTTGGCCCATCTCCCTGTCCCAGCCTTCCAAGAGGAATGCTAGGCCTGCCAAGCCCCTTCTTGTTTCTATTTTCTTCAGCACTTTGCTGTCTATAAAGTAAGCCTCCAGTACTTGGTTCACCTCAAATGTACTGCATTTGATAGAATTAAGAGTTGTCGAATTCCAGAAACACAAACGAGGCAATCAAGATCTTTAAACTAAGAGTAACATCATCTTCTGACAACTTTTAAGGACAAAATTCTAGATCTGTTTTTTTTTTTTTTTAATTTTAGAATTTATTTTTAAATTGTGTGTGTGAGCCCACATGTACAAATGTGGTGTTATACTGTGAATACAGCACCCACAGAGGCCAGATCCCCTGGAGCTGCAATTACAAGCAGCTGTGAACTGCCTCCCCCCCCCCCCCCCCCCCCCCCTAGGACCAGAATTCCATCGGCTGCAGCCATACGGAATCTCTGCACCATCTCTCCATGCCCTCTAGGTTATCTTAAGCAAAAGTCATTTTTTTCATAAATACTTGGAAAAGATCATGTATTTATCTTGAATGTTTTGTGGGTTTTGTTGGCTTGGGACATGTTAATCATTTTTATTGTGTGTCCTATATTCTGCAGAGTACCTGGTAGACATCGCTTATGAAGAATCTCTCTCTCCAGACACTTTTATTGAAAAAGTAATAATTAGCTCAGAGTGAGAAAGAAAGAGTCTTCCCTGCCATGAATCAGGCCTGCATACAAGCAACAGACAGCGCCAGCTGGAAATTGTAAGCCTCTCAAGGTCACTGTGCAGCTGTGTGAGATCATACAAAAGCTGATTGGAGCCATTTGGAGCCTTTGGTCTTTCTGGAGTCAGGGGAAACTTCCTCCTCACATCAGAAACTTTTGGAACCAACTTGGCAAGAATGAAATGCTTCACCTATGCCTGGGGAATCTGAGTCTTTGATCCAGAAGTTTTCTCACACAGAGGTGGCATCCAGATGAGCTTCTACACGGTACTAATAGCCACCCTGCTTCTCAGCCCTGCATCTAGCTTGTAGGTTAGACGCTCACAGGAGACCTGTTTGCCTTAAGGCAGTGGTTCTCAGCTTTCCTCAAGGGACTCAAGATCCCTTTGGCAAACCTCTATTTCCAAAAATATTCATATTACAATTCATATAAGTAGCAAAATTGCTGTTAGGAAGTAGAAACAAAATAATTTTATGGTTAGGGAGTCACAACAACACGAGGGTCAGAACATTAGGAAAGTTGAGAACCACTGCCTTAAGGGCATTGAACGGAACGTGGTTTAATTTTTACCCACATGCCTCTTTTCCCCAAAGAACATCCTAACCTGTTTCTGGTAGCCTGCCCAGTAGCTCCACTGATCCATGTTCTCCTGATTTAAAGTGCCCTGTGGCATTTTACTATGTCAGCACAGTGACCCCACAGATCCAATATCATAGTCAGAGCAATCCACCCTGCTGAGGCGCTAATGAGCCACACAGCTGCGATGAGCATACACAGGGATCTTAAAGGCAGAGTGAGTGGCTGGGGCAGTGGTGCCTTTAATCCCAGCAATGGGGAAACAGATGCAGGTGGAGCTCTCTGAGTTTAAGACCAACCTGGGCTACGTAGTGAGACCCTGTCTCAGAAGGAAAAGTAAAAGATGAAGGAGAAGGAAGAGGAGGAGGAGGAGGAGGAAGAGGAGGAGGAGGAGGAGGAGGAGGAAGTCTAGAAGAGGTTTGTTTACCTATATTCAAAAACAGACAAATGGACAAAGTATTTGTCTCCCAACAGAGAATTCAGCCAAGTAACCCATAATCCAGACTGGATGGTCTATTCCTCCTTAGGAGACCGTGATAACTTCATGTCACCAATGAGGCTAACATTCCTGGCCCTCTTGCATGGTCATGAGACATTCTTTAGTGGTGTAATATATTGATTTAATTGGAATCATCTAAAGTTTGGGGATGCCGCACAATGACAATTTCCAGTTTCCCTGCTTAGGTAATAGACTGTGTTTCATTTCTTTAGTTACCTGCTGCTCTGATACAGATTACCCATGCACACACAGCCCAAATCAGCTACTTAAGACAACATACATAAGCCAGGCATATGCCCGTAGTCCTAGCTCTCAGAAGGCAGAGGCAGGAGGATGGCAAGTTGAGGCAAGTATGAGCTTCGCAATGAAAGACTGTCTCAAATGACCAGAAACAAACAAAACTCCACCAGTATCTCACTTAATTTCAAAGGCTGGGCAAGTTACACATGTAGATAACACTGGCTTTGGACAGCTCACTCCTGCTCCAAAAGACCCAAAGCCCTCTTCTGGTCTCCCCAGGCACTGCACTCATGTGCACTAACACACACACACAGCAACACATAATTTTTTTTTTTAAACATAGAACCAGATACAATATCATATGCCTGTAGTTCCGGCTCATGGGAAACTGAGGCAGGGAAATCACATGAACTCAGGAGTCTGAGGTCAGTCTAGGCAGCATAGTGTGACTTAGAGCTTTAAAGTCACACTATGTAGGGACTGTGAGCGTAGCTCAATGGAGGATCATGGGAAGGGTAAATACCCATCTACTTGTGGGAAGAACAAATATTGTTTAAGTGTTCATCTACCCAAAGCAATCTACAGAGTCAATAAAGTCCCTGTGAAAATACCAAAAGTCGCCGGGCAGTGGTGGCGCACGCCTTTAATCCCAGCACTTGGGAGGCAGAGGCAGGCGGATTTCTGATTTCGAGGCCAGCCTGGTCTACAGAGTGAGTTCCGGGGCAGCCAGAGCTACACAGAGAAACCCTGTCTTGAAAAACAAAAACAAACAAACAAACAAACAAACAAGTTGAGCTATTTTAAAATAATGTGAAAATTATTGTAGAGACACAATTCTACTCATTGTTATTGTGGCCAAAGAAAAACTGTCACCGAGAAAAACTGTATTTGTATTGTGTGTGACAGACTGGTGGAAGATCTCTGTCAGTGTCAAAATAGGATCACCTGTGCCAAGTGTGGTAACAGCAAAGAAGATAAGGGAAAAAAACAAAGATAACATCAAAAAAGAGAGAGAGAGAAAGAAGATAGGGTTAGGAGCTTGTGAAGGGAGGGTTTGTTCACATGTGCTACCTGAGAGTAGCGTTCCGGGAAGGCTGCACCAGAAGCACAGCTTGAACAAAGGACGCCACAGCCCACAGCCTCCTGCAAGGACACCACAGCCTCCTGCAAGGACCTGTGCACACAAACTGGCCAGCCTTAAATTGACACCACGCCACTTTAGTTACAAATCGTTGTTGTAGCCAAGGATTATTGGTTCAAGACATCAGATGTAATCCTTCGTGTCTTTTAAAACTTCCTTTGTCTCAGCCCTTGGAACACACCATGGCTCTCCGTGGCACAGGACACACACACACAGCTCATACTTTTTAAGCACACTGGTCCCTCTGTGTACTATGCTTGCCTCTTAAAGCCCTGCCTACTGTCTGTAACAACCAATGAGCTTCTTTGTTTTCCTTTTTCTGCCCATAATTTAGATGCCTTATTCCGACTTTGTAATAACATATAATATTTGTACATTAAGCTTCTGCTTTTGCTCCAATCTCTGTCTAAATCTTAAATGTATATTTATATATTTAAAAGTGCTCAACATCAGTCTGGTGACATTTCCTATTTCTTCAGAGGGCGATTAGTTACTGATCTCTGTGATGGACCTGACAAAGCAACAAAAGGAAGGAAGGAAGAAGGGGGGGAGGGAGGGCGGGTTTATTTCAGCTGTAGGTCCAGAGGACAGGGTCCCTCTCGGTAGAGCAAGGGTGAAGGTAGGAGAATGTGGTTGGTTACACTGACCCCACAGTCAAGAGGCTGGGAAAGGTGGCCACCAATGCTTCACTAGCTCTCTCCCTTTTAAGCTAAGAGGGATCCCACCCCATGGGTGGCACTGATGATTTTTACAGCAGAATCTTTCAACCTCAATTAACTTAACCCAGACATTCTTTCAGACACACCCAGACGCTTGTTTACTTGCTGATTCTAGATTGACAATCAAGAGTGATTACCACAATGAGAGAGATACTAATCTTCCCTTAGGGAGCACTTCAGGTTGATGGCAGAGTTGGATAAAGTATCTCAGGCCAAAAAGTCTGTTCTGCAGGACTAGAGCTTGGATCATGCTTTCTTTCATTGTTTTTGGAAGTGATGGCTCTTGTTACTTTGCTGGTATCCTGTTTACATTTCCTGTTGCTATGATTAAACGCCATTACTTATTGGAGAGGGGCTTTATTTTAGCTCACAGCTCTGGTCACAGTCCATCCTGACAGGGACATAAAGATGGCTGGAGCTCGAAGCAGCTGATCACATACACAGTCAAGAGCAGAAAGAATAAATGCACGTGTGATCGTTAGTGTTGGCTCTCCCCTTTTCCTTCACTCTGGGGTCCAGCCCATGGCGTGGTACCACCCACATTCAGAACGTGTCTTCCCACCTCAGCTAAGTAAGGACTCCCTCACGGGCACACCCACAGGCCAACAAAACCTAGACAATTCCTCCTACAGACTCATTTCCCAAGCTGCCAACTTGTACCAAGTTGCCAATCAAAACTCACTAGCATAGTTGGCTTTTGGTTTTGTTTTGTTTTTAAGATTATTTGACATTTTTATCTGCAGGGAACTTTGAAGGGTTTTCTTTTTCTCTTTTGCTATTAAACCTAATAGTTTTCTTAACTTAGGTCGCAGAGCTGATATTTTGTAGGTCAATTTTTCCAGTCCTTGGTGTGGCTCTTCCTTTTCCACTGCTGCAACCACAGTACCCATGGGAAACAACTTGAGAGAAAAATTTGTTTTCCTGATTTTGTTTGTTTGTTTTTTGTTTTGTTTTGTTTTTGCTTTTGTTTTTGTTTTTTGGTCCTTGGTGTCCTAACTGCTCAGTTCACTGTGGCAGAAGTGTGTGAAGGCCATTCACATCTTGGTAGACCAGGAAGCAGACAGTGGAGCAGGAATGGGAGCAAATATAATCTTCAAAAGCCCACCTTTAATGACCTACTTCTACTTGCTAGACAGCACTTGTTAAAGATTCCAGAGCCTTCTAAATTAGTACTGTCAGCTGGAGACCAAAGCATCAAAGCCATACGCCTGTGGGGGCATTTCAGCATGAAGCCATAACAGGGAGCTGTTCACCCCTGAGATGGGTTTATTTTCACATCTCCCTGTTCTTCTTGTCAGTCATTTGCCAGTGTGCAAATGCTGTGACTAAGCAGTTGCCTTACTTGAACCGGTAAACAGGAAGTCTTTGAACTGAGTTGTCAAACTGAATGCTAAACGCTAAAAATAGAAAATTCAAACAAACTTTCCTTCATTCTCCAGTATGTTTTATAATTGCTTTGAGAAACGATTACAATAATAATTTATAATATATACATATATATTACAATATAATTTGTAATAATAAATTATAACAGTAATGTCAGATTGGAGTTAGCTTAAACCATTCAAGATTATTTGAGAAGATGATCGATTCTTACTTTTAAATTATGAGGTATATCATTATAATATACTAGTAAAAAAATATCTTTTTAATTCTATTTGAAAAAATACGCCGTATCTATCATTTATCCTCTCTCCTCTCTCTCTCCCCCTCTCCTTCTCCCTCCCTCCCACCTTCTTTCTCCCTTTCCCATTGTAAGAAATAAAATCTTTTGGTTCATGTTCAAAGATGCCTTGGTTCAACTTAGGTCCAGAAACTCTAGAAAACTCTAGAAAACTCTCAAGCCTGACCAATGCCTGGCTGTGCCCCCACTCCCCACCCCCACCTAAACTGCTAAGCTACCCACTTCAACACACACCCAAACTATAAGTTTAGAGTAGAAAATGACTAATGGCCAATCTTGCCGCAAGACCGCGTGTCCGATCTGCTCTGGGATAAACAGGATGTAGTGTGCAGAGATGAACTCACATAGAGTTTCTGTTGAGAGAGAACGTATGTAGACAAGAGTGAGATCGCACCCTCCTGATCGCTCAGTTAGAGGAACAGAGAGGAGGCCGTGTATGTTTAGAAGCCATCCTCTGTGTTGGTTGACTGACAATTCCGCGAGGCTCCTACCAGGGACCTAGGCTTGCAGCAGGCAGGCGGCAGATGGGCAGGCAGCCTGTATAAAGACTGCTTGACACCCCAGTCCCTCTTCTCCCCGCCCCCATCTCTCTGCGTCTTCCTCCCTCTTCCTCCCGCCTCCTTCTCTCTAACACACACTTTCGACCTAAGCATATGTATGGCAAGTGTCCGATAAGACCCTAGTCTGGACCTGAGATCCCCACACCCACCCACCTGTCCCTCACTCTCCTTCAGTCTTTAACTGCGACAGGCAGAAGAGAGTAATAAAACAGCCCGAGTGGAAACCTTGTGTTCTTGAGAACGGTGGAAGGTGAAGCAGCACCAGCGGACATTATCTTATCTCTCATGATGTTATATTTTATATCTCACGGTGTAAAAATAACCACAGTGATACAGAGAGGCCGGAAGCTTCGCCCTGGGGAGCTCAGCCAGGGAGAGAAAGCTGCGTGTAGCCCTCCCCTGACGGCCTCAGCTTCCTCAGTCAGTTTCAGTGCTATGAACCCTAGATTTGATGGTGTTGCCTCTGTTGATGTTTGTTTCGTTTTGCTCTTTAGAAGTTTTACCTGAGAAGACACCCTGCTTGGCATGGGACTCTCACTTGGGAGCTCCAGCGGCTGCCTTAAAGGGAATGTCCACAATTTCCTCGGGTTGTTTGGAACACACTTATGATATCTACCTTCTTACCTACCGACCTCTTATTATTTATTCTTGTACGTTGGCCTGCTATATACTCAATAAGCTCATGCATTTAAAACTACAAATAGGGTTAGGGTTATTGTAGATAAGTCCCCAAACCATACAGGTCATCTGGCTTCAAGAATAGACAGCTAGGAGCCAAAGAACATGGGTACCTTCTCAGGGCTGGACGAAGAGAAGAATTCTGCTCTGAAGCTCCTATGAAAACCCCACAGTTATGCTGACACCTCAACTTTAACTCGGAGAGAATTTATTTACAATTCTGACACCGTATTGGGGTGTTTTGTCCTATAGGAAGAGTAAGAGGAAGGAACCGTGATAAATTTGTTCTCAGGGCAAACAAGTGAAGGCCGAAAGTTACTGTTACAAACCTGACCTCAGACCTCACCTGGGAGGTTTTTTTTGTTGAAAGCTCATCCCTCAGCTGACAGAGCTCCTCGGAGCTGCCGGAGGTCAGAACTTAGCTGAAGTCTGTCCTTAAGGGTACCTGATGAGTTCTCTCCCTTTCTCGCCCTCTCTCTTCTCTCCTTCCTGGCCACCATGAGGTAGGCAGCTTTGCTCTGGCACAAGTTCACCACATGCTGTGCCCTGAAGTCAAGTGGTCAGAGGCTGAAACCTTGAGCCAAATGAACCTTTGGTCCTCCTCAGTTAGCCAGGGGTTTTCTTACAGTAACCGGAGGCTGACTGACACAGACCCCAATCTAAAACAAACCTCAGTTTACATGAATGAGCAACACCTTGCTCAATTCAATCAAATCTGGTGGCTCTGGAAGATTTTTTTTTTTAAATAACAAATATAATTGAATAATACATGTTAGTTCTTTATGGCAAAGACCTAAGTAGTAAAAATGGGGCAAAATGGAATGAAGTGCAAAGACAGAAAGGTACCCCTTACGAACATACATCTTTTCTCGACACAAATTTACTATTAAGGAAATAAGACTTTGGACTTAAAAAAAATTAAAATATTTGAAGCTTTAAATTGAGACTAAAGATAAGCTGTAATGAACAAAGGATATAATCTGTCAATGCACATCCGGCTGAGTGTCCAAACAAACTTAAAACGATTGTCTTCATACCTGTAAGCATTAGAAGGTGTTTGCCATCAGGGTAGGGGTCGTAGCTGGGTGAAAGGGACCTTGCTTGGCATGTGAAAGGCCCTAAGTCCAATCCCCAACTCTGTAAACAAACAGACAATATTTTTAAGTCCAGAAGATATATTTTAAAATGTGTATTCCATTATTTATTTAAAGGGGATGGCGTGTGCATGCCACCATGCTGTGGAGATCAAAAGGCAACTTGCTGGAGGTGTGGGTCCCAGGGATCAAACTCAGGTTATCGGGCTTGGCAGCATATCCTTCTCACTAGGCTGTCTCACCGTCCCGAAAAATGCTGGACAGCATCTGAAGGAGATGACATGTATTCATCAGCCAGGCCTGCTTCTTCTTATTTTGAAAGAACAATGTGATCCTTACAGACACAAACATTATGAACAATTCTTACTAAGCAGGACTCTGAGCCGTTTGTATTCACATTACACAATCTTATCATACCCTCTTCATCAATCACTGTCTGTTAGTGATTTCATGAAAACTTAAAGTTAGTCACTTTTTACAGTTCTCATGAGGAAGTATCCTGAGACCTCTGTGTCTGTTTTCAGTCTTTTGATGTAGTTGATAGCCAATGGGAGTCGCTCCCTCCGGCTTGCTTTATCTATTATAGGATTAAAATTCATTAACTTCACTGAAGATAAAAACTGCCTACGATCTCGTAACTGGCTCTCAGTATAAAGACAAGCTGAAACAGACAGTGAGCTTTCCTGTAGATACCCTTGAATCAAGATGAAACCATGGCCTCTCAGCCAGGTAAAGTGCAGCTCACCTCACAGGAAATACGGGAAGCCAAACAGAAGTGGCTCTAACCTGGAAGCTCAGAATAATTCAGATTGCCCCAGATGCCCTGTTCTAACATGCAAATGATTTCATGAAGATTTTATAGTTACAGAACAAACGAAAACTATGAATTAAAATGCTTCTAAACACACGTGTGGCGCAGCAGGTGGGCGGTCAAGGCAAACTTAGCTGTAGCTTTCAGATGCTCTCTTGGATTTTCAGTCTTAGAGTTGGAATTGACGAAACTCATGAATGGTCTGTTCACACATTTCCAAAGCATTTCCCTGAGAGTCAGGGGGTGTTAGATAAGACAGAGGTGGGTAGCGAAGAACTAGTAAAGGGCAAGTCTAAAATAATTTAGCTCCGGATCTACTACATCCCACCTCTTTACAGTTCCAAAGTTCTAATCTGCCCCTCAACCTTCTAGAATCTTTAACACAGCTGTGGCTTTTTTCCCCCTAGGAAATTCAGTGCTCACAACATATTCATTGTAAAACAAGGATGCTTGATTTAAAAAACAAAACAAGACTGAAGCAAAATCCCCAAAACAGAGATTTAACCATGTTAAAATTAAACCCAGTTCAGTGGAGTTTCATACATCCAACCATACTGTACAGTCAAAACGATCTCTTTTTTTCCCCAAAATTTCATCTTCACAGATGTTTAAGCATAGTTAGCCACCAAATATTAATAATACACGAACGCATAAAGACCGCAATTGTTTTAGTTAAAAGAGGCCAAGTATCAGACAGCTATCCACCCAACTCTTTGTCTTTTCTGATGCCAGCAGAGACTTTCAAATCCTTTCAGTGGAAGTCAGCAAAGATCAAAGGGCTTAATGCTGCCTCTGAGGAGAGAACAGGCTCTTTGCACATTTTAATAAACCAGGAATGTGCAGTGACCTGCAGGGCAGATAATGTTCCCCAGGCTTTCCAAGAGACAGCAATCAAAACACCCAGACTACCTCAGGTAGGTAGGGATGTCGACAGTCATGCTGATGATATGCTGGCTTGTGTTTTTCAGTGCTGTGCAATTTAATCTGGTTACATTTTCAATCAATTAGCAACATCAAATATCAGACTCTGATATCTGGAAAGCCTGTTGGTTTATCTTAGTTCATTAGAGTTTAGTTTCACCTTTGTTGTTGTTGTTGGTGGTGGTGGTGGTGATTTTTGGTTTTTTGTTTTTCGAGACAGGGTTTCTCTGTATAACCCTGGCTGTCCTGGAACTCACTCTGTAGACCAGGCTGGCCTCAAACTCAGAAATCTGCCTGTCTCTGTCTCCTGAGTGCTGGGATTAAAGGTGTGCGCCACCACTGCCTGGCTGGTTTCACCTATTAAAGAAGTATCGTCTTCCCTTCTTGTCTAGGGTCTGGCTCACCACCAGTGCCTCTTTGGATCTTGTTCTGTAGACCAGGTTGGCCTTGAACTCACAGAGATACACCTGCCTCTGCCTCCGGGGTGCTGGGATTAAAGGCATGCACCACCACTGTCCAGCACCACCATCTGGTAACCAGTGCCTCTTATTAGCAGGAGGTCAGATGGCAAGAGGTAGCTACCTCCTCAGTCTCACACTGAAGCTGATTCTCAAGTTTGGCCTTCCTTACACTACCACACAGAACAGAGCTACTGTGCATTTGAGAGGCAGCTGGCCCCTAATTGGTACAGCCCACTCCTTTGATTATTCAGCAGCCATACCCTTTAATAATGTCTAAACATCCCTTGCCCAGCAATGTCCATGCTTCTCCTCCTAAGATGCAATTACGCTTTATGCAAGTGGTCAGACCTTCATCCTGTAAAGCCTTGTTCTTGACAGTCTAGTTGTTCTTGGTTCCTATAATTTTTCACTGTGTTTCACTAAGAGATATCCAAACTCCCTTTTCTTCTAGGTCAGGCACCCCCATCTTTTGATTCAAAGACCTAAAGACCCTGACTGTCAAATGATGGTCTCTTGTAATAAAGCCGTCCATCAGGTGAATGGTCAGTTCTTCTGGGAATAGCACCATCTTTGGAGCTAATTATTGGTGTCTAGTTTTGGAACATCTAAGCCACAGTAGTTGCAATAGCTAATACTGTGTGTGTGTGTGTGTGTGTGTGTGTGTGTATCTGTGTGTGTCTCTGTGTGTGCATGTGTGTGGAGGAAATGCTGTGCATTCCACATCTCATCTGCATACTCCATCCACTGCGCAAAAGCAGGAGAGCCTAGAGACGTGGGCTGATGCCCACAGCGCAGGACATCCTGTCCATTCTTGTTATGGTCCTCATCTCCTGAAGTTCCTCTTTGGTGACTTTTTATAGAACCTAACTATCTCCATGAGTGCTATCTGTCCAGTACAACTACCCACGAGTTACTTCCCAGGGCTCTGTCTCATACTTTCCAGACCACTGACTGTGTAGCCAACCTTTCACTCCTGCCCACAAACAGCTCAAATGGTCTCCTCAGCCATCTCCCCATCCAAGAGGTCCAGGGTGTTCTTTCCTGGTGCCTTTCAGGCACACTCTGCTACTGTGTCTTCCGTGTGGTGCCAGTGTATAACAGATTCAGTTGCAGTCTTTCCTCCAAGGATTGGCCGTGAAAAACTCCTGGTGGATCTAAGATACACAGGCTGCAGCAAGCCATCTCACGAGCTCAAGACTCCGCTGTACCTGAATCCTGAGAAGATAAGTGACGCTTGGTTGTCACTCAAGCACTCTCACATGATGTTTGGTTCCATGAAGGAAGAAACAAAAATATGACAGATTGAGAAACACTGTGTTTATGTCAGCTGGGCAAAAATTACTAACTTGGGAGTGTCATTAAGACACCGACAGGCTACCTGGGAAGTGACAAGAACCCAGGTGGGCTTTACGATATGCAGAAGACGCCCATTTAGACCTGGAGAGATAGGGACTCCCTGTCCCTCATGACCCTCTGAACTCTCCATGCACTCCTTAGATCCCTCATCTGTTCCAGTGTTAGCCTGCTTGATACCAGGCATAAAATAAATACAACAATAAACAGATCTCCATGGCTTCGTGGGGACTCTGTCACAGAGAGGATCTGTCATTTGCTGTCTGTGAGACCTTGACCAAACCACTCAGGTCTTTAGGCTATAAGTTCCTCAGTGTGAGCTGGATCACAGAACACTCACTCCATCAGGGTGTTTTGAGGCTGAGTGAATGAATACACACACACAGAGAGACAAACAGACACACAGAGAAACACACAGAAACATACAGACACACACACACATACAGAGATACACACAGACACACGCAGAAACACAAAAACACACAGACATACCCGCATACAGACACAGAGACACAGACACACATACA
>JADRCH010000031.1:16176480-16270991 GCA_019843965.1 Rhynchomys soricoides | reverse complement strand
ACACACAGAGACACACAAAGAGATACAGACAGACACACACAGACACATACAGACACACCACACATGGACACTCACACAGACACACACAGAGAGATAGACACACACAGAGACACACACAGGCACACACACATGCTTATAATAGGCCCTGACATACTGAACAAAGAGGAAAAAATTCTATTCTCCTTCCCTCCCTCCCTCCCTCCCTCCCTCCCTCCCTCCCTTCCTTCCTTCCCTTTGATAGCACCATTTTCTGTAGCCCAGAATGACCTGGAACTTATATGTAGCCCAGACAGGAACCAAACTGGCCTCATTTTCCCATCCTGGAGATTATAGATATGAGTCACCATACCCAGCTGAGGAAATGCTACTTCTACATTCTGTTTTCTACCTACATTTGAGAGAGAGAGACAGACAGACAGACAGACAGACAGTGTGTTTATGTGTGTATGTGAGAGAGTGTGTGTGTGAGAGACAGAGAGAGAGAAAAGGAGTGTGTGTGTATGTGTATGTGTGTTGGGGGGGGGGGGGTTAAGGAGGCAAGCAGCAGCTGCAGAAGCCCAGCAGGCTGGTAGCATCCTGTTGCCAGTACAGACCTGGAGCCCTGGAAGTGCCCAGCCCCCACATCTCACAAAGCATAGGGGAAGAAGCCAGAGGCTTAACCTAAGGGTAAGATGAGGCCTCAGGGAGGGTGTTTGGAGATCCCAGCATGGCACTGCTGAGTCAGACAGAGCTGACTGTGTGTCTCAACACTACTGCTTCCTAATTATGACACCCTGGGCAAGATCTCTTTACCCATGAAGAGGAGGACCACAGTAATGATGATGAGGACCATGGTGACCATGAGACATCCAGTCTAGACACATAAACATAAGCTTCAGTGTCTCCTTGATGTGCCTGGGGTTTGTCCTGAAATATGGAATACAACTCAAAATTGGAAACCACATCTGGTCAATAGAAGCAAAGGAACATTGTGGGAAGCTTTAGACATGGCCATAGGCTTGAGAGAAAGCTGAGCTTCTGGCTCCCGAAGGCTGAACAGAAGAGTCAAATTTCTGCACATGGGCTGAGGCAGGGGCTCTCCGGAGTCCTGGCCCCTCAAGGAATCCTTCCCTGGTGTGTGCAGTTTTGTCCTAATCTAGTTTAGGATCTGAGAGAAAAGCCTCACTTTGAAGAATCTGAGTTACTAGCCCAACCTATAGCCACAGGAAAAGGAAGTATCTTGAGTGACATTTGTCAAGACTATCCAGTTAGAAGGCTATGTTTACAAAGGAAGTGACCCCAGGCCAAGGACACCCCAGCAGTCACCCCTCTCCTTAGTTCTTAATAAGAACAGACCCCTCGGTAAAGTGTTAATTTCCACAGGCCACCTCTCACCTCTTTATCTTTGGAAATGAGAGGAGAAAGTCACAGAAACTCCCCCCTCCAAGCAGACCTTCCAGATGTCAGATGTTGGTTACTAAAGAGGGGGGTCATAGCACTGACTCTTTCCCAGGGGTGTGTGTGAAGGCTGGTGATGGACAGTTCAGACTTCTGCTGTCTCTGCTCAGCCCACTTTCAGCCCTAGTGCACCAGTATTGTCCTGCTCAGAACTGTAGATGTCCTGGAGGTAGCTTTCTAGGATGAGTTCAAGATATAAGGCCGTGAGACAGAGTTTCTACTCTTCTGGACCTCTGCCTCCGGGCACTTCTTCCAGCAGTAACTATTTATCAATGAGATGGGAGAGGAGACTGAATCTCGCACACATCCGCTGATTCCTTAAAGACTTTTTTTTTTTTTTTTGGTTTTTCGAGACATTTTGTTGATCTCCAATTTGCTAACCAATATATACAGTGACAAGAGTAATATAAAACTAAGCCCATCCCGTGACACCACCTCCACCTTGCTTTAGCCTCCGGGCTCTGGTGTAAAAGATCTATGTCAACCCAGGTCCTCAGAGAACCAGGCTCCATGATGAGACAGATGCTGGAGGGATCTGTGAGTCATAAGGAAGAGAAAGATGGGAAGGGTGAAGAGCAGAGTGGGGTCCATGACACCAAGAAAGGGGAGAGGGGAGAGAGTGTCTAGAAGTGCCCTGCTCTACTTGGTGACTCAGAAGGAGGTGAAATAAGGCCCTCGTCCAAAGAAGGGGCTCCCGTGCTCTGGGACCTGTCATAGCATCCCTTACTAAAGCGCCCGGTCAGCCACCATACCATTTACTCCCCTGTAGTATAAGGGCCATGAGATATGATCAGTGGCCCATGGTCCCCTGTCCCCTGAGGCGGACGCTCTTTGTGACAGTATTGATTTTTAAAGACATATGTCCATCAACTGTGAGTGTTCACATAATACCTAAAAAAAGCAGTCATTTTATCTTCTGCCTTCATCTCTCTGCTTCCCAGCCTTAGATGCACTCTGCTCAGTTGCCTTGTACCCCCACTGTCCCGGCAACCACACAAGAAGTTCGCCATGGTAGTACACATTTGAAAGTGGAAACAGGCCGGGCAGTGGTGGCGCATGCCTTTAATCCCAGCACTCAGGAGACAGAGACAGGCAGATTTCTGAGTTTGAGGCCAGCCTGGTCTACAGAGTGAGTTCCAGGACAGCCAGGGCTACACAGAGAAACCCTGTGTCGAAAAAAAAAAACAAAACAAAATAAAAAAAAAGAAAATGGAAACAGGATGATCCCTGGAGCTTGCCTGGCCTAACCAAAAAGTCCTTGGTCCCAATGAAAGAACCCATGTCAAAAGACAAGGTGGATGATACCAAAGGAGCAAATCCAAGGTTGACCACCGGCCACCATGTACATACAACAGCAGTCTGTAGGTGTGTAGACTTGCACTGCCACCTACACGAAAACACACCCAAGTAAAGTACATACCATGGTGGGTATTGGAAATAGAATAATGAATGCAGTCTGAACCAATTCTTCACTTTCACCAATATAAATATATTATAATATAAATATATAAATATAAATTGTGAATATGAATAATTATAAGTTATAAATATATTTATGATATATAAATATAAAATAATATAAAACACACAGGAGACTGCTTGGACTGACTCTACTTGCCATGTCTTGCTTTGGCAGTCTGCCAACTGATTTCACCATATATTCTTGGGTTTTTGACTCAGTTAGGCCTTTGGTGGGCTTCAGAAATGTGCTTGCCCACTTCTAGAAGACAGTTCTAGAAGACAGTTCATTCCTAACAAGTCACCAACTTTTTCCTTTATTACCAACCCTGTCCCCTTCCTGTTTCTCATGACTGTTTCCTACCCTCTTGAGACAGGCAGAACACCTGCCAAGAATGTATCTAGCTTCTTGCCCTTGCTACAAAACTGCTTACATTTTGTATGCTTCCCCTGAATCATGGAAGATGTCTTCCTCCGAAGGTCCCTTCTCTACACTGGCCTTAACATCTCAGCTTGTTTTTTTGCAGACTTGCTGCCTCAACTACGTCCTCTAGCCTTCAGCTCCTGTCTTCCCTTGTTCCCGTTTGCTTGCTGTCAACCCACGAACAGTCCCTGCTTTAAGAAGGAAAATGATTCCCTTGATCCTACAGTTTGGAATTCCCATCAAGAGTCTTCTCAAACAACCTAGGTGACTAAAGCTTAGTGGTCCTAATGGCCCCTCCACATAAGACAAAGCTCACCATTGTCTTCCACACCTATCCCTCTGTGGGTGTCATGGTCTTTGGGGGTCTTAATCCCTAAGTCTTTGACTGTCACTGATTTTGATCAGCCCTTCTGCATTCTCTGATCTCCACCTCCCAACCCCCATACCTCCAGGGTTCTCCCCTGGTGAACAGCTTTTTCTTTCTCCAGTAGCTTGTTTCTGAGCTCCCTAGCCACCTCCACATGCTTGGCTGTCCAGAGCCCATGCCTCAATGGAGCATTGACCTACTTTATCTATGCACATTTTTACTTGGATGTCTTGCCAAGTACCTCAAGTGTGAGCCAAGCCAAAATCATTATCTTCCCGTCTGACTGGTTCTTTGCACTGCCTTTCCCTGCTTGGCTGTGTTCAGTCATCCTTCCAAACACCCTTTCTCTCCCCTGTTCATGCTTGAGCACTTTTCAAATCCTATGCATGCCCCCCCCCCATCAAGGCTTTGTATGATGTGGTGTTTTCAGATCTTCCTCAGGCCCTCACAACAGCGAGCATCTCACTCAAGTTCCTTCTCTTCAGATGGCTTCTTAGTGACACAAAGTTAATTTAAAAACACAGTTGACTCATGTCATTCTCTGG
Source organism: Rhynchomys soricoides (assembly GCA_019843965.1). NCBI lineage: Eukaryota > Metazoa > Chordata > Mammalia > Rodentia > Muridae > Rhynchomys > Rhynchomys soricoides. Next base: position 16,266,760 of record JADRCH010000031.1, on the reverse strand, counting down.
TCCATTAATGTCAGTGAGTTCCTGTTTCCCTCCAATCAGAAGACAAGCTTCATGTATAGAATCTAAGTCCTATCCCATCTGCCTTCAAACCCTTCCTGACTTCCCTTTGCTATATTCAACTTGTATGTCATATCTCTGTTTAAAACTGCTGTCGGGTCTCTAACTACAACCTCTACTTCCACATTGTCAGACCTTTGCTCAGGTTGTGTTTACCTCCAACCCCACTCCTTTTGGCCCACACACGTCATCAAACCTTGACAGCGGCGTTTCGAGTTTCTTTCACCTTCACAGCTTCAGGGAAGCAGCGCCTGTTTCCTTTTGGGAAGTTCCCTTTGTGCGGTGCTTCTTACTGTCCTGTCCTGAGCTCAGCTTACCAAGAAGCAGAACAAACATGAACATCTTTGTCACCACAGCCTGCAAGTGGGCCTATGCCAGACTCCACTTTGTATCTCCTGAGAAAATACCTCCTAGAGACAAAGGCCACAGCAAGCAAGCGCAACCTCCTACCTGGCTGAGCCTGCTGGTCTTTTTATGGACACATTTTATGAGCACAGGACATGGTAGGTTGATTGACATCTATAGGTTGATTGACATCTAGAACAAGTTTCTTATCTCACAAGAGAACGGTAACAAACAAGTCACTAATCAGCACCCCGAGCACAAGCCACATTTTTAAGTAGACTGCTTCAGCACACGGTAGCTTTCAATAGATGTTCCTGAACACTGGTTTTTTTGTTTTGCTTTGTTTTGTGTTAGAGCATTTTTAGGTTCTCAGTAAAACTAAGCAGACAGTACAGAGAGTTCCTAGCTGCTCTATCTTGGCACATAATCAGCCTTTCCCACCACTACATCCCCCATCAGGATGGTACATGTGCTACAGGTCCTACACTAGGCTGTCCCCTACTGAGACATCATTATTTACCCAAAGCCAATAGTTTACATTTGAAGAGAAAGCAGAATGACTAAATCAGTAAAATGCCTGCCAGGAAGGCACTAGAACCTGAATTCAGATCCCAAGGACCCACAGAAAAGGTTTGGCATGGTAGAAACTGCGTGTAATGCCAGCCTTGGGCTGATGGATAGAGGCTGGTGGCAGAGATGTGGAGAGAGACAGACGAGGAGGGCTGGACCTGGAAGATCCTGGTGATGAGCTTCTCAGAGAGACACCGTTTCAAAAGAGTTGGAGGGCAGTGGAAGAAAGCCACCTGATGTGAGCATCACCTCACATCACCTCAGATCTCCACATGCACACGCACAAATGTGCATTCATACCCCTTACACACACATGCACATACCACACACATATATACCGTACAACAGGGACATGGGAGTATAAACACACACGCATACACACACACATACACACACACATACACACACACACACACACACACACAGAAAGTTGCTTGGGAAATTTATAAATTAGACAACTCATTCCTAAATAATCAATTTATCAAGTAATTTTTAAAAAGGAAAATTTGAAAATACCTCACAATGAACAAGGTGGGGTGACATGCATCTGTAATCCCAGCCCTTGGGAGGTAGATTAAGGAAATCCTGATTCAACAACTTCCATAGCTACATACATACCAAGTTCAAGGCCAGCCTGGAATACATAATGCATTGTGTCAAAAAACAACAGCAGAACAAAAACACAATGAATCAAATGACAAAATGAAACTATTATACAATGAAAGCAGTACTTAGCGAGTAACAACTTTTATCTTTAAAAATATAGAAAAGCTGGGTGCAGTGGTTCAGCGCTTAAGATGCAGAGGTAGGCAGAGCTCTGTGAGTCCAAGGCCAGCCTGGTCTGCATAAAGTTCCAGGACAGCCAGAAATTCCCTGTCTGAGAGAGAGAGAGAGACAGAGACAGACAGAGAGACAGAGACAGAGAGAGACAGAGACAAAGAGAGACAGAGACAGAGGAAAAGAAAAACAACCAACAACCAACTGCAAAGCAAGCAAAGGAAAGGACTTATCAAAATCTACAACAGAAGCCGGGTGGTGATGGCACATCCAGTTTGTCCAGGACTTGGCAGGCAGAGGTAGGCGGGCCTCTGAGTTAGAGGCCAGCCTGGTCTACAAAAGGAGTTCTGAGACAGCCAGGGAGCTACACAGAGAAACTTGTCTTGAAAAAAAAAAAATTTAAAAAAGAAAAAACCTACAACAGAAATAAGTGAGTCAGACAAGAGAGAAAACCAGTGAAGCCAGGAGATAAATCTTTGCCTATCCTGACAAGATGAGAAAATTCAAATCATTAAATTATCACAGAAAGGATTATCACCACCAAACCTGCAGACCTAAAAAGGATTTTATGGACCAGCATGAGCAATTATACTGAGATAAATGAGATATCCCAAGTGAAACAGATTCTTAGAAGTACAATTTTAATACATTTACACAGTGGAGATGTATGTATCTGCCTGGCCTTAGACATGTGTTTCCAAAAGTGTGCATGAAGAAGCCTTGGGTGTGTTCTCAGAGGTGACAGGTGACAGGTGACAGGTGACTGTGTGGCTTTCCTTATCCTCCGTGTGACTGATCGCTGACTTCTGTTGAGCATACTTTCTCTTCCCCTCTGTCTCTCTTCTGGCTGCTGGGGAGGCTTCCGGCTTGCTCATTCTGCTGTCTTACTCACAGACTCTGAAACGATCCTTGGACTTAAAACAATACCTTTTGAAAAGCTATTAAGCTGAATAAAAGAACTTCACCTTTTCTTCTAAACAGCCACTGGGCCCATGGGGTGAGAATAAGCGAACAGATGCATTTCTTATTCCAGGTCACTCATGCAGCTCTCAGAGTTAAAGAGAAACAAGCTTCCCATCACCATGAGCACAGCACAAAGGCTTTGCTAAGACAACCTATCATCAGTAAGTGACCTAGAGTGAGGAGTTGAAGAATTTAACAGATTACAGCCCTGTTTATGAGCTTCTAGTAACCATTTACAAACCTGCATCCTGACGGGTTACATGGGATGCTACAACCTTGTCTCACCAGGATAAGACAGCCTTTATATCAGTGTCTCATTAAATACCCAACCTCATAATTAACAAAATGTTTATGGATCCGCTTTGGGCCATTTGCTAGAGAATCTTATTTTCATGAGTAGATGTTAGATAAATAAAAATCGTAGAAACTAAGATGATTGGTGTACAAAGCACATCTTAATTCCAAAGTTGTTATGTGACCTCAAATTTTTTATATTGCCCACCTGTTGATATGTTTGGAATATGTTGGGCTGAGTAAACTGCATTGCTAAACAAATTTCATCTACTTCTTTTTGTGCTTTCTTTTTTTGTTTGTTTGTTTTTGTTTTTGTCTTTGTTTTTAGAGACAGGGATTCTCTATGTAGCCCTTGCTGTCCTGGAACTCACTCTGTAGACCAGGCTGGCCTCGAAGTCAGAAATCCGCCTGCCTCTGCCTCCCAAGTGCTGGGATTAAAGGCGTGCGCCACCACTGCCCGGCTTCTTTTTGTGTTTTCTTGTGGCTACTAAAAACTTATGTTACATTGTCTTGGATATTTGTGGCCTAGTCTTATCACAGGCTTCTTGGCCGGGCAAAGGAAGGACACAAAGATATTCGGAGCCAAAAGGTTCACGTAAATGTGAAGACTCCACAAGGAGAGCTTGTGCAGAGTAGAATCGGGGTTCACCACAATGTCCTTTTTCTTTCTTTTTTTCCTTCCTCTTCTTTTGAGAGGGTCTCACTAGACCTTCTCAAAAAGTAGCCTTAAACTCTTTATATATAGACCAACATGGCCTGAATTCACAGAGATCCTCCTGCCTCTTCCTCCCGAGTGCTAGGATTAAAAGCATACACCAGCACATTCAATTCTCCATTATCTCTCCTTCCTTCCTTCCTTCCTTCCTTCCTTCCTTCCTTCCTTCCTTCTTTTTGTGTTTTGTTTTGTTTTTCAAGACAGGGTTTTTCCATGTAACTCTGGCTGTCCTGGATCTTTCTTTGTAAATCAGGCTGCCCTCAGTGTGTGTGTGTGTGTGTGTGTGTGTCTCTGTGTGTGTCTCTCTCTGTGTGTGGATGGTGTGTATGAGTGTGTATGTGTGTCTCTGTGTGTGTGTGTGGTGTGTATGAGTGTGTATGTGTGTGTCTCTGTGTGTGTGTGTGTGTAAACTTGCTAACCAACTCTTTAGTTTATGAACACTGTTTATATCAAGAAATGACAGAGATAGGTCTGGTGGTGGTCCAGGCCTTTAATCCTAGCACTTGAGAGGTAGAAGTAGGCATATATATATATTTACATACATATATATCTGCATGTATATATATATATGTATATATATATACACATACATATACACATACACACACACACACACACACACACACACACACACACACACACACATATATTCCTACGAAAATAGTTGCCCAGACTTGGACCTCCTAATTATAGCTTGATTCAGTTCCCTCAAAAAGATGTTTGAGAACATCCCTGTTTACAGCCCAATGACCAGCATCACCAAATCACCCCTTTCTGTGGTTTCATGCCACATTTCTGAACTCTTTTATTAGCATTTATTTTAAACAGACTCGGGAGCACTGAGGGCCCTCTTCTTACCTTACCCTATCTTAAAGAGTGGACCCACCGTGGACCTGGACTCCAGACTCGAAATGAGTCCTCACTGTTCTCAGGGCCAGCCTAGATTGTCCGGTTTGTGTACAACGCAGGGGAAGTCATAGGGTCGGAATCTTTGACCGGTTCACTGTGTGACAACCTAGAAACACGGGACCTTTGGAGTCCCAGGTGTCCTTTGCTCTCGCTCTCCCTCTTCCTCTCCAGTTACACAGTTACACAGCCTGAACAGAGCCAGAGAGGTTTTTAGCACTACCAATCTAGATTCAATTAGATGTGTTATATTCTGTTAGGGGAAAAAAATTAAATGTATCTAAAAATGAAACTAAGCTTGGAGAAATTTTATTCAGAGTAGGACCAACAGCACAAACAGTTAAGGTTAACATACCTGGCATTCACTGAAGTCCTTTTTCTGAATGGGTTGGTGAGGGTGATTGTGGTTTTCTGTTGTAATGAGTATTCATTTGTTTATCACTGTTTCTTGGTGCATACAAGTCATCCCCTCAGACATTTGGATTTTAAGTTCATTTATCCTCACCCTTCTCTTCCTCAAAAAAAAAAAAAAATTCCCCCTAATAGATATAAAGTCTACATATAAATGTGATCAGGGCATCTTATTAGTAGGCCCCGATATTGTAACTCTAAACTGTTAATATTAACTTTGAAATACAAACTTGTTCTCTCTGAGCCCATATTATGCTACGAGCAGTCCAACCAGCGCTGGGGTGAGCTGACATTTTGTCTGAGGGACTTTTGTAGAGCAGACAGCCCTGACTGTTAAAAGATTCTTCCATCCTTTGAAAGGAAGAGGGCGGGGTTGCAGATCCTCCCTGGAACAGGGAGTTAACGAGCCCTGCCCCAGCTTACAGCTCCAGGAGGAGGTCCCAGAGCCTTCTAACAAGCTCTTCAGGTAAAGCGTGTGCACAGTAAGGTGTGAGAACTGCAGGACTAGAAGAAAGGGCTCCGGAGAGCTGAGTGGTACATCTTGGAAAAGAGGAAGGGAGAAATCAGCTCACAGGACTTGCAAAGCTTAGAGCCACTTTGTGAAGAGAGGCATTGGACCTTGTGGGATGCTAGCCCACTGATCTATCACCTAATTACATCCCTAACCAGAAACATATTCGAGTAAATGTGTAATATTTAGAGTGAGCAGTACTGGGTTTCCTGGCCCATCAAAATCATCTCCTGTCCCTATCCCAGGAGACCCTTCTCAGACCCCATCCTGGTCTCCAGACTCCACACCCTATCATCTTTTCAGGAGCACCCGGCTACCTGAGACATCCACCATAGCATGCAGCCACAAGCCAGTTTGTTTTTGTTTAAAACAGTCAAAGAAACAGAAGATATTTGCATACCTAATACTGTAAACTAAAATTCTTCCTCTGTCACACATGGTATAAAGTCAACAAAGGCTGTTGACATGCCTGAGGTGGGGCGAGGAAGAAGGCGCCTCTCCACAGCCTGACAACCTGAGTTTGATCCCCAGTGGTAGAAGGAGAAACTTGTCCACTGACCACCATATTCATGCCAATACAATATATTTTAAAGCAATGAGACAATAAATGATGTCAACGAATGTTTCCTTTTTCAGTTGGAGGTTGTGAATGAGTCTCTCTAACTTACGCTAATCTTCCTTTCAAGGCATCTCTTTAGTAAGAATACCAACCTAAAATGACCATGAAACTGCTACATGGTCTCCAAAGAGTAATTAGCTTCTCCAGAAGTAGCACTGACTGGAAACGCATATGGTATAACAAAGTCCAAGTGTATTCAAGTCTGAGTATATTAAAGCAAGAGGAAGTTTCTTAGAGCAAAATGAGGAAGAGTGTGTGAGGTCTTTTTGAAACATTGGCCCTTAGCTGTGTGGGTCAATAGCAAGAGTCACTTCAACCCAAGGCTAGACAGACATAATCACAGAAGTATTTTTTTTTTTTTTTACACAGTTATGGTGGCCTTTGTGTGAAGCCCTGGTTGTGGTAGTCTTTTGTTGATAGCTTTTTTGTTTGTTTTGCACGGAATGCATGCCTGAGATTTGTTCCTTCTTGAATTCCCCGCCTCACTCATTTACTTTTTATTTTTTTAAAGATTTATTTATTTTATTTATATGAGTACACTTTAGCTGTCTTAAGACACACCAGAAGAGGCATCAGATCCCATTACAGATGGTTGTGAGCCACAGTGTAGCTGCTGGGAATTGAATTCAGGACCTCTGGAAGAGCAGTCTGTGCTCTTAGCCACTGAGTCATCTCTCCTGCCTGGTCCATATCTTTTTAAAGTACTATGTTAGTTACTGTTTCATTGCTTTGACAAAAATGCCTGACAAAGACAGCTTAAAGAAGGAAGTGTTTGCTTTCACTCACACTTTGAAGGTACAGTCCACCATCCTGAGTGACAAATAGTGACCGTCTTGAAGGAGATGACCATATCACATCTACAGCCAGGAAGGAGAACGTGTGGGGAGTGTTGATCCTCAGCTCTCTTTCTCCTTTTATTCGGCCCAGAATCCCAGCTCATGGGGGTGCGGCCCACATTCAATCTTTTTGATTTAAGTTTTCTAGAAAACCCTCAGGGACACAACTAGAAATGCGACCATGGTGATCCTAAGTCCGCTAAAATTGACGAAGCAAATCAGCCACTGTAAGTTGCAATGTCAACTGGGAATCCCAACACTTCACTGAAAATCACAACATTCTACCCCCATGTAGGCTCATGGCCATCTCATAACTCACAGTGTATCCACCCTACCTTCAGGAGTTCACAGAATCTGCAACTTCATCAACAACACGCAAGAGCCTAAAGTCAAGAGAGGGAAGGACACTAAGTACTCATTAAAGGAAAATCCACCAAGAGGAGTTTCTAACTCTCAACGTTTATATACCAAACACAAGGGCACCCAGGTTCATAAGAGAAACACTACTACAGCTAAAATCACAGATCAAGTTCAGTCCACTGACAATGCTTGTCTTCAGTATCCCACTCTTGACAACTGGCAGGTGATAGAATAAAAATCTGGGCAGAGAAACACTGCAGTTAAAGAACATCATGAATCAAGTGGACATAACAGATATCTACAGAACACTCTACCCAAATATGAAAGAATAAACTTTCTTCTCAATAGCCCGTGGAACTTTCTCCAAAACTGAGCATATAAAGCTAGTCTTGACAGGCGTAAGACAAAGTAATATCCTCCATTCTATCTCCATAGATTAAAGCTGGGTGCACACAGCAGTAGACACAGCAGAAAGCACGCACACTCATGAAAGCTGGCTGATTCACTGCTGAAGGAAAATTGGGTCAAGAAAGGTTTTGAAAAATAAAAACCTTTTAGCATTTAATGAAAACGAAAACAGGACTTACCCAGACTTACTGGACACAACAAACGAAGACAGCTCTAAGACAGACACAGTCCAAAGCACATAACACTAAGTGCTTACATCAGAAAACTGGAAAGATCTTGCTTTAATAACTAAATGATACACTTGAAAGGGCTAGAAAAAAAGGGGGAAATAATCCCAGAAAAAAAAAAAAGATCAAATTGGAATAAATAACAAAACTCAGGGCTGAAATCCATGAAATAGAAACGAACAAACAAAAATCAGTGTCACAAAGATATTGGGTTTGTCTGTCTGTCTATCTGTAGGAAAGCTTTACAATTGACAAAGCTTTAGTCAAATTAACTAAAAGTAAAGAGAGAAAACCCAAATTAATAAAACAGAGATGAAAAAAGGAGACATCACAACAGATTCTGAGGAGACGCAGAGACTCATAAAAATGTACTTTTTAAAATCTGCATTCTACCAAATTGGAAAACCAAACCAAACCAAACCAAACCAAACCAACAACAACAACAAAAAACTTGGGTGGATTTCTTGATGTATACAACCTACCAAAGTTAAATCAAGATGAAATAAACTGTTTAAACCAATGTTTCTCAACCTGTGGGTCAGATCCTTTTGTGGTTACATATCAGATATACTGTATATCAGGTATTTACATCACAATTAATAACAGTAGCAAAATTGTAGATATGATGTAGCAATAAAATAATTTTAGGGTTGTGGATCACCACAACATAAGCTGTATTACAGATTTGCAGCATTAGGAAGGTTAAGAACTACTGATTTAAACAAACCCATACACTCAATGAAATAGAAGTAATATCTAAAACTCCACGCCCCCTCCCTCCAAAAAGCACAGGACCAGATGGATCTAACACAGAATGGATTCCTACCGCAGCCTCCAAGTGCTGGCATTATAGACACTACCACATGCCATGATGTGTGTCTACAGTTCTGGATTTATTTATTTATTTTATGTATGTGAGTACACTGTAGCTGTCTTCAGACACACCAGAAGAGGACATCAGATCCCATTACAGATGGTTGCGAGCCACCAGTGTGGTTGCGAGCCACCAGTGTGGTTGCTGGGAATTGAACTCAGGACCTCTGGAAGAGCAACCAGTGCTCTTAACCACTGAGCCATCTCTCCAGCTCCACGACTAGAAATCTTATGCCACCAAGTAAAACCTCCAGTGCCAGGAGTGGGTTACATCTTATTGAGTAGTGTTGGCCAAAGGAGTCCCATAGACCTCTCCCTGAATACCACAGACTACTGCCAAGGCTACTGGTTACTTTCCACAACCTAATGGTATAGCCATTTTAGCAGAAGACATCATTGACTTGTGTCTTTGAACATGGAGAAATCAAACTGGGGGCTCAGCTGGAAGCTTTACCCCTACTGACCAGTATTCATGTTTCTTTTCATGCTTCTGGAAGAGAAAAGCAATCATTGATATCACCCAGCTACAAACCCTGAGATCTACAACAGAGATCTGCTACAAAGTATACAGTGGGGTAGTGGTACAACTGTTACCGGAGTTACCAACCACTTCACCGCTTGATTTTCGCCCCACTCCATGAGATGGAGTCCACATAAAACCTGCTAAAGTGGCCAAGAACCCAAGACTACATAAGCCATGGACCCTAGGGGAAAACCTATTATTATTCTGGTAAAGGGAATCCTAATGATGTATTGCTACACCTATAGATCAGCACTTTGCTGGACTCTCATCTGAGAAGCTTTTTCTTGAAGTAGATGGTAATTAACACAGAGACCCACAACTGGACAATACACAGAGAGTGACAGACTTTGGAACACTCAATCCTAGATGTAATATCTTTTTCAAACCCCTCCCCTAAAGGCTCTGGAATCTGTGAAGAAGAGGAGGCAGAAAGATTGTAAGAACCAGAGTTGATGAATGACTCCAAGGAATCAGTATCTTCCAGACACTACCCGACTGATGCACATATGAACTCAGAGAAACTCTGACGGCACGCATAAGACCTGCCCAGGTTCAGACCAGACAAAAGTCCCAGAATTAAAAAAAAAAATGAGGACACAAAGCCCCATCCTTAACCAAGAAAATATTTGCAACTCACACCTTCTGGGAAAGGAAAAATCAGTTTTCTGCACTGGAGTGTCACTGGGTGTGTTAACCTCACATCAGGGTAGGCCCCATGCCCAGGAGTAGTTGGCCAACACAGGTAGACTCTGTGTTTTTTTCCTGCAGTTTTTGGTTTGTTTTGATGTTGTTTGTTTGTTTTCTGGTCTTATTTGGTTTGCTTTTGTTTGTTTGTTTGTTGGTTGGTTGGTCTTTCTTACTGACTTTGTTTATTTGTTTTGATTTTCCTTTTTTGTTTTTGTTTTGAGAGAGAAATATGAAGTTGAGCAGGTAGAGGCAGGGTTGGGGGAGGATCTGAGAAGAGCTGAGAGGAAGAATATATTCAAAATATATGAAAAAAAATGAAATAGTCTGAAGCCTCTTCTGGAAAGCAAAACAATCTCTAAATTTTGAACTCTAGTGTAAACATTCCCTCTCCAAAGGGCAAAGTGAGAAAAGACAGGATGTAAGCAAGACTGAACGTAAGCAAGACTAAAACCAAGAGGATCATGAAGATTCATGTCCAGTGGCTGAGGCTCATGATGGAATCATCTGGGCTCCAGATCATCTTAACCCCTCCAGTTCTACTTCTTGAAGCACCCACAGCCTCTCTCTTGGTGCCACCCCACTTAGGTCCTACAGACTTTTTTCACCTGACATCCATGTTCTTGACATGCCCAGCACCCTGGGATTCTGTTGCAGCTTGGGCTCCATCTTCCTGGTCTTAAAAGCCTATCAGGTCATCCTTGCTTGAATTTAACCATACTGCACATTGTCTTGTCCCACTGGCCTTCTGAACCTTGGTGTAAGCAGCTGTAACCCTCTTACTTTGTATGGTGCTTGCCTGTAAAACAAATACTACGTAGATAACGTTACCCAGATCAGCTACCAGCTTGAGGTGTAGCCTGTCCCACCCCTTGGACCACAGCTGCTGTGCTAATTTTATGCTTCCCTGCCTTGCTCTGGGGAAACACACTACCAGGTAAACATTTTTGGAGGGGGGGAGTGCTGTGGTGGCTACCCAGGTACAGAATCTCTGATAAGTCATTTCTCTGCCGGTGAAATGAGCCAATTCGGCGGAATTAAAGTACAGAGACCCAGGTTTATTGGGAACTGATCTCTGGCAGGTTCTTTGGCCCCAAGGAACGAAGCCAGGGAAGTTGCTATGGGGGGGGGGGGGGGAGACAGAGGGGGGGAAGAGGAAAAGAAAGTAAGAGTGTGTGCATGCAAGGAAGAGAAATAGCAGAGGAGGGGGGGATCAAAATGTCTGAATTATATAGGAAAAAGCCTCTGGGGGAGAGGAAGCCCAGCCCCTGGAGCGGAAAGTTCAGGGTAGAGGGTAGGGTATGCCAGGCAGGGACTGAGGGATGCTGGGAGACCCTGGAGGCCAGGTCAGCTTTGCTCTGTTAAATATGCACCTCAGACCCTTGTCCTGGGTCTGAATCCCAGCACTCTCCTTTCTACTAATCTACATGTTCTCAAGTTGGAGCCTTCGTTGACGAATGTGGTCTTGCCACAGAGCAGTCTTCCTGTTGTCCCAGGGAAGGATGTGGGTTTCTTTTTAATGTTGCTAAAGTCTCCTTGACAGCTACGTTGTCTGCAACCTCCTGGTCCACAACTTCCAGTCTCTCATGAGCTTTTCCTGAACAAGCTGCATACTTTTTCTTTCCTTCTGCGCTCACCATAGAACCGAATAAAAACAGCCAGTAGCGAGTAGCAGCCACCACGGCCTGACTGCTGCTGTCTTGAAACTTCTTCCGCCAAACATTAGTCTGTTGCTTTTGAATTCAGCCTAAATATAAACTTGAAGGGTTGGGCAGAATGGAGCCAAACTGTTGGAGTAGAACGCCAATGACTTCTAGCCCGGGTGCTGAGAGCCTTTGTGACCCCTGAAACATGATTTTTCTCGGCATTCTCTAAAGTCCCACAAGCCTGGCCCATGGAGCTCAGCTTACAGCATTCCAGAGATTCTGGATTTTTTTTTAAAAAAAAGCTCCAAACTCTTCCACATTCTTCCCTCTAAGTTTCAAAGACCATCAGTCCACAAGGTCAGGTTTATCACAGCAACAACTGCACTTTTGGTACCACTCTTCTGCGACATATACTTTTCTTGTTGCTGTGACAAAAGGCCGGAGTCTATGAAATATAATGTGGTGGCCGCGGGGGTGTGTGCGTGTGCGTGTGTGTACGTGTGTGTGTGTGTGTACGTGTGTGTATGTGTGTGTGTACGTGTGTGTGCGTGTGTGCGTGCGTGTGTGTACGTGTGTGTGTACGTGTGTGTACGTGTGTGTACGTGTGTGTGTGTGTGTGTGTGTGTGTGGTGAATCTGGCGGGCCCAGCCAAGGTGCCCCCCTGAGAAATCAGGCCATGCCACAGACCTTGTATGAATGAGGCTTATTTAAGGAAGGGGAGAGGGTGGGCCTGGAGAAGGGGTAGAGGCAGACAACAGGGAGCAGCGCCATGAGGGCTGAGAATGGGGGTACAGAGAAGAACAGAAAGGGGACACTTGGGAACAGAGAGAGGGAAAGAAAAATAAAACTGGGGTGGGGAGCAGTCCTTTTATGCTGTCACCGCTCTTGGCAGCAGAGGTGATGGCTGCCGACAGGTGATGACGTAAGCTATCGCTCGGTCTCTGGGAGAAGCCTAGAGATATCTCTATAACCTAACACTGACAAGGGCCATTTAGGGCGTGAAGGGCTTACTTTGGCTCACAGTTTGAGGGTCCAGCCTGTTACTTTATATATATATACATATATATATATTGGCTGTATGGGGCAGCTAGTCATACCACACCTGCAGACTGGACGCAGAGAAAGACTCATTTTATTGTTCAGCTTGCTTTCTCCCTTTTTAATTCATTTTGGTATCCTACCCCACGGGATGGGACCACTCACATTCAGTTAAGCCACTATCTTCAGTTAAACCTTTCTGGAAACAGGCCATAGACATACTCAGGGGTGTGTTTGCACGGTGATTCTAAAACCAATCAACTTAACAAAAAGTAATAATCATGAGTAAGTATTAAAATTATTACAAAAATTATGTGATGTTTGGTGTGTCCTTTAGAGTGATGTAACAGAAGAGAAAGGAAGTAGGTGTCAACCTAAAATTGACAGCCATGTGCTGGTCATTCTTGAACCTAATTTAGGAGTTTGGAGAGCTTTATTCTGTTAGGGTCTCTACTCTGAGAACTATTTGAATATTTCCATACTTAAAGAATTAATTTCTCTGTTCTTTCCCTTCCAAAAATAAGTGTTGAGGCTAAGCCCCGTCCTGTCAGCTCTTCTACAGAAGGGGACTTGGAGTGGTAGGTGAAGTCAGGATGCAAGGTCTCAGAAGTGTGAGCCAGTGGTAGCACAAAACAGCAGAGAAAGGCAGCTGGGGCTTGGTTTGATGGTCAAAAAGCAGACTCAACAGGAGGTGGTGGCACACGCCTTTAATCCCAGCACTTGGGAGGCAGAGGCAGGCAAAACTCTGTGAGTTCTAGGACAGCCTGGGCTATGCAGATAAACCCTGCCTGGGGTGGCAAGAAGAAAAGAAAAGGAGAGGAAGGGAAAGGAAGGAAAGAAAAGAACGAATAAACACCAAGAAGTTGTGTAAGGTCCAAGAGCTCAAAAGCATCAAGGGCTGCCCCATTAGTTTGTTGGACTTCTTTGATCGAGTGTTTAATTAATCATGAGTTCTGGTGCTGGAGAGATGGCTCAGCAGTTAAGAGCACTGACTGCTCTTCCAGAGGTCCTGAGTTCAATTCCCAGCAACCACACAGTGGCTCACAACCATCTGTAATGAGATCGGATGCCCTCTTCTGGTGTGTCTGAAGACAGCTACAGTGTACTTACATATAACAAATAAATAAATCTTTGGGCCAGAGCGAGAAGGAAAACAAAACCATGAGCTCGTACGTCGGGATAGGGAAAAGCTGCTTCAGTCATAAACTCAACATACCGCTAGTCGAAGTAGGAATATGAAAAGAGCAGCTGAGAAATCCTGGCCCTCACGAAGGCCCCAAACTCTGTTTGGAAATCAGGATGGGTGGCATGAAATTAATGTGTGTACATAGTATGCACAAGTGACATGGGAAACAGAGCTTCTGTTAGCCTATTGTCAGCCAAGACAGGCTTTACAGAGGAAATAGCTGAGGGGCTAAAAAGTTAAGACCAATGTAGTGTTTGCCAGAACAAGAGGCAGAAGGAAGAGGTCATTTCAGGAAGAAGGAAATAATGTATCAGACAGCAAGGAACCCCAGCCATGTGTTCTGGGAACTACAAGGACTTGCCTTGCTGAAGCGCAGTGCCAGGGTCCTCAGGATTGTTCCTCGAGCTGAAACATACCATCTTATTCTGGGTCTAAACCATGGGAAAGGCCTTAGCCTGGAAATCCAATTGGCCTTTAAAACCTGCTTTCCTGAGGCTGGGGGAATGGGTCAGTACTTCAGAACCTAGGTTTGATTCTAAGCACCCATATAGTGGCTGGCAATAATCTATAACTCCAATTTCAGGGATATTCAAGGGGGCACTAAACATACATGGTGCACAGACATCTATGCAAGCAAAACACTCATATACATAAAAGAAAAATAAATAAATTATTTTAGTAATGAGAGTGGGAGAGGAGGTTTAACTTCAAAGCTACTCCTGGCTGGAACTCGGGCTGTGTCTCATCCCACAGATGCAATCCAAAAGACAAAGAGAAACCGGTCCAACCTCAAACATATGGTCTGGGCAGCAAGAACCTACTTCCTGTAATTATAGACCCTTGTACAAAGAAGAAAGACTAGTGAGTCAATCAGAAACCAAAGCCCTAAACTTCATTTACAGTTCCTTAGTGGTTTGCTTGGTGGAAACAGAGACGAATGAACTACCATTTCACAAATCACACAGTTTATTGCCACACAGAGGGAACTTTTGCCTCCTGCTCACACTGATTAAAGAGGGGAAACAGTATGAACAAACCTCACAGGGAACATGGTTGGTAGATGTGGCACATCACATAGTGAGTGAGTTTTGAAATCATGAGTTCAGTCGCTCCATCGGGATAGAAGCAGGCCTCTGCTGAAAGTCCAGTGTAATTAAAGACTTGGTGTACCTTTATAAGTGCTTCTCAGAAGAAACTGGTTTGACCAATATAGCAGAGATATGTGAGGAGACCTGTGGCCTCTCAGATATGGAGGATAATGTAAGTCAGGCTTAGGGATAAATTGAAGGTCTGTCACAGCATATGCCTGTGTGCATGTGTCTTCAGAATAGTGCCTAACAATGTATAGCTATGCTATAAGCTCTTAAGGGTCCACTTCTTAGGTTTAAATATATTTTAATATTCAATAGCTCATAAATGAAGAGGAATTTTAAATGTATTTTGGTATTTGGTAACTCGTGTGTGATGTCTCCTCAGCGTTAACGAGAGATCGCCTATGTTTATTGGGGTCTAGTAAGACTTCATATTCTTCAAAGGAAATACCTTTCAAGTTCGCCGGGGGTGATCTACCTGAACATCTCAAACCTCAGCTCTTCCCAAGTTTTATCATACATGCACTGCACTATGTTTAGTGTGTTCAGGATCTTTTGATGGTACACAGAAAGTATCCACCCACTGTGTTATTGTAGGACCATCTATCCGCCAACACTGATTTCTAAACAAATCTTTCCCCTTTTGTTCTTTTGGTTAACATAGCAGCAGCTCGTCTTCACCCAAACAGAGGCCTACACGTTACACATAAACTAAGGAAAAGGATCGAAGCGAACCATTGATGAAAGAGCAACAAAGAATCAAACCTATTACAAACTTGGTAACAAAAGGCTTTCCCACAACTTGACTTTGGGGTTTTTTTTGTTTGTTTGTTTAAAAGTGGTTTAGGCAGCCGGGCCTCTGCCGCGTGCTTTACACAGGCAACTCCACCCTCTGAGAGATTTTACACAACCGCAGTCCCACGCTTGCCTGTCTGAAGCGCACAAACTTCCCCAGACTTGGGGACTCTGGCAACGGTGTGGCACAACGCACAGCAAGATCTGCAAACTCCAGCTCGGCCGCCCACAACCCTGCGGCAAGACCCTCGCGCCTGCGCACTCCCCACGCCCGAGGGCAGGGCCCCACCCCTTCCGTCACCACGCCCCTAGCCACGCCCACCAGGTGCGCGTGCGCCGCGGGCCCGCCCCCGCCGCGCTCGGCGGTCTCTCGCGAGCTGCGGCCGCCTCCTCAGAGTTGCGGGCTGGTCTGGAGCGAGTGCCCTCGCTTTGCCTCCCGCGCTTGTTCCTCAGCAGCCCGGCCGGGCGGCCATGGCGGCGCGGCGACGGTCCGCGGCTGGCGTGGGAGCCCGGAACGCGCTCGCGGTGCTAGCGCTGGCCTTGTGTGCTGCCAGGGTGGGCGGCGGGGCCCTCGAGTGGTACTCGGCCATGGTGAGCATCGAGTATGTGGACCCGCAGTCGAACCTGACGGTGTGGAGTGTGTCCGAGAGCGGCCGCTTCGGCGACAGCTCGCTCAGGGAGGAGAGGCAGGGCCTGGTGGGCGTCCCGCGCGCGCCCGCGGACGCGGAGGGCTGCGCGCCCGACACGCGCTTCGTGGCGCCCGGCGCCCTCGGCAACGCGCCCTGGGTGGCGCTGGTGGCGCGAGGCGGCTGCACTTTCAAGGACAAGGTGCTGACGGCGGCGCGGAGGAACGCCTCGGCCGTGGTGGTCTACAACCAGGAGCGCTACGGGAACGCCACCGAGCCCATGTCGCACGCGGGTGAGCAGGCGGGGCGCCGGGCCGCCGTCCGAGGCCGGGGCGAGCCTGATGGTTTCCCGGGTGGTGTGGAGAGGGAAGTGCGTGCACACGCTGGATCGGAGCTTCACCTCGGGAGGGTGCGAAAGCAGGGAAGGGCTCTCGGCCGGGGAGTAGCAAACACACCGGAGGAAGGTCCTTCTGAGTGCACTAAGACTCCAGATTCCCGAGCACGGGTCGCTTTATAAGGTCGGCTCGTCGTCTCCCAAAGTTGATTGAGTGGTGAGTGTGTAGAAGTGGCCGGCTAACGCACGCCGGGCTCGCATTGTCTCTTCACCGACCTAAAGTGATGGCTCCGTGGCTCATCATTTTGGTTTCTTCCTCTGGACGAGGCGTATCTGAGTGTTTTCAAAACCCTGGATCGGAAAACATGCGTTTCCTGTAGTTTCTCTCACGACGCATGTAGGGTGATCGCACTCGCTTATTGTTTGGACAGTTCTGCATTCAGATGAAATCTTTTTACTGTTGTCATGGAAGGAAAGAAAGGCCTTGCTACCTCTGTCAGGAGGCCGCTCCTAAATACGCTGTTCCAGGGACAGACAGGGATGAGTTTGCAAAATGCCATCCTTGGGACTGAGTTCTCTCCGGGGACCCAGAATTTGATTGTCTTTCTCTTGTGCCTTCTAAGATCTCATTAGCTTTAAGACATCACACGGTTGACTCATTCTGAATTTCCTGTAATTACAGTTTTTAAGTTTCTGCCGCTAGCTAAGACATCCTTTTTCCTGACCTGCATTTTTGTTGTCGTTCAGTTTTGGTGTGCATGCAACACAGAGTTTATAAAGACAGAAAAGTGACATTGCATTTGGCCATTTTTATACACGGTTGGGAATGATGGCCATTTGATGGCAAGGAAGTGAGCTACGCTTACAGGTCAACTCTTTTTCCTCAAGGTTGACTTCAGATTAGGGGAGAAATGGGTATAAATAGCAGAACCTTAGTAGAGTGGAGTAGGTAAGGAGTATTTGAAATGGCATGAAAGTAATCTGCTAGATTGGAGAAATGCCCAAAGAAGTTGGTGTCTTTGAGAAAGCAAGAGTAGGTTGGCTGCGGATGACAGTGGTGGGTGAGAATAGATGCCTGTCCCTTTGGTGGTGTTGAGTCTGGCAGTCCTTCGGGGTGATTGCAAATCAGCCTAATTGTCATTGTCCACGAACCCTCTTTCCACACGGCTCACGAGAGATCCTAGCATTGTAGATACATGTTCCCAAGTTAAGTTCTGTCAGGGAAGAGAAGCCGGGTGCTGCAGCTGACTCCTCGATGTTGGGTGTGTACATGTGTGGGTGCACACACACACATCTAATGTAGACGGTTTTCTTTTCAATGACAGGCTCATCACCCTACAATTTTCTAACTCTACCCTTCTGCATTTTTTGATAATGACACTGACATCTTCCCAAGCAGACACCTCTTGTTCTAAACATGGCTCAGCAATCTTTCTTGTTTATATTGTTGACATATAATTTATCTGGACCCAGGAAAACACCTCAGTCATGTTAATCAGAACCTTCCTGTGGAGGGACACTTCTTTCCCCATATCTGCCTCCTCTCTAACTTTCTTAGCATTCTTAGAATGATAATTCTTCGTTGTTGTTTTTTTTTTTTTTAAAGGGAGGATTATCATCTTTTGGAAAATGTGTGAAAGTACCCATGTAAGTGACTGAATCTTCCTGAGGGCCCTTTAAGTTAGATCCCTAAGGAAATGCATTTTAAATACTGAAAAGCATTTTAAAACTTGGTCAAGGTTACTTGATGACCTATAAGATGTTTAGCTACATTCCTGTCTTCCCCATATTCTAGAAGTTTTCCCCACAGTTGTAACAACCAGATGTTCCTTGAGATTTTGCCAGAACTTCAGGGAGCAACAAAATTATCTATCTAGCATTTTGAACCACTGACCAAAGGAAAATTAATTTGGTAGTAGTGGGATTGACAAACAGGAAAAGCTGGAGATAAAGTTAGACCCTTCGTCTTCAGCTATAGACACTGCAGAGATGGAAAAGTTAGCTGTCATAGAGCTTAGTCCATTTGGGTACCAGGTATTGATAATCTGGCACTTTGAGAAGAATTAAGATGGGAGAAGCCAGCTCTGACAGTCCTTATTTAAATTTGGCTGAAGATTTTTTTTTTTTTTTTTTTTTTAAAGAGCCACTGAGGCTGTTTAGACTTAGGTTGGTTTCCTCTGTTTAGTCAGAATGAAGCTCAAGCCAGGAAAACCCACTGACTGAGCTGTTCTTAGTGCTGGTGTGCAACACTGGATTTCTATGAAACAGGTAGAAGTGTGCTTCTGAAATCGGATACTGATAACCTTCTCAAGTTGTGGGGAGAAGTTTTCCAGTTCTTCAGAAACTCATTGCTTCACTCACTGGGATCTGGCACTAGATAGCTTTTACATTTTAAGTCATTATTGAAATTGAGTTTAGTGAATCAGTACTTTAAGGTCACATTCTCAGAACAGCGGTTAAGGACTTGCAGTTATACCTTACACTCTAGCTTTAGCAGACCTAGGTCAAGCAGCCCCTTTGGGGCCAAGCATAGTACCTACCTGTTGGAAATACCTAAGACAAGTGTCTGCCTGTCATGGGTTTATGGTCTGTCAGGTCACAGGCTAGAAACGTTTATACTGAACTGAATTATAGGCACAGGTGCTTAGAAAGCCTAACACGTGGCTGGGTGTTGGTGCCCAAGACAAGTTGTAGAAATTATCAAGATAGGTGAAAGAAGATAAAAGTCAAGTCATTAAAGTCTTAGAGTTGGTGTTGCTGTAGCTCTTGTAGTCCTAATAAGTAACATGCTCCTCCAGCTGAAATTTTGCCATGACTTTTTAGGCATGACGTTTTACATCCTTGAATCTTACTTACTAAATGCTAAGCAATTGGCATAGGGGTGGAGAAGGGGCTTGAATTGCAATAAGTCAAAGTGCATTTCAGAGATATAGAAGAATACCCAACCTAGCCATTAGCCAGCCCGTTAATCTGCTTACCTGAATGGTCCTGCAGACATTCTGAAAAAGCTGGCAATGGTAAGGCCACATTACAAACCTTAAAGACTACTCAGGTCTTTTCAGACCACTGAAAATAGCCACGATATTGCAGTGATGGGAAGCATAAGACTTTTAATTAAATTTCACTGTGACTAGTTCCAAGAACTTAGTTTTGGAAAAAAGAAAAAGAAAGACGAACTTTAGAGAGCTATGTATTAAGAGATATCTATTTTGTACTGGAAGTACATAGCCTTTTATGAATAGATAAACAATTACTAATTATGTGTAATACTATGCTCTTAAATGTTCTACAACTTCACATTTGAATTTAAATGTATCTTGGTGCCATAAGGAGCCAGAAGTGGCAACCTAACGTCTTAGAAGATGGGGCCAGCTGAGCCAGCTCCCCAGAAAGCTTTTGACTGACAGGTTCAGGATATTAGGAAGTGATGTGTATGTGTGGTATGAGGGCACTTGGAACTGGATTCGTGTCCTGGGAGTCACTAGGCCTTCTGCTAAAGACCAAGGGTTCTTAACCACAGAGCCATGTCTGCAAGTCTGTTCCCCCTTACACTTCCAAGTTTTTGACAAAACCAAATTGTACAAAATATTTGTGAGTATATAGTGTCCCATTGTGAATTTTGTCTTCATTCACCCTAGCCCAAACATCCAAAACTTTCTATTTTGTTTAACAAGACACTTACATTCCAGATTATTTCCTCTACCATAATTCCTCTTACTAGGTCATTTCAGTTGTAGTCCTGGAAGATAAGCCAGTTCATAAAGAAACCTTCCAGGGGCCATCCCTGCTGGATGCCTCAAAAACCTGATAAATTTACCCAGACACTACCCAGTACCCAGGTAGTACTTGTCTAGTGAGGAGAGACCTATAATGAAATTAGCAAGGTGTATGGAAGGAAGCTAGCTGTCTGAGGCTGGGAAAGACGGGTGGTTAACAGTGAGTATTGCTTTTGCAAAGGCCCCTAGTTCAGTTCCCAGCTCCTTATCGGATGACTCACAGTGCCTGTAATTCCAGCTCCAGGGGATCTGGGTCCTTCTCTGGCCTCCATGGGTGCCTCACTTGAATGCATGTGTGTGTACTCAACACACAGTTTAAAAAATTGATGACAGTGTCTGCAGGTAGAGCAGGAATCACTTGTAGAGGTTAAACTGAGTTTGTGCTACACCTCGGGTTGTTGAGGATTCTCCAGGGGAATAGAAGTGGCTAGAATGTGGCGGTTTATTTATAAAAAAAGAAAACCTGAAAGTTTAGGAGATTATTTTACTGGAACCTTAAGATCAGTTATCGCTGCTACGTTAGTTTTCTCCGCCAGAGATTTAACCGGCTACTTTAAATATTTCAGTAGCTCTTCTCTTCTTCAGACTGAAGTAGACTTTAGTTTCTTTGGGAGGAAAAAAGTGACATTACAATCATATGTCTTGATACTAAAGTTTAAAGTTATTGTACAAGTGCAAACCCTTTACCAGTATGTTTGTTTAGTTTTTGACAAGATAGCAACAGGAGCACAAAAATTTGAGAAGGAAGCGTTACCATTTTATTTTTGGCATAGGAGAACTCGAAATTCTGTTACTACTAATTTGGCCTGCTAAAAATACTGCTCTGTATCTGTCATGATGATACCTTGTGCAAAGATCCTGTGCTCACAAAAATAAAACAGAGACTCTGCTCCCGGCCTGACTGCCTCAGGCAAGGTGTGGAGATTCTTTGTGAGTGAGATTGTGCAAGATGACCTTTTTTAGTCAAGCAAGAATGATAACAACACTAAGCCCCCGGGGAAGAAAATTCCAAAGGCTTGATTCTTCTGTTTCAAGTCTCTGCCCTCTGTGAAGAAATTCACCTGTTTAGCTGAGATTTTTCTCTTGTACCAATGTAGGCACAATTATACAAAATTACCTGAGCTGATTAGCTCTTTTGGATCGGACCAGAGAGCCAGTGTGTGTTGTGAGAGTAAGCAGAGTTTTGGTGATCTGGTAGATGTGCTCCGTGTCCCTTAGCTTATACGTGAGCTCCCTCCAGAGCTGGCATTTTTTTACCCCTTTGCTTTGCTGCTTGTTCGGCTGCCTGCTCTGCTTTAAGAATCAGGCTGGCTTTGAGAACTCCTCTGCCTCAGCCTCCTGAGCAGCTGTGATTATAGGTGCTGGGGCACCTGAAAATGTTTGTGAAAAGGGGGTCCACCACAGAGTAGACTTAAAGGTCGCCGTTGACTTTTACCAGTTTACAGTAGGTCCTGGAAGCAGTCTTGCTGTCAGAACTGTTTCACAAGAAGCCAGCCCCAGTCCTAGCTGCTGTCTCTACAGGCCGCAGCTTTAAAAAGTACTATATTTTTTCACTCAGTGAGCTAAGTGTGCTGTTTTCTCATCTTGGTTAACTTTTCACTTTCTTCTTCATTCAACAAAATGGCCTGTTTTTTTAGTAACTGGCCAAGCTAGACTCATCACCATCTCAAATAAAAATTTTTTAAAAAATTTATTTCCTCTTATTTGAGTTTCTTTTCTTTATTCTGTATTTGTGCACTGTATGTGTGCAGTGCCCACAGAAGCTAGAAGAGGGCATTGATGGTTGTGAGTGCCATGTGGGTGCTGAGATTTGAACCTGGGTCCTCTGGAACAAGAGCCAGTGTTCTTAACAAATGAGCATCTCTCTAGTCCCTCAAATGTGATTCTAAGATGGTTTTATAACCTAGAAAAATTCCTTTCCTTTGGTTTATAAAACGTTTTCTATTCTTGAAGATAAAATGTAAATATGCCTCTCTGGGAAAGATTTCCCTCTACTCAGAGCAAGATCATCCCTCATATCTATAGTTCTTTGTGTTCTATTTTTTGTTTTCCTTCTTCCTCTGGCCCTGTTAGCTCCAGCCCAAAGATGATGATATTATTTATTATTATCATATGTAAGTACACTGTAGCTATCTACAGTGTCTTCACCCCAGAAGAGGGCATCCAATCTCATTACGGATGGTTGTGAGCCACCATGTGGTTGCTGGGAATTGAACTCAGGACCTCTGGACGAGCAGTCAGTGCTCCTAAACGCTGAGCCATCTCTAGTTCTTTGTGTTCTAATTGCTTGTTAGTAAGTAAGTGGCAGTCCCAAGAAGAATCATCTTCAAACTAATTTAAAACAAACAAACTGAAAAACATTCTCAGAGAGCAGTTTGTCCAGGAACACACACCGTCCTCTGGCAGTGAGCGACAGGTGAGATTTAAACACAAGTCTGGCTCTGCAGCTACACAGCCTATGGAGAAGATTCAAGGAATGAATATTGACCTGACCCTGAGAACCAACATTTCCAGGTGGTGTGTAACACTGAACAATTCCCTGAAGTGAAATGTTCAGTAATAGAGCGCTCTCTGTGTCTCTCTCTGTCTTTCTCTCTGTCTCTCTCTCTCTCTGTCTCTCCCCCCCCCCCCACATCGCCCTAATATGAATGTGATGATATTGACACCAGAAATTGTATCACCTGGTCATTATAGAATAGAAGCCATTTGGGATTCTGTATGAAGATGGCTTTTAACCGAGATGGCACATTGTACCATTGTTTCTATCGAAATGTTCTACAAGTTTCTTTTTTTATTAAAAAGGGTTTTAGCAGCCCAGGTGGTGGTGGGATGCACCTTGGGAGGCAGAGACAGGTGTGTCTCTGAGTTCGAGGCCAGTCTGGTCTACAGGGCAGTCAGTACTTTTACACAGAGAAACCCTATTTTAGGGATGTTACAGCTGTGTCCTCGTTGTTGCTATATATGTTTCTGGACTGCTGAACACTTACCTTCCTAAATATGCTTCCCAGGGACAAGAGGAACATTAATGCTGAGGAAACTTGTTAGGCCCAAACTGGTTACAGTATCACCTTGCAGACAGAGGCCACCTTAGAAGGGTACCCTTCTGGCATTTCAGTAACCAAGTTCCTGTGGCTAAGATCACAGTGGAAATGGTATGGACTGTATGTTTTACTGAGATAACATAGTCTATGCTCTGTTTCCACCAGATGAATGAAAAAAAAAAAGAGAACATAATGCTCAAGGTGTGGTTGAGGAAAAAGTTTATTGTAGATGTAAGGGAGAGCACTGCCTGACTGAACCGGGCCGGGAGAGGAGCGAAAGAGGAGAGAGAGCAGAGGAGGCCGAGTGAGCCAGGAGAGCCAGAGCAGCACCTAGAGGACCAGAACCGCAGTGGCTAGGCTTTGTAGGTAGAGGAGCTGGGGGAAGGGGAGCAAGCCTCAGGGGCTGGAGAGGTATCCGGTGGGGGGTGGGGGTGGAGCGTGCCAGCCTAGGCGATTGGAACAGGCGGTAGGGAGAGACTTCAGTCAGAGTCTACTTTAATATGTTAAATAGGTGCCTGTTAGCCTTTTGTCCCAAGTGTCTTTGAGACCAAACACTTTACACTATTTGTCGTAGGACTTTCTGCTCTGCAAAGGAAGACCCCTCCATCCAGAAGCTTCTAACTCAACTTAGAAGCAGTGACAGCAGCCTTCACCTCTTCAGTGGTCTCCCGTGGGTCCTCTGTGGGTGTGGTTAAGGAAGTACTTGGAGATTTCTAAGGATAGCAACTTTACCTGCTGCTTTTTTCTCTTGAGCATTGTCAAAGCTGCTGTTTACCTGTGTACGTATGTACTCTATATAGTTCTGTCATTTTCATGGCCATTTAGATTGTCACTGCAGGCCCTTGCTGGGGGAGGAGAAATTGGCAGGTCTAGGAGAGACAAATCAAGGAAAAAATAGGCAAATCAAAGATTTGTTTCATAGGTGCAGCAACCAAACAACTCCCCTCATTGGCATATGTCCCTCAGTGTTGTCACATAATTTCACTACCAGGAGGTAGGCTTCTGGTTTTTTAAAAAAGAATTACTCATTTTTTATGTGTACGTATTTGTGCTTTCGTGAGGTTCTGTGTCCCATATGTGTACACGAAGCCAAAGGGCATCAGATTCCCTAGAACTAGAGTACAGTAACTCCAGTGACTACAAAGTAGCAAGTATGTTTTTCTGCTGCGTCATCTTATATAGTCTCCAAGGTGTATTTCTAAAACCTGTTAAACCATGGCTAGAGCTAGAGAACGGTTTTTGAGAAGCATTCCTGCAAGTGTGGAAGAAAGTTATACCTCCACGTAGTCTCAGGAGTGATATTTGGGGAGTCTGGTTACAGATTTTTGCACTATTTAACCTGCAGCACAAGAACTTCGCTGTTGCTTACCAGGGAAAACTATGCTGTCCCCAAACCTAGGCTTCTGAATTCTTTTATCCCTCGCAGTATTACATTAATAAAGCACAGGCTTGTGCTGGTGGTGTCTGCAGCAGTCAGTGAAGGAGCCTAAGTGTGTTTGCAATCTGGGCACAGTTAACAAACAGCCAGACTTGGCAGGGCTCAGTAGGCACAAACTGGAGGCACCCAGCAACTTTGAGACCTGATGGATTTCTTTAGATCTCTTTGTCTTACCCATCTTTGTTACTGGGGACTGAAACTGGGGTCTCAGGCATGCTGAGGAGTTTGTCTTATTCATTTCAGCATGAAATAAACACATTTTCAGAGAGGTGCTTGGGTTTAAATTCTGCCCCTCCCATGTTAAGCACACATGTACCATTGAGTTATCCCCAACCCCTTAGACACTAGTCCTGTCTGTCCTTTTCACTTAGATTGGTTCAACATCAGCTTGTTGAAAACTAACTGAAGGAGACAGTTCAGTAGACTGATTGGTTTGGATAAGTGGATTTAAACTTCTTTTCCTGGTCTTGAAGATAGAAGTAACTCAGCCTTCTGCCTAGTTGGTGAGCACTCAGGCTGAGCCATCCCCCAACCCCTAACCCACTCCAAACTTTTAAAAAGTGGTAAGTACAGTTATACTTTTCAATTCATGTCACCTTATTGTGGTTTCTGTGCTTGAAACTTTGAGAAGGGATAGTGAAAAAATCACAAGTTCTCTGTAAGGAAGCTTTTTTTTTTTTTTTTTTTTTTTTTTGCCAGACATGATAATGCATATTTAATTCTAGCATTTTCAGGAGTCAGAGGCAGGAGAAATTCAGGGCCCACTATGAGACACTCTCAAAAAGAAAAAGGAAAAAAAAAAAATCAGCACCAAAAGAAGCCTCATGCCTTTATGCAACACATTACCTTAAAGGGCGAAGGGACAGAAAGACTGCCTTTGTATTTGAAAGACTGCCTCTCTGCATGTCCAGTCACTATCCTGAACACTCTCAAATACCTGATTTTATTCCTGTTGGATTCAGTCTTACTGACACAATCTCATTGGAAGATTCTGGAGTCTGGAATTATCAAGACATCTGTTAAGGTGTCTTTTGTCTTGTTTGTTTATTTGTTTGTTTTTCTCTGTGTAACCCTGTTACACAGGGTTTCTCTGTGTAGCCCTGGCTGTCCTAGAACTCACTCTGTAGACCAGGCTGGCCTCGAACAATCCACCTGCCTCTGCCTCCCGAGTGCTAGGATTAAAGGTGTGCACCACCACTGCCGGGCTGAGTCCTTTGTCTTTTAACAGACTTTTTTTTTTAATTGCTGAAGGAGCTGTAGAGACAGCTTCAGGACACTTGACTACTCTTTCAGAGGACCCATATTCCATTATATTTGACTCCCAGCACTCTTGTGGCAGCTCACGATTGTTTGTAACTCCAGTTATAGGGCATCTGACACCCTATTTGGATCTCCATAGTCACCAGGCACACATGTGATATACAGACATGCATGCAGACAAAACACTAACATGTATAAAATAAACATTTTAATTACATTTTAAATCACTGAATAAAATATCTTAACAGGTATTCTATCTTGTTTATGAGTGGTTACATCTTAAGTTTCTGAGTATAGACATCTTGGAACAAACTAATTGAATTTCAGTTTCTTTGATACCCAGGGTCTCCCATATAAGAGTAGTTCATATCTCCCCCCCCCACTCTCTCTCTCTAATCCCCCCTTGCACACACACAGACACACAAACAGCTGACTTGTGCATCTTGGCAGTAGAGTATGTGAAACTTAGATCTCTGCTGATCTTACAGATAGCTGAAACACGTTTTCATAAAACTCACTCACTGGGAGTTGACTGCTGATGAATGGACCCAGGGTCCCTTCAGGTGATGGAATGGGGCAGAATTAGATGGTGGTTCTTATCAGTCTTAAGCCACCACATTGTGCTGTAAAGCTGGTGGGGTTTGCTTGTTTGTTTGATTGGTGTGGTGTTTGAATTATGTTTTCAGTAAAACAACCATTTTTAAAACTTATCTGAAAATTAAATAACACAAAGTTGTTCTTTCTAATAAAAACGACTTTGTTGTACGTATTATATCTATTCTTCCCAAGCTGGCCATCTGTTACTTTAACCTTGACTTTGAGAAAAAATTTTATTTTCCTGTTGTCTGTCTCTCTCGCCTCTCCCATGCCCATCACAGCTATTTAAGAACCTCTGGGTGGATTTTTATGATTGAATTTGTTTTCTCTAATAGTACATATTGTAATTCTCCTCTTCTAGTTTGTATATTTCTTTTTTAAACTCATTTGCATTTTTGATTTAGTAATTTATTTTGGCATGCATTGTGAGAAAAACATACAGATTTTTCCCAAATATAATATCTACCTTCATCTGGTTTTTAAAAATAGTCCATTTTCCTTATTGACTTCTGTTATTACTTGCTATATGCTTTTTTGTGTATTTTTGTTTATTTCTGGACTTTCTGTTCCATCCCGTCCTGTAGACATCTTTATCTGCCACCACGTGCTGTTTTAATGCTTTACCTGTAAAGCATTGTCCAGGTCTCTTTGTTTAAATTGATCTTTGTAGTTGCTGTATCCATGGCTATAGTCTAATAAGGTGGGGACTTCTGCCTCCTCCCTCAGGTCTGCTCATGTCTTCAAAGCACTGTTAAGTAGTACTGAGCACAAGCAGGGTGGGGTAGTGCACACCTTTAATCTCAGCTCCGGGGAGGTAGAGGCAGGTGGATCTCGATGAGTTCTAGGCGAGCCTGATCTTCAGAATGAGTTCTGGGCCAGCCAAACCTACATAGTGAGTCCAGGATAGACTGGTCTACATAGTGAGCCACTGGCTCAGGGAACAATTAGTGATCACAGAAGACTCTCACAGTCCCTCTTTTTATTCTTTGTGCAGCCCTGGTTGTCTTAGAACTCATTCTATAGACATATTCCCTAATTCCGATGGGCACGTTTAAAGTGTTTTACATTCATGTTCATAAGTGAAATTAATCTGTGTGATTCTTTTGCTTTTTATTAGCATGTTTGGTTTTATAATCCTAGATAGATGGCTTTATAGTTCTGGAGTTCAGTGAGTACTCTACCATTGAACCCCAGCCAGGCTGATTTTTGGGACAGGATTTTGCTGTGTAGTCGGCCTGTCCTTTGGGACAGGGTCTCGCTGTATAGTCGGCCTGGCCTTCACTGACTCTACAGTCCAGGCTTAGCTTAAAGATGAGAGTCTGCTGTTTCCACCTCTGGATTAGACTTTGACCACATACCTGGAAGTGTCCTTTTCTTATATTTAATAAGCTGTGGAACAGTTTAAATACACTAGTATTTAGTGCTTCTTTTTTTTTTTTTTTTTTTTTTTTTTCCGAGACAGGGTTTCTCTGCATAGCCCTGGCTGTCCTGGTATTTTGTGCTTCTAAAAGGTCTAATGATAGAACCATCTGTGCATCTTTACGGTGTTGTAGGTTTGGGAGAAAACTCAGAGATTGTTTCTCTTCAGTCACCCTATGTTCTCTTTTGGAATCAGTTTTGGCAGTTGATGTTTTTCTGAAAATCATTCGTTTTTATTGAAGTTCTCAAATGTACACGTTGATGAGCATACTCTTAACTTTTCCTAATTCTGTCTTTTTTTTTTTTTTGTGCTCTTTTGTACAGGAACAGGAAACATAGTCGTCATTATGATTAGCTACCCAAAAGGAAGAGAGATTTTTGATCTGGTGCAAAAAGGAATTCCAGTAAAAATGAGCATAGAAATTGGTACTCGTCATATGCAGGAGTTCATCAGCGGTCAGTCTGTGGTGTTTGTGGCCATTGCCTTCATCACGATGATGATTATCTCACTAGCATGGCTAATATTCTATTATATACAGCGTTTCCTATATACTGGCTCACAGTTTGGAAGTCAGGTAGTTATGGATAACTTCATTCTGATTTTTAAATGATAGCTCATAAATGTAGTCTATATACCACTTGAAGTTACATTCAACCACACTGATTTCAGTTTACTTACTGAAGTCCTATGACGTTGATAAAATTTTCAATTGGGTTACTTTCTGTACATTTGGTTTTTGCAGGTACCCATATCCTCTGTCTTTATGTAGACAGAGTGGACTAGCAAAAGGGCATGTGACAGCATGAACACGTGTGTCCCTGTTTTCTGTTCAGCATAAGGCCAAGGGCTGCTTTGTGTCCACTGCAGTAGCCAACAAGCTATCTATCTGAAGGCAGCCCTTCCTCTTTAACAGCACAGAGAAGAGCCAGAGGCTTCCAGTGGCACACTAAGGCCTAATGCACAATATGGTTCCTGGCTTGATAACTGGGCAGGACTCTTTGCTCTTGGGCAGCATTGGTGGAGAGTGGATGGCACCTTCTTCCTGGATATCATTACTTTTTTGCCAATATTTAAGTGTAGGAATTGTTTTCTGGAACTTGAAAAAGTGTGGCTAAATGACAGTTCATGGTTGGAGTGCTAGAGCTCCCGACATTCATTTCAATGTCACACACACAAAAGGAAGGGTGTTCTTTTTCGATATGGAATTAAAAACAACTATTCCTGCATTGGGGATGTAGCCCTGTGGTAGGGTACTTGCTTACCATTTGTGAGGCCCTGGACTTAATCTTACTATTGCACATTGGCAAGTTAAGTAAATAAATATATCCTTAGCTGGGCATGGTAGCTCAGGCCTGTAATCCTGGGTTGCTTCAAACTCAAGGCCAGTCAGGACTCTAAAGTGAAGCATTTAATAATATTAATAATGATAATGATAATAATAATAATAATTCTTATCAAGTACTTTATAAGTTTATATGGCTCTTTTATATATTAAAGATTAAGGTTTTTTTCTAAGTTATTTTCATGCATTGTGGTGTGTGGGTTACTTTAAAAAGACCATTTAATAATACTGTTTTCCTCCTCAAGAATCATAGAAAAGAAACTAAGAAGGTTATTGGCCAGCTTCCACTACACACTGTGAAGCATGGAGAGAAGGTAATCCTTTCCTGTGCTTTATCTGGTTCAGACTGCAGGATGTTTGTGTGTTTGAGAAGTATTTTCTTCTCAGGCTACTGTTCATCAGTAACAGTAACACTTGGGATGGTTCGTCAGGCCTTTATGTATGTGTCTCAGATCGTAAGGAGAGTTGACAGTGTAATGAATGAAGGGCCATCGTGGCAGCCCTTAGTTACCTATGAATGAGTTACAATCACAGGCCAGCTGTGTAGCTCAGTGACAGAGCTCATGCTTTTGCCATGCGTGGAGTCCTGATGGCTCCAGTACCCCGTTCCCAAAAAGGTTGAATGAGTTCAATTTGATTTAAAAGATGGCTCCTACATTATGTGTGCTTACTAATGTCAGTGTGCCAATATTCCTGTCTTCGAAAGTCCCTGTAGGCCAAGGTGAAGACTTTAAAGATGCCATGCATTTAAAAAGTACGCCCCTGAGTCCTGTAAACGTATTCTGTTGAATCTGAGTCTGTGTGTGCATTCTCTCCAAGCCCCTCAGTCCTGTGAGGACATACTGAGCATCTCTAGAGGAGAGAAAGGAGATTTTGAAAACGATACGTTTAAGAAGGAGCTGTTTTGACCTGCTCAGTCAGAGACTGAAAGCAGTTGGGAAGCAGCGCAGAGCCTGGCTCCCGAGGACAGACCTGTAGAGGGTGGAAGCATTTGATCTTGTAGCGGGCGTATGTCGGCTGACTC
This sequence comes from Rhynchomys soricoides, assembly GCA_019843965.1. Classification (NCBI taxonomy): domain Eukaryota; kingdom Metazoa; phylum Chordata; class Mammalia; order Rodentia; family Muridae; genus Rhynchomys; species Rhynchomys soricoides. The sequence continues at coordinate 16,236,067 of JADRCH010000031.1, read as the reverse complement.
CTTGCTCTCAGTCAGCTTTGACACGGTCTGTTTCACCTTCCCTTTGTGAAAGGAAGACTAGGAAAGAAACGACTTCATTTCTTCCTCTGCCTACAAGAAGGACTTTTCTTAAAGACATTACATTTTAGAGTTTAAACAAATTGAAATCTGTTACTAATGGCTTCTGTGGTCTCTTTAGGATTAAGATATGCTTTGGGTTATTCCTTCCTCAATAACTTTTGTCGTTTTTTCGGGACAGGGTTTCTCTGTGTATCCTGGCTGTCCTTGAACTCACTCTGTAGACCAGGCTGGCCTGGATCTCATAGATCTGCCTGCCTCTGCCTCACAAGTGCTGGGAGTAAAGGGGTGCGCCACCATACCCAGCTCCCAATAACTTTTACAGTGTAACATAGTAGAATTTTAATAGTTGATACAAGGTACTGATTTCTTACTCTGCAAATCACTAAGTGAGCTTCCAGTTAATAACTAGTTACAGATGGTTGTGAGCCACCATGTGGTTGCTGGGAATTAAGCTCGGGGACCTCTGGAAGAGCAGCCAGTGGTCATGAGTGCTAACTGCTCTGGCAGAGGGCCTGGCTTTGCTCTATTGCACCTGCATCAGCTCAGAGCCACCCCAGCTGCCTCTGCTTCTGAAGAGCTCCTGCTTCTGGCCTGTAAGGCGTCATACATGCACATGTGTGCATAACCTCATGTAGGGGTACTGTATATAAAATAACAGCTAAATGATTTTATAAAATAGCACAACAGAGAGTTTCAAATGCTGTTTTAAAGTTAATTTTAATAGTCTCTGATAATGGTATATACATACAAAATCTGGTTCTTACTGCTTCCTCCTTAATTGCTCTAGGTGGCTAAGAATGTAACTCAGGGGTTGTGGGGCTGTGTTTCATAATGTGATGTTGCCAAACATGGTAGCCTCAGAAGCACATGCTGCGTGAGGTTCTGAATCCCGGTCTCAGAACCTCAGCTGTCCCCGCTCCACTGACCCATGCTAACTCACAGAAAGTCTGTGGCCTGTAGACGCTCAGACACAGGTGTTGCCAACTCTCCCACCCTACCACTAGCAGTGTCTGTTTCTTTATACGTTTGTTCATTTTTTAGGCAAAGGTGTTAACATTCTAATTTAGGGCAGGGGTTAACAACAATGAAGTAAAATTTCAGATGTGTAGCCATTGTACTTTCTCCAAGTTGTAGCTGTTCTTTCAGAGATACAAATTTCTCCTTAAATAATTCCAGAAGCCAAATGGCTTATTGGAGTAGTCATTCTCTTTATGTTTTATACTTGAAAATATTTTTTTTTTCATCATAGCAGGCATGGCTAGAATGTAGTTAGCCTCGTAGAGTGTTACCTAGCATTGATGAAGTCCTGAATCCAGTGCCCAGCCCCATATAAACTGGGCCTGGTGATTCTTGAGTATAATACAGATTTTTGGAAGACAGAGGCAGGAACATGAGAAAACCAAGGTCACTGTTGGCTACGCAGTGAGCCTGAGGCCAGCCTGGGAACAAGACCTCTAAAGCAGATCTGCATTTCTGTAGCCCTTAATCAGCTAATATTTCTTCAAACATTTACTACTGAAAATGCTGTTAATGCCTGGGTTAGGCAGACAGTGGTTTTCTGTCCCCCTTTTCATTCAGGTTCTTCAAATATCTGCTTGATAGTGGTAAGAAGGGAATGTGTTTTAGGTCTAGGTTGTTCCAGCATAGAGTGGGTCATTGTTTTAGTCGGTTTCATTGTTTCTTAACTTACTGTTGCTGTATGTGCACTGTATGTACATGTGACTCTCCCTCTCTTTGCAGGGAATTGATGTTGATGCTGAGAATTGTGCAGTGTGTATTGAAAACTTTAAAGTCAAAGATGTTATCAGAATCCTGCCATGCAAGTATGAATACTTTTTTCCTACTAAGATATTGAAAATTACTTAACAGGCTTCACTGTTCTGCCAAAGAGTTCCATGTTCTTTGACAGGAAGTTCTTGTAGTCTTGGATTACCTCATCTTTCATCCTGTCTTCAGAGACCTGTAGGTGACCACCGAGAGCTGCTGTGCATCTTTGTCTTGCATTGGCTTTTAGTTTTACCAAGGCTCACTTAGACTCCTTCATACACCCAGTAATGCAGAGCCCATGGTAGCTGGAAAGAAGCAAGAGCATCTGGCTGAGAGCCTTCGAGTGACCCACAAGGCTTCAGCCCCACAGCAGTTTGCCGTTATTTATACACTGGGTGTGCATTCCTTTCGAAGCTGTATGCAATGATTATTCTCTGTTTGCTGAGGTTTCAGTAGCACAGGTCACTTGACACCGGGAAGTAGCCAATTCATTTTTAATAATCTACTTTAGTTGACTTTAAAAATTTTGTTTAAAAAAATTGCCGATTAACCAGGAGGTGGTATACTCACACCTTTAACCCCAATACTTGGGAGACAGATGTAGGAGAATCTCTGAATTTGAGGCTAGCCTGGTCTACAGATTGAGTTCCAGGATAGCCAGGGCTACGCAGAGAAACCCTGTTTCAAAAACACACCCCCATAAAAGAATTGCTGATTAGCAAAAGGGCTTGTTTTATGTGTAGGAATTAGATTTTTTTAAAAAAAAGTCTAATAAATGTCAATTATATTTTAAGTATTTTTAGAATCAAGTTACAAAGTACTGTATTAGCTTTTTTTTTTTTTAATATATTACTATGTATATGGTACTTTTTAGTAGATTGAATTCTTGATGCTTGTGTGTGCACGCGCGCGCGCGCGCGCGCACACACACACACACACACACACACACATGACTTGGTATGTGGTGGAAGTAGATCCACCATATTTTTGTTTAATGAAGAGTTTTCACTTTTAAAAAAAAAATCACTACTAAGTCCAAACTCTAAGTGGAAAATAGACTGGAAAATAACTTAAGTCATGTGGTGGACTTCAGTGTTGGTGTACTGTTGGCTCACTTTGTAGAGGGTATGTTGGTAAAATGCTTTATTTCCTTTATAAGATATGCAAACATTTATTTTAAGACATTAATACATACTTAATTTTTTTAGGCATATTTTTCATAGAATATGCATTGACCCATGGCTTTTGGATCACCGAACGTGTCCAATGTGTAAACTTGATGTCATCAAAGCCCTGGGATATTGGGTTTGTTATGTTTTTGTTTATATTCAATCTCTACCAGTCTTCCTGAGTATCTCACTTTTGTTACTGACCAGAGGCAAGATGAACAGATGAAATGTTCCTTCTGATATTCTTACTGTTATTTAAAGAAGTTTTCAGTATTAAAAATGAATTTGTAGAGTAGTCCACATAAATCAGTGAACTGAGTTTATGACAGAATATTATAATATATGAATGTTCCCCAATTTGTAACTACTAAGTATAGTTCTGTGTACTCTAGTATACTCTGTGTGTATGTTTTGCTTATGCATGCATGTGTTTGTGCATGTGTGCAGACGCTTGCGTGTTTGGTTTTATGTAAATTGAATCATAGAATGTATGAAATAGAGATGCCTCCTGTACCTTCTGGCTTCAGAGACACGTTTTACATATACTATACCCAATAGTTTCTGATATCTGCTCTCACTGTTTCTGGGTGCCATGGTTTTTTTTGCTTGATTTTTAGATTTGCATCTACTCTATTATGCCTCAAAATACTATTAATAAAATCATAGCGTATTTTAGCTAACAATGAAGGACTGGGAATGCAGCCCAGGGTGCTCAAAGACCTTACGCTAAAGTGCTGGACGCAGTCTCCCTAGTGCATAAACTGGGTGAACATTGTATGTAACTCAGAGCTATAGTAGCCATGTATAGGTCTATAATGGTGTCTCTAGGAGCTGTGCATGGAACAGGGCTGGCTTCATGGGCTGCAGGTCTGACATCCCCCTTTAGCTTGGTGTGTCTCTTGCTTCCTAGCTGAGGCCCCTCAGGGAGAAACTGTCGGACCCAAGGACTGCTGTGCAACAGCCTCAGCCTGCTTTGTCCTGAAATGTGTCTTCCTTATAAAACTCCGAGACTTCCTTTATTGCCAGTTTTTAATTATCTGTCCCTTAGCCTGGGATAGCATTACCTCCCTCATGGCCTTGGCTCATGCTCTTTGCTGTAGAAACTGCAGTTCGACAAGACGCTGAGCCTTTGTGGTTCAGAATTTTAAATGAGAAAACACAGAGCTTGATGAATTGTTTTCTTGACAAAGTCTTAAATTCCCTTCCTTAGGTACACAGTAAGCTTGTGCTAGGTTGTCTTTGTCGAGTGATTCTAAGTCAGCTTTTCTGCTCTTGAGACAATTTCTGTGCTTAGGTAAGCAGAGACTTGCATCCTTGTACATTTTGTTCAGAGAATATAGGCCTACTTATTATACTCATGTATTAGAGACAAGTCTTCATTTTACGTGAGGTTGAATGATTTTCTTACTAGAATACAGAGACCTCGTGTGGCGCACTTTGTGAAGGACAGGAAGCTCTTGTAACTTGAGTGCTAAGGTGTGTCTTGCTTTAGTGTCTTGTTTCTAGAGGGTCCATTTCCCTATCATCAGGCGAGTCCCCAGTGACCCTGCACTGACTTTAAAGCAGTCCTTTGTTTTGCAACCATGTCCACTGCAGTCATTGGGCAAAAACCAATCAGACAAATGCTGTCTAAGATGTTAAATTGTACTAGGCTCAGAGATAAATAAGGTATAGTCTCTTTGCTAGAGCAAGGATTCTTGGGGATTTCACTTTCAGGCCAGCTGGGGCCAGGACATATCCGGAGATATAGCATAGCAAGGGAACATGGTAGATGCCATCTGGGTCAGAAAAGAAAGATTTTATACTGCCTGTTAGACATGGAGAAGTGGGACTGCCGAGGGACTGTCACCTCAGTACATAGTAGGTGGATGGTGTGTACACAGGGATGTGAACTCAGGTGGAGCTTGCTGGAGAGCTAGGTTTGGCAGCTTTGTTGAGAAGCAGGTTGGGATGAGGCTAGACAGGAGTTGGCACTGTGACATTACAACAGGAATTTTTGCTTGGGGTGTCTAGGATGTCTAGTTACTGGGGAGGGAGGAGAGGGTGGTTTTAAAATGCTCCTAGAACAGAGCAGAGACGTCTGAGTGCCTGTGAACCCCACGCTTACAGCCTACAAACCCTTAGTCACTTTCCAGTAGTTTCATCCGCCCACGTGCATCTGTGGCTCTTAGGTTAACCAAAAAGAATGTCTGAGACACCCACCCACTGTGTTGAGGCTTAATGGATCATGGTTAAAGGAGTCTCTGGACATGCTTTCATTATCTTCCTTCAGCGAAACGGGCGGGGGTGGGGGGTGGAGACAAACCACAGTGGAGAAACTGTACATAAGGAAGAATGCTGAAGCCTTGAGCTGTTCAGAGCCCGCTTATCTCTGACCCCTGGTGCTGCGTTATGAAATGGCCCAGGGTTGTCACTGGGGCTGAGGGAGCAGCAGTGAGGCTGGACAGGTTCAGACTCCGGAGGAGCCACTTTGTTTAAATAATTTAAAAGGTGAAATACATCTTCCATCAAGTAGGAAACTCTTTAGAGGAAAAAAACCCAAAGGTTATAGGTTGTAGAAAGCTGCCTGACTGGACACAGCAGGTGCTGTGCTTCCCACCAGGTTCCCTGTAGAGAGAGAGTCAAGGATATCTCACGTGAATTTGCTAGCCAAATGACCTACACTGATCATGTCACTGAGAAAGCCATTGCCTTTTGTCTGCCTCTCAAGGGGGACCCTGAGGATGCACAGGAGCTACCCATTCCAGAAGCTGCCCCAGGAAGTGTTTCTGTTGGGAATCTAAGTGTGACATCCCACGATGAGGAGAGGAGTGAAAGTAACCTTCCGTCATCTTCCTCAAGCGAGTCTGGGCCACACCGCCCCTGTCTTAAAGAAGATGCAGGGGAGGACACAGCATTACTAGGTATGTGGCTGGAGGTGTGAACCCATGATGTTACCAGCGATGGGGTGGATGGAAAGCAGAAAATATTAAAGCATAAATGGAAACCACAGGCCCACACTTAGAGATACCAATTTAACCCTTGATGCATATATTCTCAAGAATGGGGGAATATCACAGAAATGCTGTTTGGTAAACTGTTCTTTAATGTATGATGTTCTTTCTGTATCGTTTGGTAGATAAAGTTTTATGACCATGTTGTGTGACAAGGTGAACATCCTTTCTTAGAACTTTTAAATTTAATGTGGTCCCATCCTGACTTCTGCCCTGGCCCCATGAAGTCACCGCTTCATGCCTGTTTCAGGGTGTTACATGCCTTCTCCTGCTCTTCATCTGCCTCAGGACCTTGAGTTTTCCCTGGTTTGGTTCTGCAGACCTTGGACACTCTTTTTTTTTTTTTTGGTTTTTCGAGACAGGGTTTCTCTGTATAGCCCTAGCTATCCTGGAACTCATTCTGTAGACCAGGCTGGCCTCGAACTCAGAAATCCACCTGCCTCTGCCTCCCGAGTGCTGGGATTAAAGGCGTGCGCCACCACTGCCTGGCTTGGGTTGACATTTTTACATGTAAGTTTTATTTAAATATTTCCATAATTTGTTTCTTGAATGATTATGCCCACGTGTGTAACAGGCTGGACAGACCAACTGACCTAGGGTGGATTTTGATGCTTTGTTGTAGGAGCCGGCAGGAGTGACCCTCAGCATGGAGGATCTGTCTGCTAGCACCGCCCTTCTGACAGCCTCACTGACAGAACCTTGGCTCGAATACAGGACACTCAGTTTTTTACTCTAGGGCATAGTTTGTATACTTGAAAACAGTGGATTTTATTTTACTTTACCTTTCAGATTCAGGTTTGATATACAAAGGGCTGAGATATTTTATTCCTAAAAGACTTTTAATTAGCCTTCATCTATTTATCTACTAAAGTTTGATGTCTATCATAAATTTTGTTGTATCAAACTGTCACAGATGTATGTGGAGGGGTTGTTTCTGAGTACTAGACTAGCTTCTGTGGTACTATAAAACAATCTGTTTCTCGGGCTTTTAGACAACGCTCACTAAGTTGAATTGTGGAATGTAGTTCCTTATTGATCACATGAACTTCCCTGAAGCAGAGACTCGAGAACTTGTAAAATGAGAAATCTTGCCATGGACAGTGGTGCACACTGCAAACTCAGGAGGCCGAGGCAAGAGGATCTGAGTTCAAGTCTGGCCTGGGCTGCGGGGTTAAGGGAGAGGGACTTTGGAACCTCGCAGACCTGTCTATTTTGTGGGGTTGTGAAAAGAACACTAGAGGGCTTTATGATTTGCATTTTTACCTTTATTGCCTAATTTCTTTTCACACTTGAAAGGAGAAGGGAATTTATCCATGTTTTTCTACAAATTAAAAAAAAAAAAACCTGGCAAAAATGCCATATTGCATGTTAAAAAGCATTAAAATATTGATTCATTAAGAAAACCAAGTAGACCTACTGTAATGTTTTTAAATGATTAGTATATTTCCGTGGATTTAATCTTTACAATTAAAAATATTTAATTAAAGTTTGGATTTTGTCGTTAGACTTAAATAACATTTTCCTAATGAGATTTTAAGCTGATTCAATACTGTGACCTTTTATCTTTCTTTCCTGTTTGATGTTCTCACAGGTGAAGTCTTTGAAGACTGTTGTCTGAGTTCTATATAATGCTTAAATACTTTCAAGAGCGAGGAGTCCTTTGTTGTTGATTCTAAACTTGTGTTGTATGTCTACTTTGTAGACAAAAATAAATGCTTATTGACAAAAATTTTTCTATGTAACAGATTTTATTTGGCATAGTCAGCCCCAACATTTTAGCACAAAATTTACAGAGGATAGAAAGTGCATTAATAAAAGCTAGTCTTTACGCAAAGGAAAGAAAATACGTTCTTGATCAAAATATGTTACACTTAAGTGATAAACTGTGAGTGCTTTTTTTAAAGTTTATTTAATGTATATGGGTACTTTGCCTGTATGTACATCTGTGTGTTATCTACATGCTTAATGCCAAGGGAGACCTGAAGAGGGTGTCAGATCTGCTTGGCACTGGAGTTACAGAGGGTTATGGACTGTCTTGTGTCTTGTGGGTACTAGGTATTGAACCTGAGTTCTCTGAAAAGCTGCCAGTGCTTTTAACCACTGAACCATCTCTCCAGCCCAAGAAAAGAATGTTTTAAGAAGTTGGTCTCTGGCTGACAGCAGAAGTCAGTAGAGGTCACTGATCCATGGTCTGTCTTGCCCTTTGCTTCAATGCCCTCAGCTGGAACTGCCTACAGGACAGGAGTCATGAGTCAGGAACACATCCAGGTCTGTTACTCTACCAGTGAAGGCTTCTGCCAAGTAAAAGATACATGTCTTCATAGCATGAAGTTAGGAATAACTTCATCATTGTTCTGAGATCTATTCTCCATCTTCTCCAGGGCAAAACTTAGTCCTTTGTCCTTCTTCACAAGTTCTGTTTTTATGTCAGCTATATCTTGATCTAAATGGGACCATTCCATCTAGTTTAACTAGCTGTGGTCCATTTTCTCCATCTGCCATCTTTGTCACTGACTGCTGAGGGATGCTCGGATCATGTCCTCACTGATTATTTCGTCACCTCTGGGACCAACAGTAATTACAGGAGCCTTGAAAAGGTACTGGGAACTTGTGGCAGTGTGTGGACCACCTGGTGTAAGGTTAGCCAATGTAACCACTAGGAATCGGAGGGAGGTATCCCAGCAGGTATACAGAGATTGCACTCGGCACACCCGAGTGTCTTGTATGAGAGGTCTTTGGTGGTCCTGCTTTCAGGGACAAAGGCTAAGATGTAGAAGTGACAGGATGGAGAACACTTAGGAAGGTCCTTCTCCAAATACTACAGTCATGACCTAAATAAACTCCAAAAATCTGACAGTAGGTGTTTCTATTCATGTGGGTTGGCTCCCTAGAACTGCCATCATTGAAAAAACCAGTCCAGTACAATTTTGAGGTTTTTGTGTAGAGAGTAAGGACAGTTTCATGTTACATGTCTCTATTTGTGTGTGGACATCATCTCTCAGAGCTGGCTCTGGGACAGCATCATGGCACCATACACTTGTCTTCACAGGCAGAGCATCTGCACCAAGGGCTTGTCCCCAGGTCTCCAGAAAACTACAGAAGCTATCCCAACAGGAAGCCAGCACCAAGGAAATGCAACTTTAAAGACTAAGTTATCCTTAGAGCCATCTCTAAGACATGATATTTTATAAAGTGTCTTACCAAGCTGTCTTTCTCCAGTTTGGTTTTTAGCTACTCATAATAAAATATGTGGTGAGTTTCACAGAAAGAAGTGTGTGCCCAGGTGAAAATGACTGTTGAAGGAGGAAATCTTATTTGGAGCACTTTTAGAATCTCAAAGTTGGTCTTACAAGTTATCAAAGCTCACTATGTTCAGTGCAAATAGGAAAGCATGAATTGAGTATCAAGTAGATTAGTGCTGTGTTTAAGACATACCAGGGAAAATGCTGTAATCATTCTAACAGCTAATGAAGCTTTTACAAAGGATCTTGAGATAGAGCAAGGTAAAATGTTTTTAATCATTTAGTCACTACTGAAGACTTTTTCTAAGGCAGGGTCTCAGTGTTTAATCTGAGTTTGAATTCACTTATCCTTGTGCCTCAGCCTTCCCAGCGGTGAGATAACTTCTGACTAAACAGTGATGTGAAGATTGGAGGCAGTGTTCCTGACACGGAAGTTGTTTGCTGTGGTTCCTGTTCTCCTGACTTTGGCTCTCCCCACAGAGAACTGGAGCTGTGACCACATGGTCTTGCCCACTTTGCAGGTACTTGTCTCTCACGTACTGAGTTGACTGGGGCCTTGGGCCTTTCTTCTTTAGTGACTGCTTCCTGTGGCAGCTGAGGAGTGATGACAATAAAAGGCCGAATTGCAGTGTCCCCATCAACAGTTTGCTCTCTGTGTGGGCACACGATGACAAGACCTCCTGAAGCGACTCACTGTCTGACCTCAGTGATGCCAGGGCAGAAGCTTCCTGCCTCTGCTCATCTTCCCAAGTTGGGGGCGGGGCAGGAAAAGCCTTCCTATGCTAAGAAAAATAGTCAGGGTCTTAGACTAGCTACCCTGACCAAGCAGTGTCAGTGTACCTTTAGATAAACTTACCAAATCAAGGACTGCTAGAATTGTAACAGTATCCCTTCTAGAACAAGATAGCTAAATTTGGCAGCAATTTCCTTGGGTAAAGTTGATGTTATTTGCTCAATAAAGGATGAGGTTTAATCAGTGTGTATTATTAGCTAGAACTTGAGGACATTTAGAAAAAGCAGTTTTTACAGACCAGGAAAACATTGCTCTGCTGTTTCCTAAGCTCTAGATGTGGGCCTGAAGTAGAGATAGCTTTGTGGTAAAATACAACGTTGTGCTTTTATGATTCAACACAGTAAAAAAGCTACCTATCTATGCCTTTTCCAGCTCAGTTTTCTAAAGCCTTAGAAACGTTCATTTCCAAAAATAGTATTTGCATCACTCATTATAGTGAGGCCTCTGCCATGCACCCAGTTGCTTCCTATAGCAAAGTATAGAACAAAATCCTGAGTGCCCAAGCATTGAAAATATGAGGAACAAAAGTCCATCTTTTTGACAAATGATAGGCTGCTGGGCTGATGTCTGGGAAAAGCAGTGTTTTCTGTGGACCCACTGTAGTTACAAACCTCAAGCTTTAATAAATCTTGGATATTCCTAATGTGGAAAGTAGTAACAAGAAGTGATCAGGGCGAGATGAGGTCAGCAGTCTGTCTGAGTAAGCAGCTGCTAAGGTCTGCTGAAGATGTAAAACGGTTTTCCTAATTACCAGTTTCTTAGATACCCTTGTTACCAAGAGCTACTCAAAATGTTGCATAGATTATAAGACACGGGCCCACCATTAATTACTATGGAAATGTTACCTAAAATATATAAAGTGTGCTACTTATAATTAGGTGTAAATGAGATTGTGCCCTATAGATTTAGTGGTCTTACTTCTATAAAGTTGCTTAATTAAATCAGTAAAAAAGGCTGTTGAGAATTATTTAAGTGGTTGTGTTTTGGGATTCTAAAGTATTTTTTAAAAAGTTCTACTTTTAAAATGTTACTGATTAATGTTCTTTTCTTTGAACAGGTGATTTGAAGACTTAAGTTGGATTAAAAACTTGGATGAAGTTACTTAACCAATATTAAATTATACTCAATTATACTTGTGGTTATTCAGTCTCAGTCAGGATGATAGAACTTGTTGCCCTTAACTTTCTGGATTGTAGCTGGGATTACAGGGCTGCACTGGTGTGTGCACCTTGTCTTTTACACATGCTAAACCAAGAGCCATCTGGTGTGCTGCATGGCTACTGTTTGTGAACAGTCTTCGTTTTCCCTAGTGAACACCAAGACTGATCCTGACCTTCCTCATTTTAGGGTCCTTATTTGAGACATTTGTTTGGGATTCCAAAATCAACAGACAACTTGCAATTTTCCTCTGTGTGCCACAGCACAGCGTGTTTTTTGATACAGAAGTGTGGGAACTTCTGAGTTGCTTGTGCCTTTTTGCCGCAGTTCTCACTGCAAGGACCCCTTCCAAGCTCGTACCTGGGGGGTGGGTGGGGTGTTGTCCCAACAATTGTGATTTTTAAAAATGAATGATAATGAATTACCATCTCCTGGTGTAAGCTTAATGAGACTGTGATGGGCTTTATGGGCAAAATACATGTTAAATAAAGTCTCCGGGGGTTTTTATTCATGGATCCCAGTTGTGTCTTTGTTGGCTACGGGCTAAAGGTATTTACTAAACACATATGGACATCCTGACAGGATACTTATCATCTATGAATTACACGCTCAAGAGCCACACAACCAACTTTTAGAAATAAATGCACACATAAAACTTTCCCCTAAATAAGAAACTGTCATTTTTTTCCTTTGTTTTGTTTTGTTTTTTTTTTTAAGTTATTTTATTTATATTCCAGCCATTTCCCCCTCCCCCCCAAGGCCCCCTTCCCACAGTTCCTCTTCCCCGTCCATCTCCAAGAGGTTCTGCACCACCCCCCTCCCCGGGGCCTCAAGTCTCTCAAGGATTGGATGCATCTTCTCCCAGTCCTCTGCTCTATATGTGCTGGGGGGCCTCACACCAGTGTATGCTGCCTGGTTGGTGGCTCAGTCTGGGAGCTCCCAGGGGTCCTCTCCTTCACCTCCTTCCCCTAACTCAACCACAGGGGTTCCCAACCTCAGTCCAGTGGTTGGGAAAAAGTATCTGCATCTGTCCACTGTCATCTTAATGAGTTTTTGGTTTTGTGTTGGGCTGTGGCCATAGCTAGCCTGTGCTACAGAAGAGACATGCCTATCGGCTGTAGAGCTTGTTGCCCACAGTGAGTCTTTGAAACTTGTCAAAGACAGTGGTTTGGACAAAGGTGGTTCTTCGACCAGTGCCATCTGGAAAACAGTGGTGGCCACTTTGGGACATTGAGGGAAGTCAGCTGTTTAATTCAGAGAGGGTCACTCCTACCGGGGCTCAAGGCTCATTTCTCCTTGTTCCTTCTCTGAAGTTAGAAGACTGTAATTGTACAATAAGAAAAAAAATTACCACGCTTGGCTACCTTAAGTCTTGCCAGACGTGGAGAACAGATTCTGTCCCCATAAATCGGTTCTAGAGATACCTCCATAAAAGGAATTTTTCATAATTTCTTTACATAAAAAGGCGTCAGACAACATTAAAAAAAAAAAAAAAAAAGGCTGGATTTGGTGATATACACCTTTAATCACAGCATGCAGAGATGGAAGGAAGGATCTCTGATTTCAAGGCCAGCCTGCTCTACATAGTGAGCTCCAGGATTACATAGACCCTGTCTTAAAATTAAGGCACACTGTCTCAAGTACTGACTGTGTTCTGCCTCCCCACCAAACAGGCATCCAAGGTATATATTCTGGTGTGCCAGATCGTATTTGTTTTTAAGACGACAAAATCCATACCCATCTTACACTGGCTAAGAGAATAAAACGCCAGCTATCACAGCCTGGCAGAATGCCCCTGCCTGAGGGCACCCATGCCTGTCAGCCACAAGAACATTGCAGTCAAGAAGTGTGCTTACCCTGCTCAGTAAGAGCCATTCCATAAATTCTCAGTGTCTTCACTCTTCCTGAGCGTGCTCCACACTAGAAGCTACAAAAGCAAATTCCCAGTTTTTCAGAAACCTACAGTGTGTTCTCTAAAAGAAAACAGGAACTGTGTTTTAAATTCAAAAGAGAAACATCTACACCTTTCTTGCAGTAACTATTTTTAGAATAACTATTCTTCATACGGATTGTCATCAGCAAGAGAGCTAAAAGATACATTTCTCCAAGTTCTTAACAAAATTCATCCACAGGAAACATCTAGGAAAAAGGAAATTTTGCTTTAAGTAAATAAAGTGTCATTTATATTTCTTAGATAAAGCAAGCAACCCACTCAAGAGTTACAACAGTTTAAAAACCAATCCAAATACAGTTGAGCAATAGAAGGGACAGTTCTGGTGAGGTACTATTTTGATATTTTGGTCTCTGAAGGGGTTTCCCCAGTATCCAGTGTCTTCAGTAACCGGAATAAGCCTGCAGCTTCCCGTATTCTACTGAATTCAATGCAGAAGGCCTGCACTTCTATAAACAAGTCCTGCACGTTAATAATTTTGTTACGGATCAAAGACTGGAGAAACACACACACAAGACGCACCAAACGATTCTGGAAAAGAAAAAGGAACAAGTTTTAGCAACCTGTCTCTCAGCAGATGGTGATGTTATAAAGTGTTTATACTGCTCACCTGCATATATTTATCCTTAATTTGTTCACAAGTAGAAATGCAATTGGATATGTACAGATGAATAAATTCTGGAGGTAGGTCAACAGCTGTCGTTAATCTGTTTCACAAAAGAAAAGTTGAGCTGTTAACGTTTGCTAGTATTGGGAAGTATTATAATCATGAAGTCAAGACTTCCCTGTGATCATCTAATGATTTATCTGACCCAATTCCCTAGTTTTAAACCCAAGAGCCACAGCCACTTAAACCTCTGATGGTTCTGTTACGTCTATATCACGAATTATACTCGGTCATGATCCATTAAGCAATGAGAGTAGCCTATCCCTGAGTGTGCCTGGCTGTATCACTGTCAGTCATGGTCTCCCCCCTTCTAAGCCTCAAATACCCAGCAGTTGTTGCCATCATTTAAGACTTAGGAAAGTCCTGTATAAGCACTGTGAGAGGCAGAGTGTCTGAGGTGATGTATAAACCAAACGGGAAACCTATACTCAGACTAACGTGGAGCTTCGGAGAACTGACATGAACCTGGCAAAGCCTTGGAAGGTTACTTAGCTGATATGGAACAAAAAGGCCTTCCTGATAACTGAGCAGGGCAAGCAGGCTTGGAGTCAGCCATTACACATAAAACAGCAGCCATGTAACAAGCTTAGAGTTATTAAAGCCAAGAGAGTTCTTTCCAAGTGAGGAAGTGAAGTATTAAGAAATGGAGTCAGGTAAGAATTCTACACTGAGTTCAAGTTCAGCCTAAGAAACATTACAACACTGGGCTGGCTACTGCAAACCTTTCACTACAAACGTTGAAAAGGTGGATGAATACATGCTGCCTCTTCTAAATCTGTACGTCCTTCAACATAAGGCACTGAAGTTCTTTAAGAAAGCTACAACCAGCCACTATGCCTACTGAGATTTGTGCATCAGCAAGGCTGCTCGATCCTTGGAATTAATAAATTATGAAGGTGCTAGGAAACAAGCAAAAGTAGGACTTGGTTGACAGGTAGAGGCAGTGCTATAGGACTGCAGTGAGGGTCCATGAACACTCAAGACTGCTCATCCAAAGGCACAACTTCTGCAACCATAGTAAAGGAGGTCCCAGCAAGGAGAGCTGGAAGCAAGCAGCAAGTAGCCAGTGAGACGTCTTACAAAGAAACTGGAAAACTCATGCGTCCTTTCCCGTCCCAGCCTTTTCTTGTGCACAGAACTACCAGCCAAGCTACTGTTACCAGGTGACCAGCACATTCCTTAGTTCAAGTCTGAAACAATTGCCAACTTATACATGGATGCTCAAAAAACTGTAATCTGGTTCACACCCATGATTCCAGCATTCAGAGAATGAGGCAGACGGACTGCTAGGAATTTGAAGCCACCAGGATACTATGAGATCCTATCTCAAAACAAAAATACTACCTCAGAAAAATATCCCTCTACCTCACTACATTTAATTCACAATTTACCTAAACTATCTGTAAGGAAAATAAAAGATGGAAACTATACAGAACACACCAACAGGGGAATGCATCCTTTCCTTGATTTTCATTTAGCAAAGTCAAGAAAGAACTGAGAAAGTAGGTGTGCTGATGCACATCTTTGATCCCAGCACTTGGGGGTCAGAAGGTGGATCTCCGAGTTTGAGGCCAGCCTGGTCTACACAGTGAGTTCTATGACATCCAAGGCTACACAAAGAACAACAAAGCCGAGAGTATATCGGCAGCCATGACAGCATGCCTAGAGGCCCAGCTCTGAGACCCACACAGGAATGCTGCCACTGCTGGCCATCAAGGAACAGAAAACCTGAGTCTGTAAGGGGCACAAGACAGTGAAGTAAAACCAACAACTGAGTTCTTACACGCAGTGAACACGGAAGATTAGTTCAGGGTAACAGAATCAGAAAAGGGAAGAGAAACTACAACAGCTTTTCAAGCTTAGTTGTAATCTCCTCAGGGCCTGTATACCTACCACCTCTGGTGGAACATGAGAACTTACCGATTTACAACTTCCATTGAATGTAAGGACATGTCCATATTGACCAGGACAGAGAAATACTCCGTGATCTGGCTTGACTGCATTAGTTTCAGCAGCATTTCTATAGCCACTAAAGGGTTGTTTTCCACTAGGTCTGGAAGTTTCGCTGGAGTAAGGCCAATGTGATAAACAAGTTTAGGATCTTTTTCCAATTCACCAAGGAGCTAAAAAGAAAAAAAAAGTTGAGAAGATCTTGGGTCATATTAGGGAATTTTCCTACATATAAACTGAAGTCTTTTATATAAATTACAAAACCTATCTTTGTTAATTTGTTAAATTTCTTCCCTCAAAGCCAGTATTTATTGTGTCTTCATATATTTTCAGATCTGAATTACAATGATACAAAAATAAAGGACAATTTAAAAATCTACTAGTCATTCTTCCTCTAGACACAACAGCCCTGGATTTGTCTAGTAGTATACAATATAATAACAGTGTCATTCTTAAAAATCTTAATTATCAACTTCTCCCAAAACACACAAACCAACTTGAGTGTACTAGCACACTGAGGCAGGAGGGAGCCAGCCTGGGCTACATAGTGAGTCAAGGATATCTGAGGCATATAGTGAGACCTTGCCTCTTTTTTTTTTTAAAAAAAAAAAAAGCCACATAGGACTCCATAAACTGGAATAATTCAGAACAAGAGCCATGCTCTGTCTTACCCAGAAAGATAACAGAAATACCCTAGAGAAGGACAGAACAGGAAACACTTCCCTCTTCCACCTGTAATATTTTACAGCTCGAATCACACCCACACTCTGCAAATCCAAGAGATTAGAAAACATTTTTTTCTCTGTCCAAATACATACTTTCTCTTTCTTTTAAAAATTCATTTATTTTGAGGCTAGGTCCCCTGTGCCCAGGCTGGCTTTGAGCTCCCTCTCTCATGGAGCCTGGCCTGTAACTGCTGAGTTTCAATCTCTGCCTTCCATGTGCTAGGCTTGCACCACACCCACCCCTTCTAATTCTGTATCTTCTTTTATCTACTTGTGTATTCAACACTGGACTGTTTCATGATCATCTAAGAGCAAACTGAAACTACAAGCAATTGTTATCACATCACTTTAAAATATTTGAGGGAAGGCTGGGAAATGGTTCAGTGGTCAGGAGCACTTGCTACTCTCTAGAGGACCAAGGTTTAGTTCCCAGCATCCACATGGAGGCTCACAATATCTGTACTTCCAGTTCCAGAGGATCTGATGCTCTCTTCTGGCATCTGTGGGCACATGGCACACAGAAATACATGCAGACAAAACACCCATACACATAAAACAAATCTTTTTAAAAATCTGTATTTTAAATGAAAAACTAGGTTGGAGGTAATAGTATCTTCCTACTAGTTATAACTTGAAAGTGTAAAAATCTAATAAAATCTACAACCACCTGGCATCTTTGCTCTTCTTCCTCAGGAGATCCATCTAGTTGTAACCTGAGGTAGCAGGAGAGATAACCTCAGTTTACCACTAAACACTGTAGCTAAGTCTAGAGCATTCCCTGAACCTCATTTTTATAAAACATTAATAACTTCATGCACCCTCTAGAGCTGCTGTCCAGCCAGATGCTGCAATGCAGATGTGTCCGACTGACTCGCATCTGGATAGTGCTCCAAACTGAGACCCGTCCTATCCTCCTCTCTCTGAGACAAAAATGAACAGAGTCTAGACATTTTGAGTCATTAGATCTCTTGTCTCAGCGCAAAACTATCAAAGAAGGAAAGGCCAGAACACGGCTGGGAGTGTGAAGACGTCCATGCTCCTTCTACTGGTTCACATCAACAACTGATGGGCACAGATGGGACAGTATAATACACACATACCTGTGTTTGTTGAGGAGAAGATAAAGGGCTTTTGAAGGCTTTTGCCATGATCCGCTTGATCTCCACACCAGTGCTATTCTTCACACACATTGATCTGTCCCACTGAATGGCATGCTCGGGTTCTGTAGGATTTAGCCAGGCTAGTTCATCCTCACAGATGTGGAGAGGTGGTGGTGGGCGGATAAACTCTGGCCGAAAATGGCCTATAATGAGGGTAACACATGACTACCGGCTCGATAACATTTGCACACACCCTATATGCATTTAACGAAGCATAAAAGTGCCTTTAATAAGGACACATGATAAAACATGCTTCAAAATGTAATGATGTAAAATCAGAGTTCCACTAAAATGGTAACCAAGCGCGCGCACCCCCCCCCCCCATCAGCATGATGCCAGATACCAAGTCTTTGTCAGAAAGAGGAAAGCATGAGCATGAATTCATATCTACTTAGGCTGAGGAAGCAGATGTCAAAGTGGCAGATGATGATAATTTTGATTGTTATCTTAAAGTCTCATTATGTCCCTGGCTGTCCTGGAATTCACCATGTAGACCAAGCTATCCTCAAACTCACAGAAATCTGCCTGCCTTTGCTTCCCAAGTGCTGGGATTAAAGGCATTTATCACCACACCTAATATATAACTAAAATTTTATGACCCCCCCCCCTTTTCTTTCTTTTCTTGGCTCCTAGGACCTCAGAATGCTATACAGAGAGCTTGGAGCTATCCCCATAACTCAAGACTGATGTGTAAGTTATCAGTTATCAACACACTAAAATAAACTAGTTAGTACTTCTGAGCTAACATCATACTTATTTGGTTGGTACACAGATGAAAACCCAGGAAGAAAAGCTAAAGCCTCACGCTAAGACAACCAAGCACACAGCTTGCCCCCAGTGGCTTCTTATGCTCTTACATAAACACCTGCAGCCTAACTCCAGTGACTCACAGTGCTATTCCCAAATGACTACTCTCAAGAAAGATAACTTACACTATAAATCTCAGCTCTCTATCCAGCTGTGGGTCCTGCCTGCCTGCTAAACCCCACAAAAGGCCCAGGAGATAAAAACTTAGGAATCTCCACTGCACTGGGATACAAGAACTCCCACTCCCTGTCTGCTGCTTCTAGTGTACAGCAGTAAGTGCTCTCCTTTTGTCCTGAATAGATTTTACCCAGTTCCATCACCAGCCTTCCAGAGAGCATTCCCACACAGGACAGAAGGTGGTTTGTTATAGATCCTACGCTCGGCCAAATTGGAGATTTGGCTTCTTCCTGGCAAAGAATCACCAAGTAAACATCTCCAGGATGCCCTTACAAGCATCATCAGAGTGGATTCCCGTGTGTCTCCTGGCACACCTACAAAGACAGCACAACAAGTACTTCTCCTGTGAGGTAGGGATGTTGAGCTGTAGCTATGCTCAGCTGTGCACACAGCCGACCAGAGGCTGTGGATCTCTGAGTTCCAGGCCAGCCTGGTTTAAAGAGTGAGTTCTAGGATAGCCCAGTTACATAGAGAAATTCTGTCTTCACAAAACCAAAACCACACCTTAACTGGAGACAGGCTTCTAATGAGCTACAAAGTCAAACAGTAAACCATCTTATGCCACAGAGATTAAACCAAATGAAAGTCATGTTTGTTGTGAGCTTCAAAATCCTGGAAGTCCTGAGAGCAGGGGATGATGCTCCTACCCCTATGCAGAACGTCTTCATCACTCAAACTACCCAGAAGCTCCGAAAACCAACAGTGCCCATGGGTTTCAGTTTGGTTTTGGTTTGTTTCCAGTTAAAGCAGAATAAGGACTGTCGAGTCAACAAATGGTAAGACATAAGGTGAAGATTACTAAAGTATAAAATGACTCCACTGCACAGAATTTGGGAGACTCATCTTGGGGCTGCAGACACAGCTTAGCTGTGGGCTTCCCATCTACGTGAGCGCTCCTAGGTTTGAGCCCAGACACTAAAAACAAAGCCGGACGTGGCACACCTCAGCAACCGCAGCCCTTGGGAGACAGAAGTATGAGGACCAGGACTTTAAGGTCATCCTAAGCTACACAGGAATTTTCAAGGCTACTCTGCGCTATATGAGACTATCTCATTAAAACAACAACAAAAAAACCCATTCATTTGGTAAAATCTGAATTCTATCTGCAGGCAGGCAGGCGTGTGTGTGTGTGTGTGTGTGTGTGTGTGTGTGTGTGTATCAAACAATAAACACAATAGTGTATAACTGGCTGATGTCTGCCAAATTCTAGATGGCGAGGCAGGAGGTCTGTCAGCAGTGAAAACAGGTTCTGCAAGAAACTTCAAATTGCAGAGTGCCACCAGAATATAAACCTGAGAAGATGAAACTAGTTCACATGCACCTACTTTCAATAGGTGGTTTTGGTCCACTGACTAAAGACTCTGTGATCCGAGAGGCAACTGAGCTGTCAAATCCAGAGTTAGAGGAGTCTGGGTCTGGGTCACTGAGGATGCTTGGGAAGCTGGCTTTGCTCTGCGTTGGCAGTTCAGACTGACGTTCTGGAACAGATCAGACAAGACACATTTAAAGCACTTTAGCTAGACCTGTAATCCCAGCACCTGGAAGGTGGAGACAAGAGTCAAGAATCCAAGGCTAGCCTTGGGGTGTGCAGCATAGAACATTTTAAAATTGAGAACACCATGAATAGATCAGGGGTACAAAATAAGTATCTTTAACTCCTATAAACCAAACAATAATAATATTAAAATAACCCAAAAAGAAAAAAATGGAGTGAGGTGGACGGCAGGGAGGTTTGGGGCTGAGGCCGGGCTGGGTGTTAATCAGAAACACACAGAATAAGGAAAGAGAAAGGGGGGTGAAGGAGGGTGCTGGGGTACAAGGGTGTGACCAGGGGTGGGGGCCAGCCTGGGGCTGCTCGCCTGTGAGCCCACCACGACGCAGGAGTCAGCCAGCAAGAGCTCAGTTAGAGGCGAGCATGGTCTACACAGCACATTCTAGGACAGCCAGGGCTACACAAAGAAATGCGGTCTCAAAAACAAACAAACAAACACACAAACGAGGGGGTGACAGACGAGGGAGACAGGGAAAGGAGGGCAGGGCAGGATGGGAGAGGATCAAGCAAAAACAAGTAAGCAAAAGTGTAAACTAAAAACAAAACAAAAACACCTTGATCTGAAGTAGGGGACTTCCAGGACAGACAAGGATGTCCAAACCACTGGCCTTCCTTACCTGCCAGGGCTAACTGAAGGCCGCTTATGTCCACAGATTGTCCCATGTTTCCAACATCCATCAACGCAATCTGGCGGGGGGTCTTTTTGAATAGTTCCCTTGGGGGTGCCAGCATGAGCTGGGAAAGAAAAAACTTTTCTGGTGGAGTTATAGGAGGCAAAAACCCTGCAAATAAAAATGCATACCGATTTCTCTCCAACGGTTACTTTTCAATTTTTAAAATTTAAAAGTTAACTTGAAACTTAGCATTTGCTACTTGCCACACCAAGTTATTTTTATGAACTAAATGTAACTGAGTTCCAGTTAATCGAATATATACACTTAGTATACATAGTAGTCTATAAACAAATATATCACTTGAGATTCTGTGATCTATGGAAATGTCAATGAAACTTATGATTTAATAACTGCTGAGAATTTGTTATAGAATACTTAGATTCCTGCAAAGGTTAAAGCTTACATATGGTAGCATTCAGAAATGCTTTCTAGGGCTTGGTATACAGACCAGTTTTAAAATACTTTTAAAAAATCGAAAATGGGGCTGGAGAGATGGCTCTGCGGTTAAGAGCACTGACTGCTCTTCCAGAGGTCCTGAGTTCAATTCCCAGCAACCACATGGTGGCTCACAACCATCCGTAATGGGATCTGCTGCCCTCTTCTGGTGTGTCTGAAGGCAGTGACAGTGTACTCATATACATAAAATAAATAAATCTTCAAAAAAAAAAAAAATCGAAAATGCAGCCTGTGACTGTACAGCTGTCCGAGAGACCTGGGCCAGGCTCGTGGAAGTGACCCTGGGTTCCATCTGCGGCACCAAAGTTAGGGGAGCATCCTCAGATGTAATCAATGCCTGATCTTAGCAATGCTGCAAAAGTTAAACGTTCCACAATACTGCCTAGGGCACATGCATCTTCGAACGGTTAACTAGAAACGACTTCATCCTCTGCTCACGTGACTTTACAGCTGACCAAGGAGTCGGCAGCAAAGACTTTAGATGTTGTGTAATGTGGATTTCAACCTCCCCCTTCCTCAGGTTCTTAATACCGACTTCTTTCCTTGGAGGCTTAAAAAAGGGGTAAACTCAGTGCCATTGGCTGTAACTTCGCATAGCTCAGAGCCTTACAATAATGAATGAACCGTATCTGACATATTAAAATATGCCCAGCCCTTCGGTGGGCTGTACGATGCAAGTGGCTTTTTCGATTGGAAGGGATCATCTGGAGTGCAGTGCATTTGAAAAAAGCTTGCAACTTCTAACTACCCCTCCCCTATTTTGGTGAAAGGAAGTACGGGATGGGAGAGAGGGAGGGTCAATCCTCTCCAAGGAGGCTGAATGTTCCTAGCGGACCAGCTACCATAGAACTGGCTGCGGACGTACCTGAGAGCGGGGGCCGGTCGGGCTCCTGTCCGCCGCGGGCGGGCGGCGCCGGGTTGAGCAGGTGCGCGAAGCTGGCCGCGAACGGGTTGGCGGCGAGCGGCTCGGTGCGGTACATCTCCCAGAGCAGGTAAAGCGCCGTGAGGCGCTGCGCCGCGCTGGGCAGCAGGTCCGGCTGCTGCAGCAGCATCACCAGCACCGAGCCCAGGCGGAAGTGGTCGGCCTTGCTGAAGTAGTGGTGGAAGGCGGTGGACAGGCCCTCGAAGGTGCTGCCGCCGCCCGCCTCCTCGGAGATGATGCTCAGCAGGCTCGAGAGCTCCTTCGGGGTCAGGCTCATCCTGTCCGCGGGGCCTCCAATCCCTGGCCCGGGGCCACCCGCTCCGCCTCGGCCTCCGCTCGAGCCCCCCAGGCCGCTCCGGAACGCCGCCGCCTCCCGCGCCCCTCTGGGATCCGCTGAGGAGAGAAGCCGGCCAGATGCCGTGCTCGCCCCGCCGCCGGGCATCAACCTCGCCCGCCCACCCTGCTTCCCAGCCGAGAGGCCCTGGCGCCGGCTCGCTGCGTCCCCCGCGGCCGTAAAGTGCACCCTTCTGCGTCAGCGTCGCAAACAAAACAGCGCGGAGGTCGGACGAGCGAACCGAGAAACAGCGCAGACCGACCCAGCCGGGGAAAGCTGAGGTTCCGGAGACGCGAGTGGGCGGGGCGCCGTGTCCGGAAGTGGGCGGGGCGCCGTGGAGAGCGGGGACCTTCTGGACTCAGAGCTGTCCGTCTAGTCCTTCCCATTTTTGAGTAATGTAAGCTGCGGTAAAGTGCGGTGAAAGCCCTCCGGAGCGATCTACGGGTGGCGGGTGGCGCCAAACTCGCCCAGTCAATATTGCGTAAGTTATCATTTGAAAAATAAGTTTTGGGCTGGAGAGATGGCTCTGCAGTTAAGAGCACTGACTGCTCTTCCAGAGGTCCTGAGTTCAATTCCCAGCAACCACATGGTAGATCACAACCATCTGTAATGTGATCTGATGCCCTCTTCTTGGGTCCTGAAGACAGCAACAGTGCACTCATATAAATAAAATAAAGCTTTAAAAAAGAAAAATAGGTCTTAGATGCCAATTGGTCTGATATAACATCCTTGACAGTTCTTGGTGAGATTACCAGCACCAGGGAGGCAGAGGCAGACGAACCCCTGTGAGTTCGAGGCCAGCCTGGTCAACATAGACCGACCCTGTCTCTATCAATCAATAAGAAAGAACCAAAAATCTGAGAAAGCGTCTCAAGAAATACTCGTTTACAAAATCGTATGCAGTACTTTTTTCCCCTTAGCCTGCCCTGGGGCGCTTTTTCTGGCCGCCTTGGAAAAGTCTGGAAACTTCTTTACATACCAGCCTCTTGGTCCTGGTCCCCTGGGATCTGATTCACGTGTTCAAAGACACCACTGCCCTCTCCCCAACCCCATGCTCTGGGTGGTGACTAGTATCCACTCTAGAATTACAGAAACCGACGGAATGTCATCAACATCACCTGCTAGCTAACCTGTTCTAAAGAATGGCAGCAGCTCAAGAATTTTCTATTTACCGCTGAAATTCTCAAGGAAATCTTGAGGAACAGGTGTTGGGTATGGCGCATATTTTAAAGGCCTCTTTAGTTTACTGTTAAACATGTGTAGGGGTCCCGCCAATGAACGTTGCAATCAGCAGAAGATATAACTTGGCAAATGAGGGAAATGATTCAAATTACCTCTATTATTAATTATTATTATGGTATTATTATTAGTATGGGTGTTTCAAGACGTTTTAAGGTATTTGAGCACAGTACGTTACTCCCAGATAGAAGTGATTTTCATCAAGATTAACATGGTACCAAGAGCTTCTTTATGTTTCTATTGGCTTTGTTTCTAGGGCTTGTATGCCATCACCACAAACTGAGTTCATTTTCACAGGAAAAGCCCACTTCTTCTCCCTTCCAAAGGCTGAAGGTCTGGAATGGGATATCAGCTTTCCTTGTGTGGTTCTAGCTTCTGGATTTATCCGAAGTCCTTGATACCTCTTAGCTTATAGCTGCACCTCTCCAGCCTCTGCTTTTGTCGAGTGCCCTTAATTGTTATTAAGTTTCAAACTAACAGCTGAGGTGCATATTAACACATCAAAGCTGACCTGGCTGCCCAGTTCTCCCAGCATCCCTCAGTTCCTACCTGACAGGGTAAGTCTGGCACACCCCTCCCTCTACCCTGAGCTCTGCAGCCCAGAGGCTGGGCCACCCTTCCTCCACAGGCTCTTCCTATAGAACCCATGCATTTTGATTACCAGTTCCTTTTGTCCCTTTGGAGTCCAGCTGCTGCACCTGGCCTCTCCCTGTCCCCACATGGTCCAGCTCAGTCTAGTCATGTCCACTCTGGATGTCCTCGCCTCTACCTACACTCTCCCCTTTCTCTACAATAAACTTTCTCCCCCACCATACCTAGGAACAGTCATGCCCTTTCCTCTCCTTTTTGTTTCTTTTCTTCATTCAGCCATGTGGCCTCTGAGTTTCTCTGTGGCCTCCCGTTATGGAAGGCAGCTGTGCTCTGGGTACCACGTGGTTGCTGCTGTCAGAGCGCTGGGATTACCCACTGAGAGCCTCACAAGATTGGACCCACTAACACTCCCCTGTGGAAGCGGGCTCGTGGACTTGTGAAGTGCTGCACTGATGCACGAGGCCCTGCTCCTCCCAGGGAGAACAGCAGTTCCTGGTTGTTGGGTTAGAGACTGACATGGTGTAGTTACCCGTGTAAGTTGTCTATGCTCCTGTACCGGCTGGTTTTGTGTGCCAACTTGACACAAGCTGGAGTTATTACAGAGAAAGGAGCCTCCCTTGAGGAAATGCCTCCATGAGATCCAGCTGTAAAAGAATTTTCTCAATTAGTGATCAAGGGCGGGAGGGCCCCTTGTGGGTGGTACCATCTGTGGGCTGGTAGTCTTGGGTTCTATAAGATAGCAGGCTGAGCAAGCCAGAGGAAGCAAGCCAGTATGGAACCATGGCCTCTGCATCAGCTCCTGCTTCCTGACCTGCTTGAGTTCCAGTCCTGACTTCCTTTGGTGATGAACAGCAGCATGGAAGAGTAAGCTGAATAAACCCTTTCCTCCCCAACTTGCTTCTTGGTCATGATGTTTTTGTGCAGGAACAGACACCCTGACTGACACAGCTCCTGTGTGTAACCCCTCCCCATGCTCCTGTTGAGTATCCCCCCAAACTGAACTCAATGATTCACCAAGCTAAACAGGTCGAGTTTTTGTGCCCTGCTAGGGGCGAATAGATAGTTGTTAACAGCTTCCCAGGAAAGACTCAAACACCATAGACAGGGACATAAGAGGAACCAAAGATAAGTCGGACAGTGTGGTGCTCACCTTTGATCTAAGCACTCTGGAGGCAGAGGCAGGCAAGATCCCTGAGTTCCAGGCCAGCAAGGACTATACAGAGAAACCTTGTCTCAAAATACACCAAAACAAAACAGAACAAACAAAACAAAACCAAAACACCCAAAACCCATCTGAGAGGAGTTTGCATTGTCTCTCCCCTGTGTATAAGACCTACATCTGAGCTGAGCCAACTGAGGTCCATCTGAGGAGAAGCAGAGGCATCTGGAAGAGTCCAGAGTGAACTTGACCCTGAGCTGGGCCACAGGAGGAGAAGTGGGAGGAGAGAAGGGAGAGGAAGAGCCAGGAGACCAGAAGATCAAGAGGCTAAAGGGGTAAAAAGGACCAGTGTAGCCAAAACGACTGGATTTTATAGGGAAAAGCTACTGGGGAAGGGAAGCCCTGCCCAGTCCTTGGGTTGAAGAAGATTAGGGTAAGGGGTAGTGTGTGCCAGCCAGGAGGACCTTATGGCAGGTAGGGACTGCGGGATTCTGGGAGAGCCTGGCAGCCAGTGTCACCTTTGATATGTTAATAGGAACATTTTGTT
Organism: Rhynchomys soricoides; assembly: GCA_019843965.1. NCBI lineage: Eukaryota > Metazoa > Chordata > Mammalia > Rodentia > Muridae > Rhynchomys > Rhynchomys soricoides. The sequence goes on along the minus strand of JADRCH010000031.1, from coordinate 16,209,974 downwards.
TGCCTTTTGTTGAGGTTTAAGACTTAACACTAAGTACTTTCTGTTGCTGTGATAAAATATCAACCAAAACCAACTTGTCAACGAAAAGGTTTATTTAGACCGATAGGTTACAATCCATCCAGGAAAGACGAGGCAGGAACTGAAGTAGAGACCATTCAGGAACACAGCTTACTGGCTGCCTCCCCATGGCTTGCTCAGCTGCTTGTTTTCATATCCAATGCCTGGGTTGACATTGCCCACAATTGGTTGGACCCTCCCCATCAATCACCAATCAAAACCACGCCCACACAGACAGGCCCACAGGCCGGTCTGATGGAAGAGGTTCCTCAGTGGAGGTTTGAAGTGGAAACTTCTAGTTCTTTGGAAAGTCAGTTATGTCAAATGATGGTTTGCTGGGGCACAGAGGTGCTAAAGCAGACACAGGAAAGACTGTTTTCCTAAAGCAGACAGAGGTGAAAACACATGATGAAGGAGTACAGATATGACCCCACAGACAGTGGGAGCTGGAGCATTGGTTTGGTTTGCTGAGCCTCGATATTCTTCGATAATGACACACATGTATTGGTTCGTTTTACATTGAGCTCAACTTGTGGTAATACCAACATTGAGAGAAACTCTGCCAAAGCAAGTTCCTGCAGCTTCTTGTCGCTTAAGTAGCCTTGGGCTGGTTGGTAAGCCTTGTGGTTTCTCCAGGATTGAACTACAGTTGCTGGTTCATGCCTGGTGTTTGCCTGTCTAGAGGACTGGACTGCTGAGTCATATTTGGTGTTTGCTATTGGACTGAACTGCTGACAAAGAAGACTGAGCTCGCCCCCAAAGAACAATTGCTAAACAGGTCCACTCCCCCAGTCCTAATATCTTTTCTCCTCCACTACCTCTGCTGGGTGGTGGGCTGGAAGAGAGGTTGATCATTTATTAAAATAGACCGCAAAAAAAAAAAAAAAAAATCTAGGTCTACATAAGTTCCCTCTTCCTAGATGATATGGTTTGTGTGTCAAATTGTCAAAAAGTTAAGCAGCCCAAGTAAGCCATAGCAAATACCTTCCCAAAGACAGTGTACAAGTTTACCCTATCCCCAGCAGTGCATGAGAATACCAGCTCACAGGTCTCCACTGCAGCACATCGCAGTGATGGCCAACAGGGCCACAAACCCTAACTCCTCATTTCTGATAGCAACTGTTGTTATTGTTATTATTTTATTTGTTATGTGTGTGGTGTTTTGCCTTCATGCAGAGCTGGGTACCACATACATGCAGTACCAGTGGAGAACAGAAGAGGGTATCAAATCCCCTAGAATTAGAGTAAGAATTACACACTACTGGCTTGCTGGAAACAAACAAACAAAATCACATTTATTTCTCCGAGAAAAGATGTCTTCTTAGTACATTTTCCATTGAATGCCACAGAATGGATATTACAACTTCTCCCACGCACACCCCCCACACCCAAAAATGGGTTGTGTTTTAAAAGGTTAGTCCCCAGCTGATGGCAGTGTTTGGGAAATTCTAGCATCTTCTAGGAGGTGGAGCCTAGCTGGAAGAAGCAAGCCAATAGTGGCAAAAATATTTATCCTTGCCTCTTTCCTGTCTGCTCTTCTGTCTCCTGCCCACCATGATGCAAACAGCTCTGGCTCTGCTCTACCATGCCCTCCTTGCCCTGATGGAATGGAATGTGTGATACCATGATCCTTTGCTTTCTTAAGCTGTTCTCCCAGGTGCTTTGATTGTATCTCTGCAAAGGTCACTGGTGTGCTGAGTAGTGGGGTTTTTTTATTAATGTAAATGTTTTAATCAATTGATTAATTTTATGCGTATGGGCATTTTGTCCGCATGTATGTCCGTGTGCTAAGCAGATGCCTGCTGTCCATAGGGAGCAACAGCAGGCATCGGATCCATGCGGGAGGGGAGAACTGATTATCAAAAAATGCCCTCTAACACACCACAACACCCATGTGCCCACAAACGTGCACACACACAAATAAAAAATAAAACGTAAATAGAGCCCCACTCTATACACACCACATCCCTAAACATATACACACTGTGGCGATTCTGTACTAACGAAGAATAGCTGTCCGTGTTGTTTGTCCAGGAGTGGTCCTGGTTTATTCAGAAAAGTTTTGGTCTCTTCTGTTTTTGTAGCTTGAATTTGGTAGTGTTCTTCTCTTGGTGTTGCACGGAAGAGCTGGGGAAGCATTGGTATTAGCTGGTTACCTAATCTAAAAGGCAAAATCCAAGAGTCTAGGACGCTGCAATTTAATCCTGAGTGAAGGCGGTCCTCTCACGCACTGATCCTCTCATGCACTGATCCTCTCACGCACTGATCCTCTCATGCACTGATCCACACAGCAAAGGTAGCAACCAGAGGGAGTGAGGAACTTTCATCTCAATCGATCTTTTACAGGCGTCATAAAGGAGAAATGGGATTCTGGTGTTGCTAACTCAGAACAGCGCACAGAGCACAATCAGATCCTCCCTACAGCCACCTGTGGCTGCCAAAGTAGTGGGCATGGGGGATGCAAGAGAGGTGTTGCTCTTGATGCATCGCTGTGTCCAGCAAATGGTCTTAGACCTGATTACTGCCTTACACACACACACACACACACACACACACACACACACACACCATAGACATCCCCCCCAAATCCCCCCACACAGATACAGACACACACACACACACACACACACACACACACACACACACACACAGAGTTATGAGCATAAAAGACTCTCAGAGAGGAAGCAGAAACAATACAATGTGTCATCCAAAGCATAGAAAGACTGTTACATTGTTCTTAGAGGTCAGTTCATTCTGAACAGGCTGGATCCAGTACAGAATCTGAACGACTGCTTTGTTATAAATTATCTCAGAGCACACCTGTAACTTGGTTACAGGGTAGGTGAAAAGTCTGGTGTGTAAGGGCCACATCTTCTCTCAGACAAACCATTCCCACAAATACACAGAAAACCAGTAGAAAGTTGACACTGCTTTGGGGTTTTGTTTGTATGTTTTATTTTTTTGAGACAGGTTCTCAGAGTCTTTCTAACTGGCCTGGAACTCTATGTAGACCAGACTAGTCCTGAAAGCAGTGTGTACTCAGACAAGGTACAGCCATAGCCAGCAGGGCACACCATGCTCCTAGAGTGATGGCCAGAATCGTGGTGTTCCTATGTACTGCTTTGATGGGATGGAAGACTTTAGCATCCCCATGGCTCTCTAGCCCTACTTTGGCTATGCACCCTCAGGGCAGGGTGATATCATGGGTCACTGTCAGGGCAGCCGAGGTACTTGTGCATTCTTTAGTGGGAGCTGTATGGGAACAGTGTGAAGCACATTCAGCTTGTCTGCACCCTGATCTCAGAGGACAACCTCCTTGGTCTTCCAGTTCTTCAGGGTGACATCTTCCATGTCCCTCCATGGGTTGCAACAACTGTAGCCTACAGAACACCATTGAGTTTAAGTCAGAGTATCTTTGCTGGACAAGTTGGGTTTTCAGGACAGCTTCCCAGAGTGTCAGTGCAGTGGGATGTGTGAGCAATCCAAACTCAGACAGTTGTTACCTTCTCAGGATGGCTCGTCCTTACCTCACTCTGAGAGTGGCTGAGAGATGACACCTGTCCAAAGCAGTTGCTGTGCAGATCCCAGATTACTCAGCTCTTTGGACCACATACCTGTGAGGATGGGGAAACTTGCCAAGAGCAGAGTTTGTCCCCAACACTCTGCTAGCGTTTACTGGGACTCATACCTCCTTAGAGAAGACACTGTACACCGTACACCGATGGGGAGAGCTATCTAGAGATCTCTCTCTTACTGAGCTGGGTCTCTCTGGATCTTACAAGCTCCCAGTCTCTCCCCAATTTCCAGTGTTCTCCCACAGCCACTTGGTTTAAAATGCAGTGATACTCGCTCTTTTGCTGGTGTCTTGTGAGAGGGGGTTTTGGAGTGCTTCACCGTGTAGCCAGGATTCCCCTTCAACTTCCTCTCACCTCTAGCTCCTAAGTGCAAGGGCCACAGGTATGCTACACTACTCCAAGTTTAGGCAGGACTGACGATTGAACCCAGGGCTTTGTGTATGCTAGGTAAGCACTCTACCAGCTGAGCTATCATCCTAGCCCTGTTCCTTTTCTGTTTTTGAGAGTGCTCTATCTTGAAAGTCTCCTATGTCACTGAAACAGTACCTCCTAAAGGTCAGAGGTAGAACACAGATGAGTGGAGATGCTGGAGGTGGAGAGAGAGGTCTGACCAACCCTAAAGGCTTCACATAAGGAAGCAATGTGGGGTCAGAGCAAGTCTGTGCCCTGTGGCTCCGGGGTTGTGTCCACACATGTGACACGTTCTCAGACAATTATGCACACACATTGTGATTTTGCCAGTTTCCTCGTTGTGACTGTATACTGCCCTTCTAGAAGGTGTTATAAATTGCCATTGAGGGGAATCCGGTGAATTGTAGTCTACATATTATCCCCTAACGTCCAGTGAATTTGGGATTATTTGAAAATAAACATTAAAACAACCTGAAACATTACTCCTCCTCCTAGCGCAAAGCTAACTAGAAACAATAAAATAAAGCATATAATAGTATTATAAGAATATTCGAATATTCGGGTATGTTTGTTGTCCAGGAAGACAATCAAACTGAAGTGGACATGCTGTGGGGCACTTGAATCCAGGCTGGAGGCCATTGTTAGTCAGGTCTGACACATCCACAGCTGAACTTTTGAACTGGGCCAAACCACAGTTTCCTGAAACATTGTTTCCCAAGCTCTGTTGGCCTTCTGAATTACAGGGCTCTTCCCCAGATCACCCAGAGAAAGACACACCCATCCCTTAATAACCACTGGCTTAACTGTTGCCACACCGATTATGATTTCTATGATTATAATAGTAGGTGAATTAGGTAATTAGCAACTCCACCCCATGCAGTTTAAAATTATAAATACAGCTACCATTGTATAAAACCACAGATCTCTCTCTCTCTCTCTCTCCTTCTTGCTCTCGCTCTCGCTCTGTATGTTCTTTTGCCTACATGCCTGCCTGTGCACCATGTGTCTGATCCCTGCAGAGGCCAGAAGGGAGTGTAGATCCCCTGGAACTGCAGTTACAGATGTCCTGCAGTTCCAGATGTCAGTAAATGTTAAAGCACTAAGTGGGTGCTGAGAATCAAACTCAGATCCTCAGCAAGTGGCCAGTGCTCTTAACCCCTGAACCACCTTTCCAGGGCTAAGATGTGCATACGTGTGCGGGTGTAGTTAGGGATGATAATCCAAGAAAGCAAGCAGATAGAGATGTTTCTGGGCATACTTGGCTTCTTTTCCCAAGAAACATTTTAGTCAGAGCCGGAAGAGAGAACACTCTGAAGGCGAATTGATAAAGGACTTTCCCCTAAGGGCTTCAGCCCCACTTGGTGGCTAGTGTCTCTTCTTCTCTGTGAACTGCATTTCCCTGGTAAAAGTCGCATCTCTGTTGAAGAGTGCACAGACCGATTAGAACCTCATGGCTATGGGGCTGTTCTAGGTAGTCAGAATGATCTCAGGCTATCTTTTGTTCCTAAAATAGCTATTTGTTATCCCCTTCTGTGTCTGATCTAACCTCCTCACTTTCCGATAAACACACTTGCAATGTCTTGTTAAGCTCAATGTGCCTCCAGGAACCAAAGACTAGGGGTGGCACCAGGAACTTAGCTCCAGGATTTCTCCACCTTACTTTAAGCTGCCTACATGAAATCCTCACCAAAGTGTTTTCTTTTGATTTGGTTTTGAAGTTTTGGGGATTGAATCCAGGGTCTTGAGCATGCTAGGTGGTGCTCTACCACTGAGCTACACATGAAGCATTGTGTTGGTCAATGTGTTGCTTTGTGTCTGTCCTCGGTTCTGAGACCATGCTATATCAGAACATATCATTCAGGTCAGTCTGAATCCATATTCTTTGATTATGAATGCTCAAATTTGGCTCAAAATAGACCACTTTTTTTTTGGAGACAGGGTCTCATTCTGTAGCCCAGGCTAGCCCCTTGCATGCTAACACTATACTATGTTCCACCATGCCCAGGTTTAAATGATCTCTTATTTGCTTTGGAGCAAGAGCTGTGTTTGTTTTAATGCCAACATTTATGGCTGCTTTCTTGGTAAAACCGTTCTGACTGGGGGTGAGATGGAGTCTCACTGTAGCTTGTATTTCTCTGGAAGCTAAAGATATTGAGCATTTTCATGTGTTTCACGCGAAGGCCATTTGTGTTCTTTTAAACCTCATTCACTTTATTTACTCATGTAGTGATTGATTGGGATGTTTAATTTTTGTCATTTGTCACATATTCTGGCTATGAATCCCCCACTGGATGAACAGCTGACACAGAAGTGCCATTCTGTGGGGTGACTCCTCCCTCAGCTCTTGCTCCCTTTGATGTGAGGAGCCTTTTCTTTCCCTCGGATCCACTAGCAGCTGTTGCTGTTGTTTCTCCAGGTGTGGGAATGCAGGACAGAAGGTTGTCTGTGCTTCCATCAGGAAATGTTTTGCCCCTGGCCTCTGATGGATTTGAATCTGTCTTTACACAGGGGTAAATTAGGGAGTGAGTCTCATTCTTGCTTGGATGGACGTTGGTCCTCACATCATTCCTTCATGTGTTCCAAGCACTACTGCTGTGATTCTGGTGACCAGAGCTCTGTTTCTAGATCCTCCACTCTATTCATGGAGCTGCATGATCAATACATCCCAAGATTGCTTCTCTGATCAATACATTTTCAAGATTGCTTATGTCCAAACCCGTCACCAAAGAAGGCCTGTTTTGCATCCACTTCCCCACCCCCCAGCTGGCGAATCACAGAAACTTCAAGTTTTACAGAAGAAAAGCTCATTTGGAACATGCCAGTCTTTCGGAGGTGGGAGCTGGGAACCTTAACTCTGCCTCCAGAGGGATAAAATTTCTGGGGTTTGTGGGATACAGAAACAGGGTGTTTGTATAAAATCAAATATTAAAAATATACTTCTGAAATTTTTTAAAAATATTATTGTATAAATCAGTGTTTACTGGGTTTTTATAAAGGTATATCACATCAGAGCCAGGCAATGATGGTGCACACCTTTAATCACAGCACTTGGGAGGCAGAGAGGCAGAGGCATCTCAGAGGGTAACCTGGTCTACATAGCAAGAAACCATGTCTCAACAAACAAACATACAAGGAATCAGCTGAGGAACTTTTTGGAGAAAACACCCCAAAATTATTATATCAGAGTGGAGGGGGCCTGGGGTCGGTCAGGGTTGGTGTTTCCAAGGGCTGTGCATGTTCTCACCACTAGGTGGCAGTAGAAACTGGTCCAACGTCACCAACCTATTAACCCCAAAGACAAACCTGTTATTTCTCTTTTATTTTGAAATTGGGCAAAATTATCAGCTGCCACTGATGGATGTATGGCCACTACCAACACACAAAGTCAACCCCACACTCTCTCCCAACACCCAAACCCTCTCCAGGACGTAGGAAATGCTTTTGAATAAAATTCAGTCCCTCCCAACCCCTTTCTTTAAACTTTTAGGCGTACAAAATATAACCATGACAATGGTGAGTGTCTCCAGGTGAGACCCAGGAATGGATGGCGAATGCACTCTCCTGGGTGTGCCCCCAGGGGCTTCTCTTCCTTCCTAACCCCCTTCCTTCTGAAAACCGGCAAGCTCCCGTCTTCCAAAAGCTCAACCGGCCACGGCTTGGGAGCCTTAGTCACATTGGTCTCTCTGATACCAACTAGTCTCTATTCAAAATGATAAATATGTAAAAATGTAAAATGGAAACCTATGCCAGGAGTGGTGGAGCACAGCTTTAATTCCAGTACTCTGGGGGCAGAGCTCTATGAGTTCAAGACCATCCTGGTCTACATAGCAAGTTATAGGCTAGCCAGGGCTACACAGTGAGAGCTTCTGTCTGGTGGGATAGGCTGGCTGAATCTCCTGAGTAAATCCAGAAAACCTGAAGTGGAAACCTGGAGTCTCAAGCCAGCATGGCCACTTGAGTGCACTGTTCAGGACCAGGCTAATTTTCTTATTACAGTTCATCAGATAACGGAGCTAGAAGTTAACAGTTCAGTAGAGAAGCCTGCTTCCCAACCCAGCATGTTCAAGTTATACAAAGCTTATACAAATGTTGTCTTCAGAAAAATATCGGAGGCAGCCCATTAGCCCTAACTATTCTCTCGAAACTGAGGAAGGTCATAGGCATTCCTGTGTTCCTTCCCACATCTGTTGGCATTTCAAGTTCTCTTCTTAAGAAATATCAACTTCCCAAATGTCTTAGTGAGGGTTTTACTGCTGTGAACAGACACCATGACCAAGGCAACTCTTACAAGGACAACATTTAATTGGGGCTGGCTTACAGGTTCAGAGGTTCAGTCCATTATCATCAAGGTGGGAACATGGCAGCATCCAGGCAGGCATGGTGCAGGAGGAGCTGAGAGTTCTACATCTTCATCCGAAGGTTGTTAGGAGAAGACTGACTTTCAGGCAGCTAGGATGAGGGTCTTAAAGCCCACACCCACAGTGACACACCCACTCCAACAAAGGCCACACCTCCAAATAGTGCCATCTCTGAGCCAAGCATATTCGAACCATGACACCAAATATGTTCCCATGCCCATGTCATAAACCCATATCCTCACATAACCGTAATTCAAACTCCACCAATCCAGATTGTAAAACACCATCTTTTCTCTTAAAACACAACAACAACAACAACAACAACAACAACAACAACAACAAAACACCCCAAATGCCAGGCTTAATTTCAGCCCTCAGCAGGCTGAGGCAGGAGAGTAGGGAGTTTGAGGCCCGGCTGGCTACATAGTATAAAGTTTTGCCTCAGTAAACAAACAGTTTAACTAGATCCCCTTGATCCTGTGGCTTGGGAGCCAACTCTCTTCTAGGACTCTAGGTCAAGAGGCCTCTGTTAACTGCCTGCCTGTGCACACCTCCCCCTGGAGCTGCCAAGGGGAATACTTGACAGATGGAGATTTTGCCTTTAAAAACCCTTTACCCTAAGTGCTCAGGGCTATGCTTGGGTCCCAAATAATGGAGTGTAGTCCCAGCCAGCTGGAATAAAGACTTAATTGGCTATATAAACTGTGTCTGACTGGCCATATTTGGTGGGCTCCCTGTAACAAAAGAGAGGGGGACATATCTCTGAACAAGAAGTATGAATCTCACTGGGTGGTGTGCCCATGCACACAGGTGTCTGTGTTTGATATATGCCTCCCCCCACCCAGGCTTTGTTTGCTCCAATGCTATGCAATGTTCTCAGATCCCTCTGTTCCCCCCATGTTTTGAGAGCTACCTGTCACATAAGTGGGGCGTGGAATTGTCCACCTGTGGAGTCATGTCAATCCTTAAAACATCTAGGTTCTAAAACATCTTGAATTTCAGATTTTCAGACCAGGGATGTTTCACAGGTTAGACTGAGCAGGATGATATCAGTTGCCTGGTGATCACCTCGGAGGGCGAGCACAGAAGTGGTTGCAGCCTCTCTGCTTTGCTAGAAAAGCTCTCAGTCCTTCCCACAGGAATGTGTGGGGCTCTCAGTGCTCCATCAGGAAGGAGATGAATCTGGAGAATGGTGCTGTTTTGAAGTTCATTTTCCTGGAGATATCTGTGACGGATTTGAGGCTTTGGTTTATGTATTAGCCTGATGCATCTTCATGAATCCTGGTCAGAGGGAGGGTACTGGGTCACAGGTGAGAGATGGCTGATTAACCAGTCTCAACCCCAGTAGCAACCAGAGGAGCAGGAACATTTGGGTCCCACTTCCAGTATGCAGAGGGTAGGCAATGCTGGCAATGTAGTGTGACCAAGTCCGGATTTGGGGAGCAAACATCGCTCACACTGGGCAATGGATAGGCTTGCCTCACACCTGCCCTGGAGGAACAGGATGCACATGCAGGTCAGCATCCATTTCTCCTGGTCTTAACTGAACTGCATTTCCCAGAACAGAGAGCAGAGAGACCTGCCTCAAGGGACACCTCAGTTGCTAAGCAGAAACCAGACAGTATTCTGTGAATTTTGTGAGGTGTAAATTGAATGGGATCTTTCTCAGGATGTGCCTCACATAAAATTCTAATTTTTTATTTGACAGTTATCCTCAAATCGAAGTCAAAAGTGGACGTCTCTTTAGGGTTAAACCTTCCTGGGATATTTCATGTGGGCTAAGAATTTATCAGGGAGAGTCACAGTATTAAATTGCATTATCCTAACCAAGCTGGGAACTTTATCCCTTGCTCTTTTGCCACCAAAAAGAAGAAATTCTTTTATAGACATACTTATAATAACAACTATTAAAGATGAATTTAAGTGAGCAGGATGGCATGTATTGTAATCCCAGCTACTTGAAAGGCTGAGTCAGTGGTATGAGTTTGGGTTTTAAATGAATTAATTACATTTGTATGTGACTAAGAAAATCCTACCTCTGGGGTCAGTTTCTCCTCTTCTGCTCTCTTGGGCTGTAGCCTGAGGTGGAAGCTTTGTTTTTCTGAGCAATATTGTCAGAGGGGTAGGGGATGTTTGGTGAGGTCAACATGCAAGGCTCAGAGCTCCTGGAGCTGAAAGCTTTGTGTTGTCTTTCTATCTGCCTTGAATAGGCCCAGGCTTCTGTGGAATAAGGGCTTTGTGATCTACTGTCACACAAGGTGGATCAGGGTGGTGTCTTTATTTGTGGTTGGTGCCTTAGGGTTACTATTGCTGTGATGAAACACCATGATCAAAGCAACCTGGGAAGGAAAGGGTTTGTTTGGCTTACACTTCCACATCACTGTTCATCACTGAAGGAGGACAGGACAGGAACTCAAATATAGCAGGAACCTGGAGACAGGAGCTGATGCAGATGCCACGGAGGGGTGCTGCTTGCTCAGCCTGCTTTCTTTCTTTCTTTTTTTTTTTTTTTTGGTTTTTCGAGACAGGATTTCTCTGTATAGCCCTGGCTGTCCTGGAACTCACTCTGTAGACCAGGCTGGCCTCGAACTCAGAAATCCACCTGCCTCTGCCTCCCAGGTGCTGGGATTAAAGGTGTGTGCCACCACTGCCCGATGGCTTATGGTGAGTGAGGAGCAAGGGAGGACTGGACAGATCTTGCTTCTGAGTCCACTTTGGTCTCTCTCAAAGAATGCTCAGCACATTAAAGCTGCACACTCTAGGACCATCCATTCCTGAACGACATACCTAGAATGAAGAGCTATTTGTGAACTTTCTCCGAGAGAAGAGAGGAGCATCTGGAAGGTCTTCTCCCCATCTCTCCAGGCAGAGTGTTTCTTCTGTAGAAATCAAGTGCCTCCTACAGATTAGAACCCCAGTGTGTTCCCAACCCTCCTCCCCCTCTTCTCTAAGGAATGAAGCACTTAGTTCCCACCCCCACTGTCATCATCCTTGAAATTTTCTCCTGCGTTAGCTGGATCACCACTTATATAATGATCACATAGCAAAATTAAAAGTTTTTCTGTAAGTCTTTGAGACTGTTAAATACCTTGCACCCGGATTCTTCAGAACAGCTCAACGGTTGAAAGCCAGAGCCACAATTTAGTTACAGATCCAATTGACTTGAGCTATGGTTTGCACGTGTGAGTGGTGCTATCGAGAAACAGAGACGGAGCCCACTGAGGACACAGTTCCTGGACCCTGATTTAGTTCTGTAGAGATGGGTTATAAAGGGTCGAGCCCAGACCAATGGATTGTCTCACACGTGCTCCCAGGACTTGGGCTGCGAGCTCCCTGAGGCCTCCGTGAATGCTACAGGCAGAGTTCCACAGGACACTTTTCAGCGGGTGGCACTGTTAGTGCCATTCTAGAAGTAGAGACCAATGGGCGGTACATTCTAGAAGAAGAGACCAATGGGAAGCCTTCAAGCCACTAGGAGTGTGCTGTGAAGGGACTGGGACCCTGGTTTCCTCATAATCTTGTTCTTGCTTCCCAGCCATGGAGAGCAGATGTTAGTATTCAGTGGTATGTTCCTGCAGTGCTGAGCTATCCTGAACAAACCTGCAAACAAGGAGGCCAACTGACTACAGACTAGAATCTTGAAAATGTGAATCAAAATAATCTCTCTCTCTCTCTCTCTCTCTTTCTCTCAAAAATTATTTTATGTACATGAGTGTCTTAGGGTTTCATTGCTGTGGAGGGACAACATGATCAAGGTAACTCTTAGAAAGGCAAAAATTTAATTGGGGCTGGCTTAGAGTGTCAAGGTTCAGTCCATTATCATCACAGCAGGAAGCATGGCAGCATCCAGGCAGACATGGTGCTGGAGAAGGAGCTGAGAGTTCTACATCTTGATCCGAAGCCAGCCATGAGGAGATTGTTTTCTGCAGAAAGCCAGGAGGAAGCTCTCTTCCACACTGGGTAGAACTTGAACATAGGATCTTTAAAGTCCACTAACTCAGTGACACACTTCCTCCAACAAGGCCACACCTCCTAAAAGTGCCTCTTCTCATGGGCCAAGCATATTCAAACCACCACAATGAGTGTTTTGCCTGTCCATGTGCATGCATGGCCTATGGGGACCATAGAGGTGTTTGGATCCCCTGGAACTGGAGTTACAGATGGTTGTGAGCTGCCATGTAGGTTCTCTTAACAACTGCCAGCCATATATCTCTCCAACTCCCTTCTTTCTTCTTTATGAGTTGATTATCATGGTTTTTTGTTATGGTGATAGAAAGCTAACTACCATAGGCAGTGAAGCCAGGGAACCATGAAGCCAGTTCCAGTGCTATGATCTTGAGTCTCCAGAACTAGGGACAAGCACAGCCCCCTTCTTATAAATGTGCCCAGTCCTCCCCCCCCTCTCTGTGTGTGTGTCTCTGTCTCTCTGTCTCTGTCTCTGTCTCTCTCTGTGTGTCTCTGTCTCTCTGTCTCTGTCTCTCTCTGTATGTCTCTGTCTCTCTGTCTCTGTCTCTCTCTGTGTGTCTCTGTCTCTCTGTCTCTGTCTCTCTCTCTCTGTGTGTGTGTCTCTGTGTGTGTGTGTGTGTCTCTCTCTGTGTGTCTCTGTCTCTCTGTCTCTCTCTGTGTGTCTCTGTCTGTCTCTGTCTCTGTCTCTCTCTCTGTGTCTCTGTCTCTCTGTCTCTGTCTCTCTCTCTCTGTGTCTCTGTCTCTCTCTCTCTCTCTCTCTCTCTCTGTGTCTGTCTGTCTGATCTGTCTGTGCCTTTGTATGTGTCTGTGTCTGTCTGTATCCATTATTGTGTCTGTCTCTGTGTGATTAACAGGTTGGGGCAAACTCCACTCTGCAAAAGACAGAAACTTTCCAGGAGCCTATGGAAAAACAGTAGGGTTTGTATGGCAGGAACAGAGACACCAGACAATGGAAAGAGTAATTACTGATGAATACCACATTACTTCAGATTATTTTTTAATGGTAAAGCAAAGGACTTCCATATTAGGTTGACTTGGGTAAACTGGAATTTTCAGTTTTCTGGAAAACTGATATTTGTTTTTCTTTTATTGAAAATAGATTTTTTTCATACAATATATTCTGATTATGGTTCCCCTCCCTCTACTCCTGCCAGTTATCCCCATACCCCATCCTTGTTCAGATCCACATCCTTTCTGGCTCTCCTTAGGAAACAAATGGATCAAGGAATAATAATATAATAAAATGAAATTAAAAAGGCAAAAAACCATCAGAATATAACAAAACAAACAAACAAGAAAAAGAAAAGAGCCAAAGAAAAACCACAGGAAACACACATAGACACAGAGACACACATGTTCATACAGTCAGGAATTCTATAAACACCCAAACCAGAAGCCATAATATTTACAAAAAGATCTGTATGGTAGAAAAACAACAACAACAACAACAACAACAACAACAACAACACACCCTGACTTAATAGTATGAGACAAAAAAATCACCAAAGGTGCCACTGAGTTTTCTTTCTGTTGGCCATCTGCTGCTGGGCATGCAGCCTACCCCGGAGAGTTGTGTGTTTCCCCAGTGAGACTCCTTTGGAGAAAACAAATTTTTCATTTGCAGGTGACTGTCAATTTGAAATTGTTTCTGGGTTAAAGATGGGGGAATGTGTCCACTTCTTTCAACTCTAGGACCCCATCTGGTGCAGACTCATGTAGGCCCTGTGCCTGCTCAGTCTCTGTGAGTTCATGTGTGTCGGCCCTGTTGTGTCTGGAAGGCCTTAATTCTCTGGTATCCTCATCCCCTCTGGCTTTTACACTCTTTCTGCCTCCTCTTCTGCAGTTTGCTGACCCCTGAGGGGAGGGACTTGATGGAGACATCCATGTAGGGCTGAGTGTTCCAAGGTCAGTCATTCTAAGTATTGTCTGGCCGTGGGTCTCTCTGTATTTATTCCCAACTGCTGCAGGAGGGAGCTTCTCTGATGATGTCTGGGCAAGGCATGATCTGTGAGTATGGCAGACTGTTACTAGGAGTCATTTTATTACTGTGTTTCTTTAGCAGTACAGTGGTATTTGGATTTTCCCTGTGTCCCAGGCCTATCTAGTCTCAGGTTCTTTGTCACCCAAGCAGCAGTGGGTATGCATTTCCATCTCATGGAGTACGCTTTAAACCCTATCAGAGAGTGGTTGGTCACTTCCATGAGCTTTGTGACACGATTGCACCAGCACATCTTGCAGGCGGGTCACTCTTGTATAGCAAAGGGTTTGTACTTGGGCTGCTGTTTTCCTTTTTCCTTTGGTAGCATTAGAGTACCTGCCATGAACATTAGTCCTTAGACTTAGCAAAGGCTCTAGGTAGGCACCAACTCAACTTCTTTGTGTTCAATGAATTGTATTAAGTGTTGCTTTACTGCCAGTTTATGGAGAGTCTTGGCAACATCCTGGATTGTTTGGGGGTTCCCATAGGACACCTTTGGCTAGATTTGATTAGATGTAACTCATTCCCAGGACTGGAAGCTTCATTTGGTGACAAGGAGTGTCCAGTTGGGGCTCTGTATCCCCCATTACTTGACAGTTTCATCCAGATCTCCTTCATGCTGTGTACATCATAGGAAGCTTCCTCTGTTTTAGGGTCCGTATCTCAAATGACCCTTCATCTTATATCTGTCCCTCCTCACATTCCTTTCTCCGTCCTCCTCTTCCCTCCCTGTCCCTGTCTGATCCTCCCACCCCCACCCCCACAAGCCCCATTCTGCACCTTTTTTTGTCTAAATGATAGTGTTCTTTTCTGCGTAGAAACTTTTCTGGAAAACTGATCTATTTTGGGACCTGCTTCCTTGACAGTTCAGCTTGATGGGGTGGAAGTTAGCACAAGCAGCTCCATGTCGGCTTGGTCTGACATGATGGGGCTCAGCACAAGGGCTCAGTCTGCAACAATGACTTCCCATAGCTTCTGATGTTCATTTCCTGGGTAATGAGGAAAGGTAGTAAGAAATGGGGTGCTGAGAATACTGGCAGCCAACCAGCAGGGCTCCTATCCTGCATGGTGCTCTCTTCTGGAGGATCCTGGGAGTGGTGTTAGGGTAGCTCCAGGTTACCATGGAGGAAGGAGCCTGGCTGGGAGGGAACATGACTTGTGCAGGGTAAGGTGCCTTCATGTCTGTCTAGGAGCTACAATCTGGCCCTACCTTGGGGCAGCTCTGTTGACAGTCACCTTTGGCAGGCAGAACCCAGGCCACTTGCAGCTGCAGCTTAGGTTAGATGGCAGGAGCCTATTGGAAAGGCAAATGGGCCACAAGCAAACAGGCTGAGCTTTTGCCTGGCTGGTCCAGGCTCATTTTATACTGACGGACGTTCCCAAAGCCCTCTGGTTCCAGGCACACACATGGTCCTTTCTATTTTTATCTCTTATTTCTCCCTTTCTTTTTTGCCACTCCATGCCCAGTAGCAGGCACCACGCTAGCCAATCCCATGTGATGCTTAAAGGCTTTAACTATACTATAATGAAACATAGTAGCAATCAGGTGCTCTCAGCAGGGAGCTATCGATTTTTCCGTGTAAAATATTAACATCTTTCAGTGCTATTTGCAGATGTCATTAGAGCACTGATCATAGATACCAACCGCATAAAGATGTATGTGTCTTTCTGGGAAAACATTAAGATTTACCCCTAGCATTACCTTTCCTCTGTATTTTTACTGCATGTCCAGACAGTGAAGGATAGTAATGTATTCAGGCTGGACCGTGACTGCATCAACTGTTTCCATTTTTCTGGGCTCTGTCTGGTCCATGTGTGCACAAAGCCTCTCTTTTACATTCCTGTCCCACTGACCTGATTTTCAGTGGTCAGTTAGAGTCATGCCCTCTTGCTCCCCTCTGATTCTGTCTTGGTTGTGACTGTTTCCACATGGCCTCCTGAGATGTTTTATGCCCTTGCTAGCAAGGCAAGCACAATGTTGGAAAAAGTGATGTTCTCCCCGGCATCACTGAGATTGCCACCTTCAGTTCAGGAGACAGCCAGGAGCAAAAGCCATAGATTGCTAGAGCTTTTCTATGTGACTTCTGTTGGTGTGTATACCAGTCCTGAAGCCGTCTAAGCATCTACCACACTGTACATCTCAACCCCTTTCCCACTGAACCAGAAAGACCACAGTGCCTCTAGAGTGATGATCCACTAATCCATCCTAGGCAGGTAGCTTAGTTATAGTCTTAGTTGTGGTCTCTTGCTGTGATGAAACACCATGACCGAAAACAACTCAGGGAGGAAGGGGCTTCTTCATCACCAGAATCCATCGTTGAAGGAAGTCAGGTCAGGCACTCAAACAAGGGAGGAGCTGACACAGAGGCCATGGAGGGGTGCTGCTCTCTGGCTTTGCTTCTTACAGCTTGCTCAGCCTGCTTGCTTTTTTTTTTTAATAAAAAGATGAGGGGGCTGGAGAGATGGCTCAGCAGTTAAGAGCACTGACTGATCTTCCAGAGGTCCTGAGTTCAAATCCCAGCAACCACATGGTGGCTCATAACCATTTGTAATGAGATCGGATACCCTCTTCTGGTGTGTCTGACGACAGCTACGGTGTACTCACATATAACAAATAAATAAATCTTTGGGATGGATCAAGCAGGGCCAGAGTGAGAAGGAAAAAAAATGAAATTCACGACCAAGTCCCCAGGAGAGTCCCAACCCTCAATGGCTGGTTTCTCCCCCATTAATCAACATAATTAAGAAAATGCCCTATATGCCTGATCTTATTCTTTGTAGAGATTTTTAAATCCAGCAACAAAGCTGTTCTGGCAAGGGATCACATCCAAAGACCTTCTAGGTCTATGTGACCTGGCTGGAATATAGGCACGCCCTTAGTTCACACCTTTAATCCCTAACTGTGAAGGTAAAGTTAGCTTGTAGAGGGAAGCAGCCATGTTTGAAAATGATGTCTAATTAAGGGGCAGACAAAGTGATGAATCGGAGAAAGATCTGACAGAATGAGTCAGAGCTAGGAAATGCCCAACTCTCGTGAGAACCACACTTAATGAGAGGTTACTTAGGAGCAGCATGGGGGGGAAAGGTGGTGTGGTATGTGGGAGGGGTTTACAGTTTTACAGAGGCGGTGTAGAGAGAGCAGGCTAGACACAGGTGAAGACAGAGCGAGCCAGAGAATCAGAAGGAGCCAGAAGATTAGAACAGGTTGCCAAAGTCAGTACGAAGCCAAACAGAGCAGTTCAGTCAGAAGCTGAGAGGAGCTGGATTGATTCAGTCAGCTTGACAGAGTAGATTGTACAAAGGCTAGAAGATTCCAGACCTAGGCCTAGGGATAGTTAGAACAGAGAAGGAAACGCTCTGGGCTCAGCCCAAGCTGTGGATTTGCACGCCCTGGGTATGGGTCTCGTTTTATCTCATCATCTGAGGAAATAAGAGACACAATTCTTTCTTTTTTTTCTTTCTTTCATTTGTTTGTTTTCAAAACAGGGTCTCACTTTGTGTTAGGACCTAGGTAAAATGTTAAGGCCTAGATGGAATGTTAAGGCCTAGGTAACAGTTACCTGGCTTGCCTGCCATTATAAGGAAACTTTCTCCTATGTTTCTGCTGTTACTAGGAAGCTTTCTAATGCCAGGATTGTTTACATAGTCTGTTATGTTCTGTGTTCTTGGAAACCAGTCCCTATAGAAGTCAGTCAGAAGCCCACAATAAGCTTGGACACAAACCAACCACCCAGCAGCACATCCTGTGCCTCTGTATGGGCTTTTATGGCATACACTGCCTCTGGGACAGACCCCAACATAAGAGAGACACCTGTACCCATATAAGAAACTATTTGGAACAAGACTTCCATTCTGAGTAGTGGTTGAGTGAACTTTAAGTTCCTAAGATCTCCCCGGGAACTAATATCCTAGTTGGCAGAAAGAGACATGGACATGGGTAACTGACATCCTGGTTGGCGAGTTAGGACATGAATGTTAGAAAGGCAAGTCCCCTGCCACAGTTGAATTCCCCAACCAATGGGGGCAGAATAAGTGTACAACAAAGACATGTTCCTAAGGAAATCCCCTATCCCTCAATCTTGATTGGTGGAATAACTTGGCACAGATGTTTGTGGGTTTTAAGCTTAAAAACCCTGTAGAATCTTAACTCAGAGTCATGGTTCAGTTCCCAAATCTGGACCATGGCCCTGGTCAACCAGTCCTGGGGCGTATGTTCAATAGACTATCCCTGTCTGACTGAGGTCAGTATTCCTGTGTTTGTGAGGTGACTCCTGGACCTCAATGCTATGTATCTCTGGCTGTCCTGGAACTCACAGAGATCTCCTTGCCTCTGCCTCTCAAGTGCGGTGGCAAAAGGTATGCACCACTATGCCCAGCATATAGGCATTTTTCCTAATTGAGCTTCCCTCCCTCGGATGACTCTAGCTTATGCATTCTGGTTGCCAAAATAACATGTTCAGCATGAAAACAGTTCCATGGAATTTTCACAGTTACAAAACAAAAAGGAGGCACTGGAGAGATGGCTCGGCGGTTAAGAGCATTAACTGCTCTTCCAGAGGACCTGAGTTCAATTCCCAGCAACCACACGGTGGCTCACAATCATCTTTAATAGGATCCGATGCCCTCTTCTGGTGTGTCTGAAGACAGCGACAGTGTAGTCATATAAATAAAATAAATCTTGAAAAAACAAAACCAAACCAAACCAAAAAGGAGTTGTAAATCAAAGCATATTCTTTCCAAATACATTAGCGGGGGAAATCAGACAGGTGGAATACAGCAAACAGCAAACCTGTAACAAGTTTCAGATGCTAGAAATGAAACTCTGGCTTTTTTCACTGATGGAAGCTACTGTTCTACTGAGTTGACCCTTTTTGAAAGTGTCATAGGCACAAAGATGTCAGGTCACACAGAGCAGGACTAAAGATAGCCCAGGATCATTTGGCTCTGGATCTGCAGCATTCTGACTCTCCACAATCACATTACTCTAAGCAGTCGATCGGCCTCGTAGACTCTTTAACAAAAGCATAGACTTTTTTCTTGAAACGTCAATTCATACAGTCTAGCCCCATACCACTCCCCCCCCCCGCCCCCCCATCTGAGATCCTTCAGTCTTTCTCTCCCTTCCCGGTCTACTGAGAATCCACATGTACCAGGGGGAGTAGCTATACTAGGGGATGCCCACAGACTCACTGGATTCTAAAGACAGAAAACCTTGACATATAGTCCAAGCTGAGCTGGGTGTGGTGGCGCACGCGTTTAGTCCCAGCACTCAGGATGCAGAGGCAGGCGGACCTCTGTGTTAGAGGCCAGCCTGGTCTACAGAGCGAGTTCCTGGACAGCCAGGGGTACACAGAGAAACCCTGTAAACCACCACGTTGTCTCTGGGGGTTTGGCAGCGCTGGCTTTGCTGAGCTGAGGTCCACATTCATGGGAAAGACACAGTGAAGTTCCTCAGTCTTCTGAAATCTGACTGATCTTTTGTGCTCCCTCAAAGGGCTGACCCCCGATTTCTAAGGTTCCTCTTCCCTTTATGACTCAGTGAGCACTACTGTCCAGCCATCTTCCCAAGGCGAGAGGGTGCCAAACCAGCCGGTCTACCTGCCCCTGGGAACTTTCTCCCTTCGTTTGCAGCTCACATCTCTCAGCCAGGGGCGGAGCCTGAGCAAACCACTTCTTTAATGTTCCGCCCCACGCCTTTCTCAGGCTCTAGTAAATCCTTTACTTTGAACAAAAGGAGCTGTATCTTTTTTATTATAGATAGGCTCTTTATAGCTCCCATATAGATAGGAGCTCTTTATACTCTACCGAGAAAGTGCCAGAAGGCCAGGGAGAAGTTTGGTTCCCAGCATCCACATGGTGGATCACAAGTGGTTGTAACTCTAGTTCCAGCGGATCTGGTGCCTTCTTCTGACCTCTGCAGGTGCCAGTCATGCATGTGTTGCACGTACATGCAGGAAAAGAAAAATACCATGCATACACCTAAAATAAAATAAGCGCTAAGACCTGGAGAGATGGCTCAGCGGTTAAGAGCACTGGCTGCTCTTCCAGAGGTCCTGAGTTCAATTCCCAGCAACCACATGGTGGCTCACGACCATCTGTGATGGGGTCTGATGCCTCTTCTGGTGTGTCTGAAGACAGCGACAGTGTTGAAAGAGAAAGCTGAGAAATAGTTAAGTGTCGCTGTGTATGTCTGTAATTCACCCGGGAGACCAAGGCAAGAACAACACTCTTGACTACACAGTGAATTCAAAATCAGTCTGGGTTAGTTCAAGACCAGTCTAGGTTACATGAGATCCTGCCTCTTAAAAACAAACAACTAAACAGAAAAAAAAAAAAAAAAAAGACCACCACAACAAAAACAATGTTAAAGTTTTATCCAGATATGTCTCTTGCCTATATTATAAACTTGAGAAGCTGAGGCAGGAGAATCACTGTGAATTAGAGGTTGACCTGGGCTATCTAACAAATTCTGAGATAATTTGCCCTATAGAGTGAGTTTCATCTCAGAAGAAAAAAAATTGCAAAAGCAAAATAATAATAATAATAATAATAATAACAATAATTGTAGGGAGCCGCCCTAGTCGCACCCTACATCCGGCCGAGGACAAGTTGTAAACAGGCTAGTGCGCATGCACCTGGTAATTTTCCACCTCAGAGTCTCAGCCTCTCTCGTGGGGTCATCTGGCCTGATGTGCGGGGAGCCAATGGGGAAACTCCATGTCCCAGGCGAGCGCTGTGGCCTATATAAGGGATGGGTGTTCTATTGTTCAGGGTCTCCACTCGTGGCAAGCTTATGCTCTCCCTCTCAAGATGCATTAAAGCTTTACTGCAGAAGGATCCTTTGTGTGCCGTGTCGTTCTTGCTGGCGAGACGGTAGCGCGGGACAAATAATAATTTCAAAGATGTCAGTTTGAAGAAATGTCAAATGATGGGTCTAGAGTTGCCTAGATAAGCTGTCTCAAAGTCTGTGTAGTAAGAAGACTTTGAAGAAAAACATTAATCCCCTGTGAGGAGAAACCGAGGAAGTTTGGCTTGTTTGCTTGGGGCAAACCTTTCCCACAGGACTGTCATTTAACTTCTAGGGTAATGGCCCATGTTTACATGACACTATTGTGTCTCTTCCTTCCCAGAGACCTCCCTGGAGCTGGAGAGAAGGCTCAGCAGGTGAGAGTCATTGCTCCATGCTTCCGGATTTCAGTTCCCATCACTCAAGTCTGCTCCCAACCACCCGTAATATATATATATAGTTTTCATGCCAGACTATGAGATTTTGTTTTATACTGTCACATCTGACTTCTAGATTATTTGATGCCACAGCACCGTCTGCTTGTTTCGTCAGTAGAAATCCCGGATGGAGGTAACCCGAGATGTTTGGATCCAATAGTGCACCATCTTCTCAGGGAGGATGCTGAACAGTTCCAGGCCCTAGTCCCTTAATGAGCTGCCCAGAGGTTTGTCTACAACCATTCACTTCCTCCCCTCCTGCACTCTCCCAAGCTTCTCAGTGGCTAAGCCATCAGAATTGCCAGGGATGGTTTTGTTTTCCGCCATGCTGAGCTGTGGCAGTTTCAAGAGTACAGTCTTGTCTGCACAAGGCAGATCCAGGTTTGGTGGGTTTTTTTGTTTTTTTTTTTTTGGTTTTTCGAGACAAGGTATAGCCCTGGCTGTCCTGGAACTCACTCTGTAGACCAGGCTGGCCTCAAACTCAGAAATCTGCCTGCCTCTGCCTCCCGAGTGCTGGGATTAAAGGCGTGCGCCACCACTGCCCTGCTGGCAGATCCAGTTTTAGCTCAGAGCAAAGCGAATTGAAGGTGGGTTGCTTCATCAACAAGCTACTGGATCTGGACGGTCAAGGTGAATGAAGCAAGGAAGCTTGATTCATGGTGGGGCTGCCCTGAGTACCCACTCTTAGGGGATGGAGTACAGCACCAGGCTCATCCAGCAGTGCCTGTTGTGGGGACCAGAGCGAACAGACCCTGACAGTAGACATGCTTGAAGAGGATGCTTTTGTTTTCCTGCTGCTTTAGGAGCTGGAAAGCCCAATCCTAACATCAGCTACTTTGTGACCATCCCTGTATGTGTGTGTCATTTGGTGGCAGGGGACAAAAGAGGACTGTTCACAATGTCTCCCCTGTGGTTTAGGGAGAGGTTGAGTTAGAGGAGGGCACAGAAAACCACCTGTCCCAAGTGACTCAACTCTAGTCCTCTTCCCTGTCCCAAGTGACTTAAAATCTATTCAGTTGAGGAATATAGGATGGGAGGCTTTGGAGGAGTCATTTCTAAGATTTTTGGTGATCAATCAATTTTTAAAAAGGGTTTGACTGATCATGACTTAACAGGAGTCCCCTTACCTGTGGGTTACATTCCAAGACACTCTCCCAAAGATGCCTTAAACCCCGTGCGACCGCGACCTTTCTATACACCCTAGTATTTCCTACGTAGACACCTGCGATAAAGTTCAGTTTGTAAACTTGGCACAGTGAAAGATTAGCAATAATAATGAAAGTAGACCTGTGGGTGGTGGGGGAGCACCCTCGTGGGGGAGCACCCTCTTAGAAACAGGGGAGGGGGATGGGAGGGGGGAAACAGGGGAAGGGGATAACATTTGAAATGTAAATAAAGAAAATGAAAAAAAAAAAATAAAGAAAAGTAGGCCAATCGAAGGGACTTAGGCCAGCTCGAGCTTGGTGACTGTGGCTCTGGCAGGCCTTGCCCTTCCCCCACACCCCCTGTCCTGCTAAAAACTGTTAGATTACCGCCCCCTATTCTCCCCCAAGGTCTCTTCCCTTGTTTGTTCACTTCCTCCTCCTGAGGCTGACTCCCAAGGTCCAGCTGTCAAAGTATTGAAGCCCCCATTGGCTCAACTGATTAACATGCCCAATCAAAATCAAACACCTAACCCAGGCCCCCCCCCCCCCCCCCCCGATAAACCATCATTTGCTTAAGGGCCAAGTCTGTCTCCTCTGTATTCAGAGGCAGTCCTTATGTCCATCTTGGACAAATACCCCTCCTCCCTCTCTCTTGTTCCCTCCCCTTCTCCCTCATTCTCAGTCTCTCATTACCGGCCCTCTGGGGCAAATAAATCTCCTTTGTGCTGAGAACTTGGGCCTTGGGAGTGTTGAGCCAAAATGTTTCCCAGCACCAGTTATAATGATACACTTTAATACATTTACTTAGCTGTAGCGGGAAATATTTAAAAAGCGGGCTGGCTTGTTCCCTGCCAGGCTACTCTCTCTAGCTTGCCCCCGCAGTGCCTGGTCGCTGTGTTCCCAGCTCTGGTTCACTTGTCCCTGGAGCCTCTAGTTCTTTCTCAGCCATAAACCCCTGTAGTCAGCGGTCCTACATTCTAGTAACCAAATAGAACCGGTAACCTCGCGATTAGATATCACAGCACCCAGTAACCCAGTAAAATCAAAACTCGTAAAGCTTAGAGTTAATCAGTCAGATTTAATATATCAATAAATTCTCAATACACAAGACGCCCACACAATAATATTAGGGTTAATTAATAATGAATAAAGCTGCCCACTTAGATTAGACAAATTATCTCAAAGTTCTAAGCTGTATGGCATCATAACTACCTGTGGCTGGTTAAAGCCACGCTGGTTCGCGTCCGCCTCCATCTTGGCTTCCCTCCTCCTTCTCAGATGCTCTCTGTCTCTGCAACTCTTAGCTCTGCCTCCCTTCTCCCTGTCCAATCACAGGCCTCCTGCTGCACTAATACTTTGATGTGATTGGACAGGGAGAATCCTGTCACGCTTAACACATAAGAGTTGTTTATTTCTAGAATTTTCCCACACTGAAATTGTGGAAGCCGAAACCCCAGATATTGGCAGATTGCTGAGGGATAAGCATCAGGGTTGGATATTTCTGACAAGACCACCCTTGGCGTTCCTACAGAACATTTTTGAGCTTATCTGAATCATGTGATGAGCAATGGAGAAAATAAAGACCCCCTAGTGCCCTTGTTTGCTTTCTGTTGCTGTAATAAAACACTGACCAAAACCAAGTGGGGAAGAATGGGTTTATGTGAGCTGACGGGCTATATAGTCCGTCACTGAAGAGAGCCATAACAGGAGCTTAAGAGCATGAAGAGAAACTATGGCGGGATCCTGCTCAGTCCTTTAGTCCCAAACTCACATTCTGTTACTTTTACTAGACAGCACCTGCTTAGGAATGGAACCACCCACACTGGTATCCTCCTGCACAAATTAACAATCAAGAAGACACCCCACAGACACGCCCACAGGCCAATCTGATGGAGGTAAGTCCTCCACTGAGGGTCTCTCTCCCCAGGTGTGTCAAGTTAACTAAACTTACTCTTCGAGCTACCTTACAGCCTACTCGATAAACAAACTTCTTCGCAGGGGTGGGGATGATTGGGGTGGTGCACACCTTGGCCCAACATTCAGGCAGGATGATTTCTTAGGAATTTCAGGCCAGTCCAGTCTATCTAGTTCCAGGACAGCCAGGGCTACATGGTGAGGTAATGTCTCCAAAAACAAAAACAAAAAACAAAAACGAAAACGAAACAAACTTACAGAAGGCAACACATTACTTCTTTGGATAATCCTTCCAAATTGCCTATTAAAGTATAGATGTAGTTTGAATGCTTTGGATATTTAAAAAATAGTTTGTATGGGGCCAAGTGTGGTGGAGCGTGCCATTAAATGCCAATACTCAGAAGAGAGAGATAAGTATATCTCTGAGTTGGAGGACAGTCTGGTCTACATAGTGAGTTCCAGGACTGCCAGGGCTACAGAGTGAGACACTATCTTAAAAAAATTGTGTCTATGTGTGTATGTGTTATATGTGTGTACACATTTCTGTGCATGTGCACGTGTGTGTTATATGTGTGTACACGTTCCTGTGCATGTGCACATGTGTGTGCATGTGTGTGTGCGTGTGTGTGTACAAACAAGCACCTATGTGCAGGCCAGAGGTCACGGTCAAGCGCTTACCTAACTATTCTCTATCTTCTACTATGGCCAGCTTTCTACACAGGAGCTGGAGTTCCGGACTTGGATCCTCAAGCTTGTGTGGTAATCCATCAGAGACATCTGCTCAGCCCCTGGATGACTTATTGCCTCTGGGTTGGTTGGTGTTTGTCTGTTTGTTTTGGCTTTTTGAAACAAGGTCTCACTTGGCTCTCAAACTTCTACCTCAGCCTCCCAAATACTGAGATTACAGGCACATACCACAATGGCTGGCTGCTTTCTATAGCCAATTAACAGGCGGGCCTGCTGTAGAAGGAAGAGAGGGCCAAGAGGCCCGGATTCCTGTCTTAATCAAGGGTGTTCTTTATAAGTAACAAATCTATTTCAACCTGGATTAAGCAAAGGGGGAGAATTAGGGAGCTCTTGAAGTGCCTTAGAGCTCAGAGCTGGACAAAGACAGAGAGGTCAGAGAATACTGTTGAAGAAGACAACTGAGGTTTGTCTGAAGGTGGAGCTACAGCCCATGAGGGTGCCAAGACGAGATACATGGGCTGTCCTGGCAGAGCCTGCGGGATGAGGGGACAGCAGATCTGGACACTTCTGTGTAGGTCTGGGTCTCTCTCCAGCACATGACACAGGGCACTATCAAGCAGTTGACAACCCACACAGAATGCTATTTTGCAATTTTAAAAAGTGCTGATGATTTTATAATCTACTATCAGAGTAAATATAACAACTATTAATAGAGTTGTAGATGTCTACCTCAGTGGTAGAGTGAACTCTTACCTAGAAGAAATGAGGCCCTGGTCCAATCCTCCATCAGCAAAATGAAATCAATAAGATTTTATTTTTGCCACTTTTCTATTTAAATTTTTTAAACATTTAAAAACACTTGTTGTGTGTGGGTAATGGATGGCACATGTGTGGGGGTCAGAGGGCAGCTTTCAAGAAGTTTTCTTCTACTATGTGGGTCACAGGGATCAAACGTGTCATCAGTCTTGGTGGCAAGCATCCTTACCCACTGATCTGACTTCCTAGCTCCACCCCTTCATATTTTGATGTCAATAAAATCAGCCATACAAATACTTTTGAGAATCTCTGTAAGATCCAGGATTGCTCCCAGTTCTGAACCTGCTTCTTTTCTGGAGCCCAGGGCTCCTGAAACCTCAGCTGCTCCATTGTGACGGTTTCCTCCGCCAAAAAGCCCTAGTTGAAATCAATCCAGGGATGATATCTGATGAGCATCTCTGACAAAGGGTCAGGTAGGAACCTGAGCTGCCTTAGGGACAGCCTGTGAATCTCTAAGCAGACACACATTCTCCATTAGAGGCCCTGGAGGAGGCCAACTTCAGCAAAATCATTAAAAGATGCTGATTCTGCACTTGTATTTTGTCTGCTGGGTTGCCAGGGGATGCAGGCAAGTATAGTTTTCCTCTAAAAGAGAAATGGAGCAGTAGGCACGGGACAGTAAGACAACTCCATGCTTAACCTTGAACAGGCCGTGAAACTCCACATCTAAGACTTTCAAGAGACAGGAAGGAAGGAGCATCCCAGTGACTGCAGCCATCTCAAGGTTACCAAGTAGGACGAGAGTTCAGGGGCTCTTAGGAGTAAATCAGGGTGCAGGGGCCTGACGCTGAGCGTTAGATTCTCCCCAGAAGATTTAACCAATCTCCCTGTGTGGGTTTGATTTCTCTCTCTCTCTCTCTCTCTCCTCTGTGTGTTTGTATGTATATAGTGTTCATGTGTACGTACATCTCTGTACATCTCTGTGTGTATGTACCTGTGTACTTTTACATGTGTATGTAAGTGTGTTTGTGTGTGTGTGTGCGTGTGTGTGTAGGCCAGAAGTCCAAGGCAAGTATGTTCCTTGCTCTCTGCCTTACTTTTTAACTTTTACTATTTTATATGAGTATCTTGCCTGAACCTATGTCTATGTACCATGTATGTGCTTGATACCCAAAGAAGTCAGAAGGAGGTACCATATCCCTTTGAGTTGGAGTTAGAACCAGTTGTGAGCTGCCACGTGGGCGCTGGGAACTGAACCCAGATCCTCTGGAAAAGCAGCCAGTGTTCTTAACTGCTGAGCCATCTCTGTAGCCTTTCTACCATTTTGTTTTGTTTTGTTTTGTTTTGTTTTGTTTTGTTTGGAGACAGCATCTCTGACTGCCCCTGAGGCTCATCAATTTGGCTAGACTGTCTCTCCAGGGAACTCCAGGGGTTTCCCAGTGCTGAGATTACAGCAGCCTGATGCCCTGTGGGGCTAGGATACTCCGGATCTGAACTCAGCCCTCATGCTGGAATAAGACTTTACCATAAGCCATCTCTCCAGCCCTTGGGTTTGAGAATTTTAGCGCACTAGACAGCAGTGTGTGCCTAGGCATCTTCCTATGTCTAACCCCAAGTGGGCTAGGGTTCAACATCTCCTGTAAGGAGACCCCAGCTGCTGTGGGGAGAAATATAGGCTGTGGAGGTGCAAAGAGGTCCAGACACACATAAAATGAAAAAAAAAACAGACGGGAAGACTGAGAGCTTTTTGAAGCTTGAATTAGGGGCTGAACAGGAACCCTCATTTGGGACAGCTGCCGTCACCTTCAGCGATGTAAACTGATTCATTTGGAAAAACAAATAGCATTTTAAAATTCTGAATAACGTTTACTTTAAAAATATTTTCATATTGATGACAATTTATTTATTTTAATTTTAATTACATAATTTACTTAATTTAAAATTTATTTATAAATTTATTTTATCTAACTAAATATAAATTTAGTTTATTTAATTAAATTATATTTTAATTAAATATTTAAATTAAAATTAGTTTTATGCGTGTGGATGTTTTACCTTCATGGATGTCTGTGTGCCATGTGCCTGGTGCCTGCTGCAGGCCAGAAGAGGGCATCAGACATCCCCTTAATGTGAGCATTACTCTGGAAGAGCAGAAAGTGCTCGTAACCACTGGCCTACCTCTCTAGCCCTTCACATTGGTTTTTCAACTGGCATAGGATCATTGTACATCTGGGCTGGAGAGATAGGTTCAGCATAGAGGGCTTTCCTAACATGTACAAAGTACCACAAAATAGCAAAAAGGATATTGTACTGCTTTTCTGGTTCTCTGGGATAACTTGACACGTACACAAAATATTTAATGATAAAATAATTTCTCTGTCCCAAAGAAGCATTCAGCAGTTCCGTGTATTGCGAGTCTCTAAACTCTTCATAGCTTGACATTCAAAGTAACATGTTTATTTTGTCATTGTTGGCTGTCCAGTAACTCGATAAGTAGACCAGCCTGACCCAAGAGTCACAGAGATCTGCCTGCCTTAGTTTCCTGAGTGCTGGGCATAATTACTTGTGTTTGCCACCACTCCTGGCCTGGGTGTCATTTCTAAACGATATGCTAACACTGGTAGTTTTGAAACATGCATTTCCCCTCCACTGTGGTGGAGCTCAGTCTTGGAGCGTTGAGCTGCTCTTCTGGGTATTTGCCGGAGTCACAGTTGAACCAGCAGGGTTGGAAGGAGGGGTGGCAAATGGGCAGTTTCACGTCACAGAAGCTTCTTGCTATTATTAAACAGAAGTGTGTGTGTGTGTGTGTGTGTGTGTGTGCGTGCACGCGCACACACACACACACACACACACACACACGCACGCACGCGTTCGCGCCCAGAAAGGACTCTTCTGGCAATGGGAGGGAACAGTCTTGCAAAAGGCTTTTCACTCTGTTCTTCTCCAGGTCACTGCGGGTGAACTTTTGCAAAGCACCAGCATCCAGAGCAAGCCCCAAGCAGTATGGCTTACAACATCTTCACTTTTATGCAGTAAAAGAGACCCTCTTAGGCAACAGGTCTCAGTTCCCCTCTGTCGCCACAGACCTGCTGAGTGACTGGCAAGCCGGTAGCTCACAATACTCTGCTACTCTGTGGATTCGGGAATATGAGCTGAGAAAATCTTCTCTGGCATGTCCAGCCTGTTCAGTGCCAGACCTGGAGAGTGAGGGCAGGCTTGACGGCTGATGCTCCCTTGAGTGGGAAGTAATCTGTTGCCAGGAAAGCCCTCATCTGAAAAACACCCCATGTTTCCAACCTTCTGTGAGATCTGAGTGCCCTTTTCTCTTTCCTGCTTCTCGGAGTATACAAGGAGCTGAAGGAACTGAGGCCCCAGTGTGGAAGTAAAGTCACTCCACACAGGAACTGGGGCCTAGGGCTCCTTAGTTCCCACACAGAATTTTCCTCCTTGGTCCCTTGAACGATTGTGCACTTGAGCTGACAGAAGAGACGTCAGCACTGACGGAAACATAGAGCTGGACCAGAGCCAGAACTTTCAAGGTTTTCAGCTGGCGTCAGCTGGGAAAGGCAAGAGGCCCAGGATGCGGGGGACATGGTTGCTCCGACGAGGATTCTTGATGAAACCCCCGGAATGGCAGCCAGGAATGGTAACCAGAACACAGACCTGTCCCCAGCACCTGCACAGGTGCGCAGCCAGATGGCACAATTATAGGACATCAAGGAAGGCCATTTTCCTGTCCCATAAATCCTGGGACAAGTAGGATTCTGGCAGGTATAGAGACGTTAAAGGGCTGAGGAGGGCACACGCATTCGTAGCTCTGAGGAACAGATATATGAAGGTGACCTGGAAAGCAGGGGCCTGGGAAGGCATGCGCAAGGCTCTGTCTCCCAGATTGAACACAGAACAGGGATCCCAGAAAGTAGTAGGAGTGGGCAGAGCCGGGCAAGGTGTAGCCTCAGTGCTATGCTGGGTAAGCGGTCCAAGCTCTGCCATCTAAGAAGGAGGCTCAGGTAAGGCATGATGAGAGTCTTGAGCCACATGTAAGTGATGGTTGAGAGAGGAGACGGTTGAGATGCTGAGTAGGAGAGAGAGGTTGGAAAGACGGCGCGGTGGTTTCAATCATGTACTAGTCACGCAGAGGACCCGAGTTGGGTTCCCAGCACCCACACCACTGCCTGCAACTCCAGGGGATCCCATACCTTCCTCTGGAATTTAGAGGCTTCTGCACTTACGCATACCCAGCCCCATACATGTTCTCACGTGTTGGGTTATGGTGGGGGTCCCGCATCCGCCTCAGGGCTCGGGCCTCTGGGGGAGGTGAGCCGCAGGAAGTTTGACTGCACTTACCCCAGGCACCTCCGGGCTGTGAGAAGTCTCCGGACACCGCCCAGGGGTGGGGGAGCACGGCCTGGGGTCCCAGGGAATTCACAGAGCTGGCTCCAGCTGGTTCTCAGGCTCTTGGGCATCCCAGGCACCGCTAGATGTTTTGGAAGAGCTGAGAATGGAGTGGGGTTCCCCCTGGGCTATATCTAGCCTGAGGCCGAAGGAGAAAGGCAGGGAAGAGCCGGCTGGGTCCCTCGGGTGGGGGAAGCTTTTGTTTTTGTTTTTCTTTTCTTTTCTTTTTTGGCCTTTCCTAACGTTAGGGTTTGAAGATTTATCTGGATGACAAAAAAATGACATTTAGTGACAACCATGGGATACACCTAGATGTTGTTACATAGTTTACATGTAACATGGGTTGCATTTAGATATTGTTGCTAATCACACATTATCCAGAGGGTGGGTGACACCTGACTAACATGATTAAGAAGTGGTTTAAGCTTGCCAGGTGTGGTGGCTCACTCCTGTAATCCCAGTACTTGCAAGGCAAATGCAGGCATCAGCCATAGATACGTAGCAAGTCTGAGGGTGGTCCCAGTTACAGTGTGAGATGCCCTCTCACTTACAGTAACACATAAAACTGGGCCCAAAGCAAAATAAAACTCTTCAAATAGTCAGCCTTCATGTATCCAGTGGGTTGGTGTGGTAGCGTTTTCTTTTTTCTCTTTGTTAGGCCATTTTGTTATTTCTTTGTTCTTGAAATACACAGGGGCCAGGAAAAGCAAGGTTGGAGAAAGTCAGTTCTGCATACAAGTGTTCACTGGCAACAAAACCGTAAGGTTGGAGGTAAAGCCTGGGATAAGGCTTCCCATTTTCTTTTGCCTGGGAGCTGCTCTGACCTTTGGGTTACCGTCAGAGCAGGTGTCTTGTGTGCTGCATCTGGTTCCCTGTACCCCCCTTTCTACCTCATCAGATACTCTTGCTCCTTTCCTCTAGGAGCTAATAATGTAGAAATCAGACCAGAGAGGCAGATAGTCCAGGCTGAAAAGATCCTAAGGTTTTCTAACCCACCCAAAGGAAACTACTATTTAACACTACTGCCTCAAGCAAATGAACCAACCTCCCTTTCCAGATCTTGAGTATCTCAGACAGCAAGCTCTTTCACTAAGGGCTGTAAATGCCTGAGGAAAGATGTCTGCAAAAGACAGACTTGGAGATGTGTCATATGGTTGGCTCTTTCTCTGCCTCTGCAGAGATCAGTTTTGGTCATAATTGTCCTTATAATAATAAGGACCAAATTGTCCATATTTGGACATCAACTAATTGTCCCTATTAGCATCAGGACAATTTAATTTGGATGCAAATCCCAGAATACTCTTGACCTCAGCCAGCCTGTCTCTCTATTTAGGCAATTTTCTGTGTTTTTATTCTTTCTTTCAAAGAAAGAATGCTTAGGCTATCACATGCTATATGACATGGTATGCCTGCTGCTAAGGGGAAAGGTCTCCTCTGTCAGCCATGAAGCTGACAGCAGCAACAGTTGCTCTTGCTTCTGTATTCCATTTCCCTGCTCTGTGTTCACCTTAGTAGAGCGTGCTTCTAAAATGAGGTGAAGGTTCACATGAAAATGAAAATCACCTGAGTACCTGCTCCACCCCGGGCAGGGCAGTTCCTCTTGAAGAAGCAGAATTAACATCAGAATACAAACAGCACCAGGGCAATCCACAGCAAGAGCTGGCTCCGTCGCTAAGAGTGTATGAGAACGAGGGACACTTGAGGGACACCTGAGAGGTGGAAGGCCAGGAGGATCAAAAGTTGTGGCCAGCAGGGATATGTGGGGAGACCTGGCCTCAAAGGCTTTTAACTAAAAAGTAAAAGTGCCTGTGCTTCAAAAGCTACCACCAAGAAAGTGGTAGGAAAGAAAGAAGGGGTAGGCAGAGGGAGACAAGGAAGTACAGCTCGCAGCCCGTCAAGGAAGCTTCTTTTTGCAGCAGATGGGAGTTATGCGGTGTCCGATGCAGACAGTAAGTAGCTGTGGGAACCCATCCCCGCTGGGACAACATTTTTCCTACCCCTAAGGCTCAGGGAGCATCAAAGAAGAGGGGCAGAGAGATTGTAAGAGCCAGGATACTGGCTGTGGGATGGTCTTTTCTAGACAAGATGAGGGTGCTGCACCCACAAAACCTCAACCATGCGGTTGCCTAAATGAAACCTGCATGGTGACCATACCAGTAGCTGTACCAGCATGGATGGGGAAAATCCCATAAGCTCCCACCACTAGGTGAAGAGTTATAGTCGACCTTTAATGTAGGCTAAGGGAGGGAGAATCAGTTTTCTCCAAGGATGAGCCCCTGAGAAGTTCCAAGGAGTTGGCTCTAAACATAACTCTGAGCCAGACTGAATGGATAGGGTAGGTAATGAAGAGATAAAGAACTGTGTCGAGAGTAGGAGAGCACAGGACTGGGTGACGTGAGGCAAGAAGAAGGCGTAGGAGTGACATACATGCAGTGCATTCGTGCAGGAACGTTGGGGAAAAGGTTGTAAATTAAAATGAGAAAGAAAAAATAAAAAGAGGAAGACCATTGAGAGATAAGAGAGCCTGCGGTGGGAGATGACTCTGGGGCATGGGACAGTGGGACAGTGTGGGACATCTGATATAGGATTTAGATAGCACTACTGTCTCGATGCTCTTCCCTCACAAATTCATGTTGAAAATTTGATCCTCACATTGATATGTTACTCTGGGAAGTCCAGGATTATATGAGATCATCAGCATAGGGCCCCTGATGGCATTAGGTTAAAAAGAGACCAAATCTAATATGCATATCCTGTGTTGGCATGTGATGCCCTATGCCATGTTCTGATTCGGAATGCGGTCATCGTCAGATGCTGAGTAGAGCTGAGCAGAGCTGGATCGGTGCTTAGACAGTGCAGGACAGTGCAGGACAGTTGCAGGACAGTGCAGCTCAGTGCAGGTCAGTGCAGGAAAGTGCAAGACAGTGCAGGACAGGGCGGGACAGTGCGGGACAGTGCGGGACAGTGCAGGACAGTGTGGAACAGTGCGGGACAGTGCGGGACAGTGTGGGACAGTGCAGGACAGTGC